>CM071927.1:217110-390121 GCA_016081115.2 Rehmannia glutinosa
GGTATGCTTTGATTGATTGCGTATTGCTATACCATCCCTTATTGATTCCTCGAGACCACCGCGCCCGGGATGTCCTCTCCTCTCGAAGAAGAAGTGGCTTCAGCGAGGCACAATCGAGATACCTCCTCTGTACCGGCTTGAACTTTTAGTTTTGAAGTTTTCGTTTTTTTAACTCGTATTTTCCTTTTTCATAGGTTAGATGGTCTTGGGTCTCTTGATGTAATGGGCTCTCGCCCCCCACTGTAAATATTTTGCTAGTAAATGAAATTTCTTTTGTGCATTAAATCTACATCTTTGGATTTTCACTAAGTATTGTGCTCACTTCTCTTTTACGTTGTGTTTTTGCTTTGTTTGCCTCTTTCTCTCATTTTCTAAGTATGGGGCTCGGCCTGCAATGTATGAATGGTACGAATAATGAAGCTATAATCACCGGATTTATTTTACCAAGTTTGTGCTCGGGGCCCAGAAGCCGAGCATTTGTTTTGGGTAGGTTCACCTCTTGGTCGAGCTCCTTTATTTAAATGTGCACGGGACTTACCTTGACGATTTGCGATCGGCGCTCGGATCTTGGCGGGAGTGCTCGGATCTTGGCCGAGGTGAAAGAAAGCTTGATGCTCGGATCTTGGTCGAGACAGATAAGAATTGGGTCCTTTGAGAGAGCTCCACAAGAATATCGGAAAAAGGATA
The DNA here is from genome assembly GCA_016081115.2 of Rehmannia glutinosa. Lineage (NCBI taxonomy): Eukaryota > Viridiplantae > Streptophyta > Magnoliopsida > Lamiales > Orobanchaceae > Rehmannia > Rehmannia glutinosa. The sequence continues at coordinate 217,798 of CM071927.1, forward strand.
AGCCTCTGCTAGAATCGTATTCGAGCCCGCAATTCCCGAACTTTATTGGTAATATTTCTTAAGGTCGATACATTCCACGAGTGTGCAAACTTTTCCCTGCTTAAATATTTGAGCTCGTCGCCCCATTTGACATGATTTTCTTGACTCCGAATGGTCCCTCCCGAGGTCGGTTTAGCGGTGGGCTCGATCCCGATCACCCTCTTTAGAACGAGGTCCCCGACTCAAACCTTGTCTCCTTCACTCTTAAGTTGTAGTACCTTTCACTCCTTTGTTTGTATCAACATTTCTCATCTCGGCACTACACCTCTTCTCTTCCAGTAGATCCAACTCGGCTCGGACGCGTCCATTACTTTGTTCAAAAATTTGCAACTCTAAAGGTAGGGGCTCCAATTTCAACAGGGATGACAACCTCTCACTCCATAGGCGAGGAAAAGTGTCTCCCGTCAGGCGCTCGTCGTCGTTACGTATGACCACGATACGCTGAAAACTCCTCGGGCGAATTCCCTTAGACAACTCCAACTTTGCTTTCGAGGTATACTTGAGTATCTTGTTTACCGCCTCGGCTCCGTCCCGTTGGTACTGGGTGATACGAGGTCGAGAAATAGTTCTTAATGTGAAAACCTTCACAAAATTTGAAACCTCCTTATCGAACTCTTTTCGATGTTGTAACAATCAGTATGGTATCCCAAACCTACGGATGATGGACTTCCCACACAAAATTGATGATTCTTTCCTCGTCTATTTTCGCCATGGGTTAATCTCGGCCCACTTTGTAAAATAATCCACCTCTACGATGGTATATCTCACGCCCTTTGCCGGTGGGAGTGGCCCAATGAGGTCCATTCACTATTTGGCAAATGGCCATGGGTCAATACGAAAGTAAGGCTGTTAAGGTGGTACCTAACTTGTGGCGCAAATCTTTGACATCTTTCACACTTTTTAACAAGCGAGATAGCATCCTTTTTAGGGGCGGACGATAATACCCTTTGTATCGAACATAAGCCAACGTTTGGCCTCAGGCATAGTTCCCACATATGCCCGTGTACCTCCGGAGGGCATAATCCGCATCCATTTCGATAGGCAGAAGGAGGGATGGAATATCCACACTTGTATAGAACGCCATCCACCAGTGTAAACCGAAAGCGACTGAGTTACGCAATGTTCTAGCACTCTTCCTTATCTTCCTGAACCCCTGATTCTCTAAATAATGGATGATTGGGGTCATCCAGGTTTGCTCGGTTGCTTCATTGGCATGTATCTTACTGCGTATTAAGCGATGGAGCGGGACGGTGAGTGACTATAACATCTCTACGATCACATTGATCCCACGGTAAAAGCTAACCAAGCGCATCCGCCGCTGCACGTTATCATTTCTAGGGATGGGCAAGACTTACGCTTTAAAATGTGAGGTTTCTTCTTAACCGTGATCCAAGTACCATGCAATTTTTCTATTCCTTGGCCATTATTCGCCATTTATTTGATGGACCACCACCGAATCACTTTGTGCACCAATAGTCGCCAGGCCCGTCGACGCCCGCTTTATTCTAGTCGGCCCAAGAAAACAAGGCTCATCTTCGGCCGTTGTTAGTTGCATGAAATTGAAAACCGCACGGCAAAAGTAGCACTTAAGTTTGGATCGATTATCCCGATCTTGCCCCTACTCGGCTGCGGTGGAAGAGCCGATCGATGAACAACTTCCGTTTAAGTCTCGATCACATCTAAATTGAAGGAGTAAATTCGGCCACAAAATCGAAACGCTTGTACTTTGATTGAAGTCCGGTTCGCATAAGATGTCGAATTGGCTAAGCTCAATGGCCCACTTGATCATCTAACCCGAAGTGTCCGGGTCGGTGTAGAACTTGTTTATTGAGATAATTAGTCAATCTTTGCAATCTTATGCTCCGTAAAATAAGGGCCGAGACTTTATTTGAAATGACTAACGAATATGCCCGGCTCTCCATGGCGGATATCGGATCTCGGCATCGTGCAATGCTTGGCTTGTGTAGTAGATGCGTGTTGGATGGATTTGTCTAATCTAATAAATCTTAGAAATGACCGCATCTCGGAGACCGCAAGGTATAAGTTGAAGCTCTCCCGTGACTCGATTTTTGCGAGCTGGAATTGATGCTAAGTGTTGTTTGAGCGACTCAAAGGCGGCTTATGTCTCATCGTCCATTCGAAGTTCTTATTTTTATTATTTCGAAGAAAGGTTTACATTTATCTGTGGACTTTGAAACAAATTGGTTGAAGGCTAAACGCGTCTAGTTAAACTTTGTGCTTTTTTTAACGAGTTGGGGGTTCGAGATCAATTATAGCTTTGATTTTATCCTGGTTGGCTTCTATTTCCCTTTGACTAACTATATAACCTGAAATTTGCGACAAACCCAAAGTGCATTTTTTCGGGTTTAACATCATCTTATATTCGCGCAAAATGGCAAACATTTTATTAAGATCGAAGAAGATGATCGATATGTACAAGGATTTCACCAACATGTCATCTACGTATACCTCCATGGTATGACCTATCAACTCTTCAAACATTTTATTGACTAACCTTTGATAGGTCGCCCCAGTTCTTTAGCCCAAATGGCATCATTTTGTAACAAAGATATACCCGCGGCGAGAAGAATGATGTATTCTCCTCGTCGTATGGGTGCATCCAAGACTTGATTGTAGCCGAGTATGCATCCATGAAGCTCGTGAGTTCATGACCAGTAGCATCCACCATATAGTCGATGTTGGGCAAGAGGTAAGCTGTCTTTTAAGGGATGCTTTGTTAAGGCTGCAGTGAAATCAACACATAGGCGCCATAAACCGTTGCTCTTCTTTACTAATCAGGGTCGGCCACCGAGAGGGTAAAGGGCTTCACTTGATGATCGATTATCGGCGAACTTCCACGACCTCGACCTCGGGCGACACTTTTGTCGGGCCAAGCTTACATCATTTTTGGATCACCGGTCGAAATGTAAGGTCGATATTAAGACGGTGGCAGCGTGCTTGGGATCGATTCGAGGCATATCGAGTGCATCCATGCAAAGATGTCATGGTTGTGCCCGAGGAATTCGATCAATTAAAATACCAACGACTCTTGGAAATCGTGACCATGCGCTGATTGGCATCCCCTGTGTTGCTTTGTCGACATCAATTATGTCGACTTGTTCCACCGATTCAGCATCTTCTTTTCTTACTTTGCCCTCTTTTTAGGGGCAATTCTTCAGCGCTTGGCTTTGTTCCCAGCTCGACCTTAGATGCGCTCTTTCCCTCCTCTTGCCCGAGTCATTCTCTGAAATGACAATTTCATTCTGCTCGAACTCGTCTTTCTCCCCCAGTCTTTTGTCATCTGCTAGACCCTCACTCTCTCTACCACGTTGATCTCGGTGGGTCGAGCTTGAAGAACACTTCCTCGATTCCTTCGATTACCTTTGTGGATGGCTTCCCGTCCGGAGTCGAGAATTTCACGCGGAGAAATGATATATGGAGGCAGTGGCACCGGTGATGCGATGCGACCTCGATAATGCGTTGTACTCGGTCGGCATTGACAATTTTGAGCGTGGTAATAACTTGATCAAGCTTGTGTATTGCCTACCCTATTTGAATGGGCCAATTCGACCTTCCCGGTATGATTCTCCCTCCTCCAAAACCTAAGATATTGTCGGTCATGGGCCGAACATAATTGTCGTCCACGTTCAGCCCCACTAAAAGCTCGGATGTAAATGATAGGCGAGTAGCTTCACAAATCTATTAGAATTTTGTGCAGAAATGCCCGAGAATAGGTGTTGTGATGACCGAGGGTCGGGTGAGGATGGACCACACAGGTCGGCATCCATGTCCGAAAAACAAAATGACACCGATTGGCCTTCTCGATCTCCGCCACCGTGCACTGTCTTTACTGCGTGGCGGCTTCCTGTCTCGACTTTTCTCTTTTCGGTTAAATGCGGTATCCTCGGCCGCATGGTGTTTATTCTGTTAATATTGGACATCATCCAAATTTCCCCTCCCCAAGTTGTCATTCGGTGGCAACGGTAGACGATTGGGTTTGGCGTAGCCGATTTACCAAGCGGCGCGGTGGTGGTGGTAACTCGTGGATGTACCTCTTTAAACCGCCCTCTACACAATACGCATTATTTCTCTTATGAGGTCTCGGCACTAAATGCGCTCTTATGGCCTATCGACTTGTGATAGGCACATACCTTCGGGCATCTAACTGCAGGCTCCGGCCTTAAAGGCCGAGCCGGTGGTAATAAACGAGACCAGTATCTCATTCCATATCTACGAAGGGTGTGGGTCGAGCACTCCTTAGCACGGCAACCTCGGCTCGCACCTCTGGTGTGACTTCTACCCAATGGCGGGTTCTGAAAAAGGCACGAACCACCCCAATCCTGAAAGCGATTTATTTTTTACCGTCGCCACCTCGCGTCCCGATCTTCTTTGGGACGTTGGCTGTATAGCTTCTTCGGGCGCGAGATGTGGCGCTCTGTCACGAATAGGAAATTCTTGAAACGAAGTCACTCCCCATTCATGGATAGAGTAGTTGAACCATGTTTTAGGAGTGAGCCGGCCATGGCCGCGATCGCATGCATCATGTCGGAGACCTACTCCATTTCTCGGACACCTTATTAAATTGGGCTATGTAACTTTTTAAAGGCTTATCCTCACCTGTTTGATATTGACAAGGAGTCTTTGGTGCGGCTTCGGATCTTGGGCGTCAAAAGTGTGTTGTAAATGCAGGCTCGAGTCGCCCCAAGATCGGATGGACCACTTGCGGTGGTCAGAAACCAACATGATAGGCTCGGTCGCGGCGTCAACAAACAACCTGCATAGGATGGCATCACTGGGGTATGTCGCACTCCATCCATGCTAAAATTTGTGGTGGACGTGGGATGTCGAGATTCGGTCTCTCCCAGTTATACGAGGCCGACTGTGGAATTTTGAACTTTGCGGTAAGGGTCGACAAAATATTGGGGCAAATGTAGACACAATGGGTCGGCTTGTCACAAGTGCGGCCTTTTATCTTGTGTGCCATCGGGATTTTCCTCCAACTCGTCCGGTGGCCGACGCAGCCTTGTGCAGGGATCTCGGCTTCTCGCTCATCTAGTGGGCTAGGATCACGAGTTTGGTTGGCCACTGATCGCTCTCTTTCCTCCTGGGAATCGAGCCACGGAGTTTATCAGCCGGCGAGACGGATTGGTCAAGCCCTAACCGCCCCGCGAACACGGGCCAGGCACGGCCCGGTGGCGCGGGGGCACCTGGAAGTGATTCCGCCATCGGCTTTATTTGAAGTATCGCCTCATCCCGCTGTCGCCTTCTCTCTGCTTTGTCCCCACGTTGTTCATCATGGGAGCTAACCTCTTGATTACCGTTGTTTTGGGGTGGGAGGACTTGAGGATTGGTATTTAACGGAGGGTTAGGTTGATGGACATTTAAAGGGTGAGGTGGTTGCGTCTGTTGGGACACTGCTCGCAAGTGTCTACAGAGATGAGTTGGTTCATTTGTTTGGACAAGGTAGGATTTGCAATCGGTTGAGCAAAAGGAAGAACCGCTCTCCCTGTTCGGTCGGGGCGTTAAGGCGTTGGTATTTTGGCGGTTTGGTTATTCGCGGTGGATCTTGATTTACGAACATTTCGAGGCAGTGACACATTATTTTTCAAGAAAAATAACACTAAGTTTACCCAATTCACGTGACTTGATTGCTAGAGATTACATTGGACTAGACGGTCCTCGCTTGGCGCGCCCCGATTTGTTGTGGCGTTTGGACAAAGGGAAATACGATAAATTTAACACGTGGAAATGGAAATGCACTCAAGAACATGGCTAACTCTACGCCTTTTTATATAAGATGCCGGCGAGAAAATCTACGGTCGGTTTGGCTTTAATTTGGACTTTTACAAGTGTTTTCTCTATTATCTCTCTTGTCTTCTTCCTCATAAATGAAGCTTATTTATACCCATCTTATTAGTGGATTTTTAATTATTATTATTACACTTAATACTAAAATAATTACAAAAGGGACACATGTCCTTTTTTAACATGCATCTTGCCAAGTATTCGCCAGCTTGTTGACTCATCTTGTTGTTATCTTGACAAAGAGGCGATTTATTGTGCTAATGGGGCACTTAACTTTCCTTAATCGGATGGTTATCCTTTAAATTTTCCACCATAATTGATCTTGGAGCGGGCGAGCCCAACTCGTGCCACGTCATGAGCTCATTTCTTGGCGTCATCACTCGGTATGTGCTTTCTGTCCCACATATGCATGGGGTTGAATGGCCACATGGATCAACTTATCGCCATTTCTCGGCTCGGTGTCATCGGTATGCTTTAGCGATGGAATTTCTGTTGGAATTTTTAAAATTCCAACAATATTTCCAATGGTTTATTCCAATGATTTTATTAATATTGGAATTCTTTGTTAGAATATTCCAACGGTTTGTTGTGGTGTTGGAATTTCTATTGAAATTTTAAATTCCAACGGAAATTCCAACTGCTTATACCAACGGTTTGTTTATCGTTGTAATTTTTATTGGAATTTTCCAACGGTATAATATAAAGCATTGAATTTCTTTTGGAATTTTAAAAAATCCAATGATTTTCTATTTCGTTGGAAGTATTTTTTGTTGGAATTTGATTGATTTTTTTGATGCCTCATATGATCAATTTATGTATCATTTATAATTAAGTAGAAATGAAAGTGGATGATTTGTGAATCATTGTTACCTCAAAATCTTGAAGTTATTAACAACATATAATAATTAACATTAATTTTTTTGTGGTAGATTTTGGTTGATAGTTGATTAATTTCCACTCTGTGATCATATCTTGTCTTTCACACATTTTATTGTAAGCTTACTCCTCATTAAGTTCAACTTGCCCAACACAAACCTGAATTCAGTCCCACGTACAAAACATGTGTCTGTCTTTGGTCTGCCTTAGTTTGGATGGCATAAATCTAATGCTCACATTGTTGGAACTAAGATGTGTTTTTGCATTTTGTTTTAAAAATTAAGTCTTGTCATCTAGTCGGATATAACGAAATAGCCCAGCTTGTGAATTCAGCCCAGTAAGTTTGATTTTGGGCTGAATATTTGAATCTCCTGGGTGAGTATCGCACTTTCCAGTGGGCCTTTGCTTTAGTTCTCTAAATTTGAATCACTAGTGAGTAGTGATTGATGGAAGAGGACTAGGGGTGCAATTTGAGGCGCACGAGAAGACGACCGCGAATACGGCGAAAATTTGGTTTGGGCCAAGTGTTATCGGGTTTGGGCCATTATTGGGCCGACCGATAAGAACGATAACAAATCGAGTCCATATCGGGCAACCCGATAGTAAGACCGATAACACAAATAATATTTTTTTACACATTTTTTCTCATTCTAACTTCCTTAGGGGCTTTATATGTGATAAATATTTGAACAAAAAAAAAAAAAATATTATACTATATTAGTAAATGGTTTAACTAGCCAAATGCTCTAAATTGTCCAAATGAGCCAAAATTAATAATAATTAATAAAAAATATAAATAATTTGCTTATCGGGTTTTACGGTCGTGCACGGGCTATCAGTTTTTATCGTGTCGTGTCCAATTACTATTTTCGGCCCATTAAGCTTATCGGTCGTGTTCGGGTTAGTGTTTATCGGTCGTGCTCTTATCGGGCCGGCTCCATGCTGGCATGGCCCGCCCGATTTGCCACCCTAGAGAGGACCAACAATCATTGGGAACATAAAAATATAAAGGAAAATTTTTAAGTATCCACTATGGATAGTGGGTACTCTTTTTTACCACTAAGCATAACAAAACTCTTTTCTACCCAAAATTGGCCCGAGATTGCCCCTCATTTGGTGGGTTTTTGAATTTTGAAACTAAAGCTAATTATTATACACACATTGAAAATCGTATACACACATTGAAAACCGTATCCCCACTCTTGTTCTTTTCCCTAAAGTAAAAAGCAAAAGGTATAAAACCAAAGAAAATCATATCGTTGCTTGAGAAACCCATATCATGCGAGAAAGAAACCATGTCGTCCAACCAAGAGTCGTCCCCTCCGCCACCGCTGCCGTCGCCACCTCCGCTTTGCACCGTGGGCCTTGTGCACCGTCCTCCTCCATTCCCGAACAAGTTAGTCGTCCCTTTCCAACTAAGGTTCTCATTTCTAGTATATGTTGGAATTTTACATTCAAAATTTATGTTGGATTTTATTTTTAGAAATATATGTTGGATTTTCATGGATTAGTATGTTAGTTGTTGGTGTATTTTTACTTGATAAATGAGAGTGTAAGATTTGTGTTTTGGGTAATATATTCGAAGATGGGGTTTGCATTTTTTTACGGTAATTTTGTACGATATGGTTAAGAAGGCGATGCGGCATGATTTGCTTTATATCGTGCCTAGGTTTATTTGGAGTGCGATATCGTGCCACTAGGTTTTATTTAGGGTTATTTGAAATCGTGCCATATCGTGCCTCTCTTTGTCTGTTCTTTAATTTTTGTACCTTATCACTAGATTTCTTCATTTTTTCAACCTTGCTAAATTGTAATTAATTATTGTTGTAGGTCGGTCCACGGTGGAGGAGACCTCATATCATCAAGAGAGGCCCAGATCGTGGGGTACTTTCGGCGAATATAATTCGATAATCGAGAGATGAGTTGGGGGAGATCGGTGGTGGTTTATATAGCGAGTTTAGACGGTCGGTTTTTGGTTATTTATGGATTTTGGGTTCGACGGAGTTAGTTGTAATGCGGACTTCATGCATTGGTTGCGATGGAGATGTGTGTGTCGGATGCTCCTGGAATCGGAGTGTTGGTTCCACGTCGGAGAGCGGTTATTAGATTCTCTCGACGTGATTTTGCTATGATATCCTGGATTGCGGTTTTGGGTCCACATTTAACCCTAATGGTGTTTTTGAGGTACTTGAGACCGGTATATATGGGCCGGTATTGGCACTGGGGTGATCGTGTTACTGCAGCAGCTTACGCGATTTATTTACCCGATGGCACCTTCCGTGACTCACCGGATGATGCCCTAAAGGTGGCGAAGGTGTTTTTGCCTTTTATATGTCGCGTGTTTCGATGGCCGATAAAACGTGAATGGGCCGGGTGGTTGTGGTTTTTTGATCGAGGACGATGCGCGTGGGAGGCTTTCCGCTTGGGGAAATACTCATTTGAGATATTGATTCATTATATTCGCGGCTACATGATGTTACAGCTCGCTTGGCCGATATACTAGGGGCGTTCCACCTTCGATATCGCCCACCTACTTATCATTTTTATGGTCCCACTTATGTCTTGCTGGTACATATATATTTTTATTTTATTTGTAATTGTACTTAGTTTTTCAAATATTTAAAAAATCTTATTTTGACACTTATCAATGTTCGGCTGATTTGGACATTTGAGGCGATACCTCGCTGGGTAATGCCTCGGTGACTCGAGTATCAGGCACCCGGTTGCCTAGGTGCCTCCGTTGGAGGTTTTCAAGACCACCGATTGACATGATTGATTTTTCTTTGACACGATATGCATTAACATTGTTTATTTATTTATTTATTTAATTAATAAATTATTTTTTATTAATTTTTTTATATATTTATTTACGAGGCTTTAGTGTGTCATGAGATATTGGATCCGACGAGGAGAAGCTCAGAGATATATATGGGCGAGTCGATGATCTAGTTATTTTGTTAGGTCTCCTCGATTCCTCCCGAAGGAGAACCAGTTTTAGCGTTAGTCTTTGGGAGAAGCGGAGAGTACGGAAGTGCAATCTGGTCCCATCCAGCCCTATTGGCGGAGCGAGTGTCGAGAGGCAGAGGGGCGAACATCGATCCGTCGGATACTCGTGTTGATCCATCGATCGGTCGGGGCGACATGAATATGTTGGTGCGATGCGGGGAGTTATGCGGGAGGAGATTAGGCGATTCGAGACGCATAGAGGAGCGGTTCTCTCGATTGGAGTCACGAGTCCATGCCGTTGTTTCTCGATTAGAGATGTCATCTCGGATGAGGGTTCTCGCTGGGATGAGGGCGCTGGGTCGAGGGAGATAGGTCGGGTTACGGACCTTATTGAGAAGGAGATTAGCGTCCTGTTCCCATACATTAATCGATAAATGACTTCATGCATGGCGATCAGAGATATCCGAGCGATCTCATCGCAGCCCGATGCCAACGTGTCGATGCCATATCGGACATCGACGATCACCCCTCCGAGAGAGTCGACTCCTCGTCCGTCGAGATCGACTACTCATCCTCCCCGCAGTGTCGACTCTCCTTTTTTGGCGATGTCGACTACCCTTCCGGCGAGTGTCGACTCCTCCTTCTCCCATGATGTCGACTCCTCCTCCTCCTCCGACAGTGTCGATTCCTCCTCCTCCGGCAGTGTCGACTACTCTTTCTCTTTTCGGCAGTGTCGACCCCTCTCCAAATGCAGTGTCGACTTCTCTTCCGCCATTCTTGACTCCTATTATGCCAGTGTTACTACATTCTCGCGACCACGAGTGTCGGTCACGATTCCGAGGCCATTGGTCCTGTTCTTGAGCTCCTCTCCCGATTGCGCCCTCTCGCCTACTCCCTTCATCAAGGTTCGGGATAGGCGGCTATCGCGCCTCATTCAAGCCAGACCCCGAGCGAGTGAGTATACTTGCTTCTTAGAGTATCTTGAGAGAAAGTATTAAATATTTTTGCATTTATCTTGTCGTCTTAGTATTAACATCTTATATTAGTGCAATGTCTTAATATTTGAGGGTCCAATTGCGGGAGGAACGTGGGGCTAGTGTACTGTTAGGCCATCATTTTTGAAGGAAATGGTGGATCCAACCGTAGAGTTGGAGAATGATGTAAGTTTCTTAATTTTTGTATTATTTAGTTGATGAATATTTTATTTATTTCATATTGATTAATATCGATTTCTTTCATTTTGATACGACATATAAATGCATACTGTCCATACTACGATCCGATCCCCGTTTCTTGGGGTTGAGCCTCATGAGAAGCAAGTGGGAACTTATAGGTTTGTATCTACGATATTTTTGGTTAGTTTATTTATTATGTGTCTCGCATTTTACTTTAAACTTAATAAATGATACTTGTTAACTTATAAACATTTTTCAATGTATAGGATTCCATACGGCTTATATAGAATCGTATGCATGCAAAGGATATGGAGGTGATTCCTCCGGACGAGAGCCGGATGAGTTGGTTAGGGTTGTCGGCGGATCTCCAGGATGGGGTAATCTTGGTTCGAGTGCCGCATCAGCAGTACACTTGAATTTATTTATTTTTTGGCTAGTTTATTCATTTTTTTCCTTCAAAATTTTTGATTAATTAATGATTTTATTTTTTCCCAGTGTACATGATCGTGAATTTATCGGGCCATTTTGTCGTGTGTAGACTGGATCTCTATAGAGCCAAAGTATATATGTACGACTCTGTACGTGCCCGATACACAGATGATACTTTAGCTGATCAGGTAGCCGGCACACGTCCACTCCGTCGCATGCTCCCATGTGTACTCATTCACGCTGGCTACTACGACGACATAGGTATGGAGCCCTCCCACTGCGAGTGGGACCTCCTGCGCCGCGAAAGATTGTTATTTGCGGAACGACACCACGGTTTTGGTGTATTTTCCATATATTCCGTCATTAATTGTATCACGAAGAAGATTAATATGAAGCATTTGCGGAGTCGATTCCCGAGATAAGGAAGACGATGGCACGAAAGATTTACTAGTACAGTATAGATAGTAGTACTTTGGAGTTGTAGTACATTTGTATTGTATATCTTGTAAATATTTTGAGTTATTTAAATTAAATATTCATTTTGCATGATTTTTCTTAATTTGTTTGTAAGAAACAAGATTTTGATTACTTTAAATTAACAAGTTACAATTAGCGATAAGAAATCCACAAAAATTTACAAAAAAACTATAATGGAATCAAATTATAAGATAAAATTATAGGCACGATATCGTGCCCAATATATCGTGCCCCAATATAGGCACGACCGCTTGTCTCGGGTTATTTGGAGGGTTGCATACTAATTTCCGCACCTCTTGTGGTAGAACCCATTCACTCGGATAAGGAATTGGTAAAACTTCATCCACCCACATTTGTTGAAGATTTTCATTTTTATAATAATGGGCAACAAATGAATAGATATTGAGGTTCGCCTTTCTACACAAACAAACAAACAATTATGTGAAAATATTGAACGAGTTATGTGAAAATATTGATATAAATTTTAAATTTGTTTATACCTAATTGTGCTGAGATGCATGGGTGCAAGGCATCAATTCATATTCAAATTCTCGGCAGTTGCACGTTCTTTGGGATAAGTCAACCAAATAGGTCTTTGTTCCATCTTTCACTTTGTACTTCACATTACTAAGACATTGTACATCAATTCTACAACCTATCTCAACTGCATCACTTAATCTTTTGGTTGCTTCAAGTGTTAGCTCTTGATCTCTTTCATTAGCGGCGACAGTCGTGGTTCATAAAACCACTTTTCAATAATAGTCCGTCTGTGTTCCCCTGCACGTTCTAACTTCTTAAACGCACCCGTCTCACTAGCAACTTTTATGTTTTCAAAATACTTATCATAATCTTCACGGTATGAATGTTGCATTCCTAAACATTGCTACTATATGTTGACCGTATTGAGCCAAATTATTTTGCAAATGATAAATGCAAAGCCTATGTGATGTTTAAGGGTATCTTTGCTTTTATGGCATTATGATACTCTTATCTTTGATCGAAACAATCGATAGACCACGAGGGCAATTATAAGCATCTCTCAACCTGTCTCAAAACCATGTCCAGGATTCGCGTTTTCAACATCCCCATTCCAACCGCAAGTGGGAAAATTTGTTCATTACCATCTTTTGTTCGGCAACAAACAATATTCCCGAAGATTGTTCGAATCCGATGATTGATGCATGCAAAGCAAAAAAACACGTACTTGAATCTATTTAAATTATCCGACTTTCCATCTGGCTTTCATTCGATCCAGGATTCGTTAAATTCAACATGTGTAAGTATGCTTAGGAATAAGATTGAATGACTTGTTGCTATCTCTATATATCAACCAAAAGCATGATGCTTAGCACTCAACGCAACATTATAACTCATTTTAAGCCCATGTTGCGATTCCAACTCGCTATCATATCTCTTGCACGAGCGTGAGAATGTTCCACTAGTAACTGGATGCAAAATACGCACCTACTACTTTAGAATGCATCCGCCTAGATGCATTGTCATTCAAATTTAACCCAACATCCATGGTGCTTGTCAAACTTCCCTACTCTCCAAATACCATCCTTTCCATATGCACGCATTCGAAAGGGCATCATTCATACTTGCATATTGCATGAAAACGAGTCTTATCGAGCGTTCAACTCGATACTCGACTTGATTTTCAAGGTGATACATGCCTAGTGCGATCTCCAATTCATTTTTGCTCATGTATGTTGCTCTTTGGCGCAATGTCCCACCGGATGCTTCAATCTAGCGGGTTCTTGGGGAGGAACTGAATGGAATGTGCGAGAGTGCACCAGGGAATCACCCACTTCGTCTGTAGGCACTATTGTTTCGTCCATATTGTCTCTATAGATATCCGGATGTATGTTAGCACCTTGTTCTTCCGGTGCATCTTGGTTTTGGTTTTAAAAATACTTCTCTCCATCTACGTCTCCACTCACAAAATTCCTCAAATTCAAAGACGTTCTCGGGTCATTTTCAAATTGATTATTAGCTTCAACATCGGTAGCAACATCACCAAAGATGTAGTTCTCACCAAAATCATCGGCATTATTATTACAATCGGCATCACCAAAGATCGTAGTTTTCACCATAATCATCTTCATTATTATCACAACCAATATCGAAGATCGGTATTATCACGATTAGCACGCGTATTATCACAACCCATATCAAGATAATAGCCATCTTCATTGCTTGGCCTTATACTTTGTCCCGGACAATTGATATTTGGAACATTAATCGTAGGTGAGAGTGGGCGCGATGATCAATAATTGGAACATTGTTCATATGCATAAAAGGTGCTCCACTAGGCCTTACTTGCATGACTATATAGATTGATGTGCGGTACATCGTATTATTGAAAACCAAGATGGTGCATGTAGTTGTAATTAGGCCCAATGACTATTGAAAAATCATTCGAGTAGCCATTAGTTGCATAAAATTTCCACCAACACCTTATTGACCTTCAATGTTCTCAACTCGATTATGCCTGATCGACTTCCCAATACATTATGCGAACTAGTCTCACTCATCCTTTTTTTTCGTGTTACAAAATAATCGGTAACTCGGTGTTCTCAAACGCACTTTCAATGTCATCGCCGCTTTTCAACTTTAACTTCTCAAGTTTGTTTCGAAATATCTACAATAGTATGCATTACACAATCGTATAAGCCCCTATCAACTTCGACAACACCATAAACCTCCAACATTTCACTATAATTCATTTTGCCCTAGGTTTAATACGTCAACTTCTTTCTTCACCATTTTTATATTCTAAACCTTCCTAATGACCCCAAATCGAACAACAACATAGCCAGAGTTCATCTACAGACAAGAAATATAGAAAAATATTAAAGACATGCAAGCATAAAAAAGGGCCTAATTTTAATGGGGCACGATATATCGTGCCCAATTTTAAAATAGCGGGGAGCACGATATCATGCCCTATATTAGACAAAAATATATATCGTGCCTATTTTTTTACTAAGGCACGATATATCGTGCACGATGCATCTTAGATTGAGAAAAATTCACATTTCACGATATATTTCACATATCTTGTAAATATATTGGTCTTGAACAATTTAAACAAGGTTAAGTAACTAAGAGGAGAAACAACATTACCTTGTTATTCGATTTTTGGTGCGATTTTGGTTACGAAAGACCACAAAAAGAACTTCTTGATATTTTGTGAAGAAGAAGAAGAGAGAGAGAAAAATGAAGAGCAAATGAGGGCAAACGCATGTATGTATATATTTAACAAAAGAGAGAAATACGACTTACCTACTTTAAAGACTTGCATTTAAAGCCCAAGGGTATTGTGGTAAAAGAACCCCAAAAGTTGGTAGAAAACTATGTTTTTTATCCTACATGTCAAAAAAGTCTCTCACCTATCCCAAGTGGGTAATTTCCACCATTTGCTCAAATATAAAAGCAGCACTTAATTTTGGTCTTTATTTCTTGTTTTCATGTATGTTGAGTATTAATCTACATGTATTATAATTTCTTTTCATTAACATTTCTTTTATTATGTAATTCAGAAGAAAAAAAAACACATAAATTGAGACGAAAAATAATAAATTAAACTAAGTACATGTTGTGACACGGTTGTGGATGGTAAGACATCATTTCCCATTAAAACCATGATATACACAACAAAAACTAGGACGGTTGGCTGTTGGCATGGTTCATCATCGAGCCAAGCGCAAGGCATAACATTCATTTGGACAAATATCAGAAATAAATTAAATTATTAGAAATCGAATAGTAGTCCAGTGTTAAAAACTACCAATCCCAGCTAGAGATCTGGGGTTCGATTCTCATTAATCCCCTCCTCTCCTAGGATTTGTTAGGGGTGTCAATTTCGAACCCGACACGACGTAACACACAATTAATTGGTATGGGTCCAAGCTTCATGGTCCGGGTCGAATCGGTCGAACCCGAATAACCTATCAATTAAACATGTCGGGTTCGGTCAACCTCGCTATGACTCATTTAACCCGTCTAACCCATTTGGCAATTTGTGAATTTAAAAAAATTAAGTAAAAAAATTAAGTGTAAGAAAAACAAAAAACCTCATTAATTATGCATGTTGTTTTTATTTTGCATGTCTTTTTGTATGTTGCACCAAAATATGATTAGTATATTATGTTATTTATCTATTTATCTTATTTCTTTTTGAATGTTGTGAATTGTGATATTTTTTATTAATTGAATAGTATGTCATATGAATGATTTTAAAAAAAAAAAAAATCTATTTAATTGAAACCATTAAATGTAAATAAAATATTAGATCGGTTAAGCTGGGTGGTCCGGATTACTGTAAAATAAATAGTTCGGGTTCAAGATCTTGACACGGATAATTAATCGGAGTCGGGTTCGAGTTGGTTGGTTCGACCCGCGAGCCCACGAAACCATACCCGCAAACCGAAACCCCTCCCAAATTGGCACCCTTGAATTTGTACTCCCAAAAAAAAATTAAAGAACTTTGTATTAATTCAAAATTTCATTATTAAAAGCCTATTTAAATTTAGTTTATTAATATATTTAATAAAATCGAGTATAACTTATTACACATTTTTACAAATAAAAACATTCAGTCAAATCCATAAAATTATATCATGTACATTTTTCAGTCTCAACATTATTGATCATTTTTACATAACGTTTCAAAACATAAAATCAACTCCAATTAAAATTCCAAGTAAAATCAAAATAAATCAATAATATTAGAACCGACCCATAAAAATAAGCATAGTATGATATTTTCTTCAACGGCCAACATAAGTTGAGTTTTCATTATACCACAAAAATGGCCAACCTTAGCCGTTCATAAAACATTTAACATAACCACACTTAATTCTATGCGTCCACATTGCATAAAAGTTGGGTTTTGACATCCCAAGTATAAGCTTTCAAAGAGTTGACGTTTTCTTTTCTAGAATTAGACTTGTTTTAGTTCCGTACATTATTTCCTAAAAAAAAAAAAAAGTTCCGTACATTACACCAAATATTAGAATCGACAATTTGGGTCCAATCCAGGTGGGTTGGTCCGACGATAAAGCCGATGGGCTTTAAATTTCTAGATTCGAAAAAGATCGGGTCTATTTGGTTAGGCCTAACAAGCCCAACAATGTGACCTTCTCACTAAACAAAATACACTACATGGTCGGTGGTAATAAATATATTGGCTCAAGCGAATTTCGGCTCCACTTGACTGGCCCAATTTTGCGCTTTTGTCCGATGGGCTAGTATTATGTCGGCCCGACTACCTAATTGCCACCAAATATAATTAACCTCTCCACTCTCTATCCAGATATCATCAAGGTAGCAATCTTATAACAATTTGAAAAGGAAGTCGGAAAATTAATATAATAAGTAGAATTATCTTTTGTAAAAGCACTAAGTATGCACACATGATTTTCAATTTTAAACTATGTATCATCTCGTATTTCATATATTATCTCTACATGTCAAGTGTAAAATTGATGACGTCATTAATTTACATTTTATGTGTTTATATATATATATATATATATAGGATATTTATTTGGAATACGAGATGAAACACAATTTGCGATAGAATATTCAATCGGTAAGTATGAACTTATCTTTTTGCTAACTAGTTCAATTTATTCTTTTATTTACCAACCCTTTTATGCCAAATCTAATACATTGATATTATCAATATTGGAAGCTCGTAATAAAGGAGTCAAATATCGTGAATATAATTGATGTAATTAAATCAAAGAGTAATTGAAAGATGATGATATCTTTTCGTGGGATATATAGTGGATTGTAGGACAAGGACTATTCGGGAGAGTTGACATGGAAAACGGCATCCCTTCTTATGTTACGATTGGCTTGCTACGTATTGCGCCCTCACTAATACGTGAATGTATGGACAAACATATAAGGGGTAGAGTCATATTGAGTGCCATTATCCTGGGTAAGGACATAGAGATACATTCTATCCACCAATATCTTTTAATCTACGACCCATATTAAACCTTTATTTATATTTCTTACCTAAATATAAATGGTTAGGGGTAAATTAGTCAACACTAATTAACTGATAATGGGCGGTTATAATTAGGGCTGAAAAATGAACCAAGCTACTCGATACTTCGATTCGAGATCGATCGTTAAAAGCTCGTTTGAGCTCGGTTCGATTAACATAACGAACCCAAGCTTGAACACATTTTCTCTCGTTCGGTAAGATATAAAGGTCGCTCGAGCTCACTCGATTAGTAAAAAAGAATAAAATATGTATAGAAATATCAAGCTACTTAGGTTCGAGATCGATTAGTAACTTTTTAAACTCGACTCGACTCGTTTACACCCCTAGTTATAATAACACATATGGAAAAGATTTCCTTCTTCTCTCACCTCTAAATCATGGCTTTTACGAACTTCATCTTTGTAATCAAATCTACCCAGAAATTTGCAGATACTTTATACAATCATTCTGATCAACCCAAAAGAGGATGCTGGGAAATACAGTAACATATCCAAAATTACACAAACTACACGTATATAGCTTCCCATCCTCCATCATCTAATTGTTGCAAAAACATAAGATCGAAATCAAAACTCAAGAACTAGAAAAAGAATTATCAACGTCAATCGCATATGGACAGAGTAATAAGCGAAAGTTCATCGGTATTAAATGAAACAGGCAATCCTTCTAAATGTGTTTGCATCTATTTTTGTATTTTACTGGGCTTATATATAAATATATATATATATATATATATATATATATATCAAATTATTGAATGTAAGGGTAATTTTTATTGCTTCTTTATATTAGTATTGGGGCTCCTTTGAGTATTTCTCATAGCCGATTTTTCCGCTATTTTGTTATATCATATACGCATATTTGGTTTCAGACTAATGCACGATTAATCATGTTTTATTTCTCGTGTATCTTGAATATATAGTAGCATTCTTATTTTTTGACTCTGCATACTTAGTATGACTGTACTGCTTCGTGAGTATAAGAATGTTGCATGTTTAGTTATTTTACAATGACAGTATAAGTAATGCGCATGTTCATCTTTATTTAGTTAGTATAACGAATAGTTGCATTTTTATTTTTATTTATGGTTATAGTATATGTATTTTGATTAGTTTTATTTTTTTCCTTGCATGGTTAGTGTTACTTTATTGCTTCGTTTGTACAAAAACACTGCAGATTCTTTTATTATTACAGTATATGGAATGTGCATATCCATCTTTATTTCTCCTATGCATTTTGAATAGGTTTTTGCATACTTAGTATGACATTATTGCTTCATTAGTATAAAAATATTGCATATTTTGTTGATTATTTAGTTTAGGCTGATTTCATACTAAATTATACTTTGTTTCATTTATGATGTCTATATTGCTTTTCTATATATAATATTATATATTTGAATATAAGATATTGCTATAATACATTATATCAATTTCTCCACAAGCTGTATTTGATACAATCAAGAGCATCTAGAGATATCACATAACTCAACAAAATATTGGATACCCGAATATAATCAAAACTAAATACCCCGAGAATAAATGCACCAAAGAAAAAGCTATAAGGCTAGTAAGAAACTAAAGGACAGTGTGGAGCGTGTAGAGAAGTTGGTATTCACAACAAAGAAGGGGCGGAGGTAAGGGGGCCACTCCGGGCCCGGCCCCCATTTTTAAAAAAAAAAAAATTTTTTACACTAAATTTTTTTCAAAAAAATTAATTATAATTTATGTGATTTTTCGTGTATCGCCCACCCCGTTTTTCGTGTATCGGCCCACCCCATTTTAATTCCTGGCTCCGCCCTTGCACAACATGGGACATGCACCAAACAAGTGTGAAATCTAATTTAACCAAAAACAAAAATAATTTTGTCAATGTTTTTTATGCTTATTTAGTTTCAAATTATTGCATACTTAGTAATGTTGGTTGCTTATATAGTTTATAATCATTACTCGGCTCTTTATTTTTAATTGCTAACTTAGATTTAGATTGTTGCTCATTTATTATAACACGTTTTCGAACTACAATCACTAAGAATACATCATATTTTTATGTTGATTAGTAATTCACCCTATTTAGGGTCTACTCTTATGCAATAGAAAAAGCTGGAACAAAAACTCTAAATATGGCTATCCCAGTTGGGACCATATTTGATGCTTATTTTTTATTTGCCAAATTTTTGTTGCTAATTTTTTGATAACCTGCGATATAATGTTAGTCACCAAATTTTTCGATGCTTATTAAGTTGCACATTATTGCATTTTATTTAATATTTGTTGCTTATTTAGTTTAACTTGATACTATTTTGTTGCTTGATACTATTTTAGTTGAACTTGATACTATTTTGTTGCTTATTTACAATAACATATTTGCATCTATCATTTTTGCATGCAAAATAACCCCCAAAAGAAAAAGGATGACGAAGCATAAATCACACAATCACACTCAAAACCGTGTTCAAGACTTGTATCAAAAATCAAACAAAGACATTTAGTTCTGATTATTGCATATTTAGTAGAAATGGCCATTTCCTCCAAAACCAATGGAGGATCTCGATACCCAATCCTAACAGATGATCGAGGGTATGGAGGGTGTTTTTAGACCGATTAAATAACTCAAAAGCGTGGGTATGAGAATTTTCGGCTTAGGTTATAGAGATGGGTCTTGGTACATCTTGCCCATCCAACCTCGATACCCGATTAAATAATATTATATAATGTATATACATATATATATATATATATATTTATACATATCTATTTCTTCATATTTAAAAAAAGAATTTTTTTCCCAAATCCCAACCGAAATCCACTAATTAACCAACATGTTTTGTCTTTTCTAATATTTTGTTATTTTTTCGTAATATTTAGTTCGCTAATTCTTATCTTTATTCTTTTTTTTTTTCTTATTTTTCTCTTAAGAATTTAGTAAATACCATAGCTTCATTGAAATAACTCAAATTTGAAAAATACAAATGTAAGTGGTGGGTAGGGTATGGATATACCCGATCCTCCGATGAGTATGAAGATGAGTATGAAAAATGAATATCCATGGGGATGGGATAGAGGATATAAAATCTTACTCGAACCCTAACAATTGACATCCTAATATTTTAGTAATATTTTGTTGCTTATTTAGTTTAGAATTGATGTTCTGCTTAGTAAATTTTATTGCTTACTTACCAGGGAAAATCTCCCAAGCCAATGAAGTCAACTGAATTGAGAGAGAAAAATAAGGATGTGTCTTAATTAATCCAAAAATCCTCCAATATTCTGGAAAAATCCAGTTACAAAAGTACGGATAAGTCGCCGAAACCGTGTCATTCAATTTACAAGATTGCCTTTTTGAATTATCCAACTAATGAACATAATTACTAGAATTCCTTATAATTAATTTAAAAAAATGACTCAAATCAGAAAAAAAGGCAATTTAAATTTTGAGCCTTAAAAAAACAGAACAATCCAGATTTGTCTTCACGCCCAAGATTGTGGGTTCGATTAATCCATATTATATATATATATATATATATATATATATATATAATATTGGGGTTCGCTAATAACACCCTCAAAACCTATCAATACACTCCCTTTTAATACACTTTTCTTCCCTTTTTTGAAAATAACCAAGGCATACGCTTAACACTACCCAATTTACCTTTGCCTCAATTAAAACCGAATTTTTGAATGAAAACCAAATTACGTGATTAAATATATTGATTTCGTAAAATCTGTTTGGTTCATCTCCATATTTTTTAGCACTTTCAGAATCAAAGATGATGTTATTAGATTTTCTTGTAAAAATAAAAATACATTTAAGTTAGTTAATTATATTTAAATATTAACTACATAAATTTAAAATAAAACATATGCACTAAAAAAATATATTTGTTTACCGTGTTTCTTTTTGTATAAAACATTATGTAAAATATTATTAGGTTTTAAAAATAAACTATTTAAAATAATAATAATTGAATAGTTTAAATAAAGTGAATAAAACAAATAAACTTTTGCAGTCACAAATAGCTAAAAAGAAAAAAGAAATTTCCTTATTCTGATTCTCAAAAGCCTAAATTCAAATTTCCTGAAAACTAAATATTATAATTTTATTTATGGAATATTTGACCACCTAAAGATTAACTGTAAGACAGAGAAAGAGAACATCCATCAAGAATTTGTAACCCAAGGATAGACGCATATTACTGATCAGCATCATAAAATTTTCACTACTAAAATACTCCTTGATCTGGAAATGCTAAAAATATGGAAATGAAACCAAATAAATCGTACGTTAATCTCTTTATTCGCGTCATTTTGTTTTCATTTGAAGAATTGGAGTTTAATTGGGGAGAAGTAAATTGGGAAATGTTGGGGTGTATATTGTTGGAGATAAAAATGGTATATCATTAATTAATATATAATTTCATTTTATATATGTTTAATTAATATTAATTACCCAATAGGCTCTTAATAATTAAATCGGCCCAAAGGAGTCCGGGTTTGGCCCATTGGCCGTTTTCTCCTATGTGGATCGCCCACGCGCCAAATTCTTCTACACGCCCACGGGCCATCTCCTGTATAAAAAAGTCCCTCCTATTATTTGTAAGTAAATAAATTCATAATCATTCTACGCATTTATTATACAAGATTCGTTTACCGTTTATTCTCTTGTTCACCATGTGACTTGAGCGTCGGAGGAGCCTGCCCGAGCAACCCCGGACCCACCTAATATTTGCGTGCGTGTGCGGGCAAATTTCGGTCGAAGGATTTTTCAGCTTCGGTGAAGAAGACGAGAAAATCCTCGAGAAGATGATTGGCGTGAAGACTTCCTTCTTAGGAAAGGATTTTGGTCAATCCAAATAGAAAAAGAAGGCGAAAAAGCTAACACATGTGGAGAAGAGATCAAAGTGCTAAAGAAAACATTATGAAGGAAGCCCTGGATGGGTACCTCCTCCAGTTCAAAAAACACCCTATGAACTCTATGAGAATGCCCACTCCGGGCTTCATAAGGACACCCCGCAAAATATTCTTCTCCGTGAAAAAGAAAGCAAAGCTCTAACACCTAAGGAAAGAGAGATCGAAGCGATAGAGTAAGAACTAAAGATGACCTCAAGAAGAGTGCCCTCCTCCCGGACTCCAAAAGGCGCCCTCTCCGGACTCAGAGGCGTCCCGAGCTTGGGAATGGCGCCCTGGGTGGCTCCCGCAAGTAACTCCTGCTATTCGGAAGAAATCAAGACTTTCCTCCGAAGGGAAGATCCACCTCAACATGGAAAATGAATAAGTCTCTCACCAAAAGTCACATGCAAATACTATAAGTAAAGCATGATAAAAGAAAGCATAAGGAAAAGCATCCATATAGCGTGAGTACAATGTATCATCATCCGGCCTCATGGGGCGAAGAAACATATCAAGAAGAAAAGAGAAAGCAAGAAATATCCAAGTACATGAAGAAAGCCAAACATTTGGGCGAGAGTCAATGCCATCTAGGTTGAAAGTAACTATCATTTGCTCTAGAAGGGTGTTCTCTTCAAGTTCCGGAAGGTGCTCCTCCAAGCTCTGAAGGGTGCTCCATCCAAGCTCCAAAAGGATGATCCATCCGAGCTTGAGAAGGGTACTCCTCCGAGCTCGAGAGGGATAAAGCAAAGCACCGGTATCTCCGGCCACTACGGAAGAATTAAAGCTTCCTTCCCAAAGGAAAGAATTCACTCTGCCCCAAATAAAGAACAAGTTCTCATGGACAAGGAATCGGAAGCTCAAGTCGCTCTCGCACTACAAAGACATACGGAGAACACTCGTGCCAACTCTCCAGGGACAATCGCTCGACTCCGGGCGGGAGGCCTATCTTTGGTACATGGTGAGGCGGACCTCTTTTAGGACTATCCTTTTCGGACTCGCTTTAGAAGACTCATCACTTGAGCTCGAATATGGCTCAAGCTCTACTTCCCCATCACAAAAGCACAACTCGGAGTAAGGGGAGGAATATCGAATTGTGGAGAAAGGTGGACATGGAATGACCGAACTAGAAACCAACGCTGAGCAACACCTCAACCTCAAGCGGAATAGAAGAAGTACCGAACCCGGATATGACTTGAAACGCATAAACATTCGGGAGAAGACGGGGAAAATCGCAAAAACAATGGGTTGGGGGACTTGGAATGACCCGGGGTAAGAATGGCAATGGGGGCGGGATGGGTATCTCAATACCGGACCTGACCCCTCCCACGGGTGGGGCGACCCACCACGGGTCGCAGGCGGGCGGGCGGGGCGGGGCACCCGTGTTGAATTTTTTTATATTTTTAATATTTTTATCTTATATTTTATATTATTAATAATTTTTCAATATTATATTTTTTATTATAAATACATATTATTTATAAAGTTTGTCATTATATATGTTAAATATAATATTAAATACATAAAACTATATTATTTTATATAATATACATATAAAATATTATTAAATATATTTAAAACAATAAAAAAGCAGGCGGAGGTGATACCCGGACCCCCCGCCCACCACGGTCACGGGACAGCCCAAATGGGGCGGGACGGGAGGGTATCCATCGGGGCGGGTCATTTTGCCATCCCTACCCGGGGTACGTCCTTCTCCACCGAGGAGGGCACCCGGGCGCGCCCTTATGGCCACCCAGGAGGGCACCAGAGGCGCCCTTGCCCACTTTAGGGAGCAGCCCGGGCGCCCTCTACGACCCATGGTGCTCTCATGTCTCTCTTCACTCGATGCACTCCAACTCTCCATGGATTCTCATCTCAACTCTCACCTAGGGGGTGGCCACGGTTCTGAACCGCCGATTCTCGTTCCTCATTTTAGAGGAATCGAAATCGGATTTGTTGTCTCATGGTTCCGGTTTGAAACCGAAATCGATGGTTCCGGTCAATTTGAAACCGGTCCTCCGCGTTCAGTTCGGTTTTAACTTAACCGTTTGTTTATCTTTTGATCATTTTTGATTTCATAAAACAGTTTATCAA
The DNA here is from genome assembly GCA_016081115.2 of Rehmannia glutinosa. Taxonomy (NCBI): domain Eukaryota; kingdom Viridiplantae; phylum Streptophyta; class Magnoliopsida; order Lamiales; family Orobanchaceae; genus Rehmannia; species Rehmannia glutinosa. The sequence goes on from CM071927.1 coordinate 242,553, forward strand.
TTTTAGTTAAAAAAGGAAAATAAAGAAAAAGACTTGGACTTAATATTCAATAAAGTTTTATACTTAATATTAATAATAATATTAAACTATCTATATATATATTATTAGTATAGAAGAATCAAAGTTCATGTAGTTAAACACAACATTTGGTCTAAAATGTGTCATGTAGTTACGAAAATAAAACATCGTAATAAACATTTAACATTTCTTCTAGCATGTATTTACCAAAACAAGATTGTTGGTTTTAACCTTAAAAAACGGTTCCATCACGGTTCTACCGACGGTTAAAACCGCTGGTTCCATGGTTTTTGATACCTAAGAACTGCAGAACTGCAACCGCCTACACATTCTGTTCCGATTTTAAAACCGTTGATCATGGTTACGATTTAGGAACCGTTGACCACAGCCTCCGGTTTCGGTTTTGGTTCCATTTGGAACCCAATTTTGGTTCCATTTGGCCACCCCTACTCTCACCTCAAGTCTCACCTCACCTCAACTTTCAAAAAAATTCCTAAGTCTTCTACAAAGCAAAAATTTCAAAGTTGAGGGGTAGAGGAAGAGATATCACTCTTGGAAGATATGGTCAAAGGCTTTATTTTCAAGCGTCCTCGTCTCTGCAAAAAGCGGACAAATATTTTCCGAAGGTAAGATATGATGCACAAACAGACAAGCCGAGATACTTTCTACACCAAATTAGCTACCGTACTACTTCATCCCTTCGCAAAGATCGAGTTGGGGGCCTTATGTTGGGGACAACAATGGTGTTTCATTAATTAGTATATAATTTATTTTATATATGTTTATTTAATATTAATTTCCTAATGGGCTCTTAATAATTAAATCGCCCAAAGGAGTATGGATTTAGCCCATCACCATTTTTTCCCGCTCGTGGGTGCCCACATGCCAAATTCTCCCTACGGCCCACAGGGCCCATCTCCCCGGTATAAAAAGGTCTCTCCTATTATCCGTAAGTAAATAAATTCATAATCCACTTATGCATTTATTATACAAAGATTCGTTCTTCGTTTATTCTCTCATTCACCATGCCGACTTAAGCATCGGAGGGACCTCGTTGTAACCCCGGACCCCTAACGTTTGCGTGCGTGTGCATGCAAGTTCCCAATTGAAGTATTTTACAGCTCTTGGAGAAGAAGATGAGAAGACTTTCCCTCAAGAAGAGGATTGACGTGAAGACTTCCCTCTCAGGAAGAGAATTTTGGTCAACCCAATTGACTTGGAGTGATCTGCCCCAAAAAGCAGTGTTAGAGTTGACTTATTTGGTCAAACTCTAATAATTTAATATTGTTTATATCTTATTATTTTGCCTATTTCTGGAACAAAATGTACAAATTAAATTGCAGGCCCATTTCGTTGGAGTGGAGATAAAGATCAGTCAGTTTTGGGAGTTGAGAGATGGTAGGAATTGAGTCCTACTTTAAAGGAACCACCATCCCTCAATCTCTCCACTAACCCCTTTACTTGGAAGTTGTTTGCATGATCTGTTTTGTAGGGATATGGCTGATCTATAAAGAGGAAAGGAGCTGCATGTTTTTCAATGTGGATTCACGAGAGAAAAATACAAAAATTAAAGAGAGACCATCATTTTATACAAGAAGTGAGAGGAGGGTGCCTAGTGTGTTTGGTTGTGTTGGTATCACCTTTTGCAACGACTTCCTTTATTGTTTTCTTCTTGTTGGCATTTTTGAGAGACAAGTTGTTCCTAGGTTAGGTTTAGTTGTTCTCTTACTTTTATGGATTCTAGAGCTAGAAATCGGAGTTTTTACAAAGAGAGTCCATTTTATACAAGAAGAGAGAGAGAGAGAGGTGCCTCGTGTGTTTGGTGGTGTTGGTATCACCTTTTTACAACACCTCTAGAGAGTTAGCTTCTTCTTGTTTGTTTGAGAGACAGGTTGTAATCTGGGATAGGTTCAAGTTGTTCTCTCCATTTTACGGTAGAAGGTTGAGTTGAAAGATCAAGTACAATAGGAAAGTCTTTGTCTTGTTCTTTATTTTGTGTAATCAACATTCTGCTTCTAAGGTTTTGCCTTAGTGGCACCACACAAGTATTTTTATACTTGTGCAAATTTTGAATATCCTGTGTTCGTTCTTATTATTATGCTTTGTTTATTTTTGGTGTTGCTAAAATAAACAAACTATTCAAACACGTTTTCCGCTGGGTGACACCTCAAGTGTTGTCAACACTCACAATACTCACTGCAAACTTAAAAAGAATTCACCCCTTGATTTCTAACAATTGGCATCAAGAGCCTACACTTGATATTACTAAGTGATATCCTGTAATTTTTGCGGTGTTTGCTTTGATGGATAGTCAAGGAATTTCGATGGTTCGTCCTCCGTTCTTGATGGAACTAATTACTCCTATTGGAAAGTTAAGATGAGGGCCTACATAAAGTCGATTGACGAGCGTGCATTTTGACCGAGTGGACTCCTCCAAGAATCATAGATGCTGATTGTGATTCAGTTCCTAAAAGAGAGATAAATTGGTCAAATGATGATGTTCAACTCGCGCTTTTAATTCCAAAGCATTAAACGCTATTTTTAGGGTTGTGGATATGAATCTTTTCAAAGTAATTTCAAATTGCAACTCAAAGAAAAGATGTGTGGGATGCCTTGCAATTTCATTGTGAAGGAACGAGAGGGTATTCAAGAACCAAATTGAGACTTCTTGCAACTCGGTTTGAAAATCTACGAATGGAGGAAGATGAAAACATTTCATCTTACAATGCCGAGAATTTGTGAGATTGCGGATGAAGCACAAGCCCTTGAGATCCCATCGATAATGAAAGACTTGTTTATAAAGTCATGAGATCTCTTCCTAAGAGATTTAATGTCAAGATCTACACTATTGAGGAAACCAAAAACAAACACTCTACGTCTTGATGAACTCATAGGCATATTACAGGCGTTTGAGTTGAACTTGCTCAACAAGAGGAATATGGGGAAAGGGGAAAAGAAAAAGTATAGCTCTTGACCACAAACGAGGAAGCTATAGGTGTCTCCCTAAGTGATAATGACACTAATCTTTGAAAAAGTGGAGGAAGAGGAGCACAATAAAGGTGTGTTTACTTTGTGTAAAAGTATGCATGTTCACCTTATTTTTAGCTTCACCGCAAGTGTACGGTGTAGTTTATAGAATAGGGTTAGCAAGGTCGAATCCACAGAGACTAATAAATTAGTGTACTAAGTATTGAGATTGTAATAGTCTTATTTTTATCTAGACGATCGAAATTGGATGATTGGTTTATAAAACTAAGACAAGAATTTATCATAAAAAGACAAAGTAAGAGTTGATTGAAAGATCAAGGAGATGAATGGATTCCAGGGTTATGGTTTGATTAATATCCCTCTTGTTATCGATTAATCACAACCAAAGTTATTATTATTCTTCCCTATAAGACAATCACAAAAGTATTTTATCATCTCTCTCTCGAAATGTATACAAAAACTTTGATTGGATTATCTATGCTAGAATCTCTACTCAACATAAGATATCCAACTCCCAAAAGCACAAAAGATTATTAATCCTCACAAATATTTACGAGACTTCGCAATCATACAAATATTCATGTCAAGTGCTCAAAAAATCTAGTATTTAAACTCATCGAATTATAAATCAATACATCAAAGCAAGTTAAACCAATGGTCATTTGATAAAACAAGAAATAAAATAGAGTACTTGAATAGGGTTTGAAAATAATAACTTTAATTGCAATTAAACATCAAACAAAAGTATCTATTACCCTAATCTCAAACCCAGAATCACAAGATGTTTAGCCGGACATGGGAAATAAACAATTTATAGACAAATTAATCATGTTTATGTCTAACTAATCGAAAGTAAAAGATACTATGGAATGAGAAAACTCGAGATGTCGATGATCTCTCGATCTATCTTCAATCCTCAAGCGTGTGGTTGCGACCTCGATCAATATCTCGAATCCTCCTGGTAGAAGGTTGCTCTTTTTCTTTGCTTTCTAGGGCAAATATCGGTGTCCCTTTGTTTGGGGCAACCTCATCTCTATTTATACACCCGTTGGGTCAAAACTTGATTAGAATTCGTCAAAACCTGACTTTCCCACACAGACACATGGGGCCGTGACACGCACCAGCCCATGCATCAGTATGAGGAAACATCTTTTCTTTGAGTTGACGCGACGGTGTGCGCCTGGCACGACCAGTGTCGTGCGTCCCGCCGTAGGACTTGTCTTAACTTGGTGATCGCGCACGGGCCATGCTATAGCGCACTCCTGCCCGTGCGCCCTACTAAAGCGTATCTTCTTCGTTCTTTTCCGTTTCTTGCCCAAATCTCGACTTCTTCTCGATTCGACTCCAAACATCATATGTTCGCTCGATTATTGGTGGTCATTTACCGCAATGCTCGATTTGTCACCAAAATGCTACAAATATCATTTAATTCCTACAAAACGAGCAAAGCATAATACCTGCTCCACTTTATAAGAATATTGCCCATTTTACTCGCTTAACGCATGCTTATCAACTTATTCTAACCACAACTAAGCCCAAATTATATGCAAAACTCATACTAATCAAACCCCCAACTTAAATTGTTGATGATCCCTTGGTCAACGCTTTATAAACAAGACAAAACACAAATGGGAGTAATGAAGGGCAATCAAGAACAACACATCAAAATTCATGTCGTTTATCCATATGCGTAAAGCAATAAATCAACCACGCCTCGAACATCTAACACGAGAACACATGTCAATTAAAACCATGGAAAATGCTTGAATCATGACCCTCACGGATCAAGTGTATACTCTCCTCTCAAGTGTATAAGGGACGTGTTTACGCTCAAATCATATCAATGTTGAAGAATTACCATAAGCTTGCAAATCGTCTCACATCTCCGCCACTATAATGTATGCAATTCATAAATCAAAAAGGACTTTTTCTTTTGGTTGTAATGAAGGCTCTTTGGTTAGGAGGTAGGGAAATATGGAAAAAGTGACTCATACTCAAGCATATAGACCGTAAGCACATCTTTCATTCAATCAATTATTTTCATTCAAACCCAATATGCTACCCCAATCACCTCTCGTTCTTATCAACTCTTCGTATTTCTTTTCTTCCCTTTTTCCTTTCTTTTATAGACTCCACTTTCTTTTGCCTCACATCACAAATCCCACCGCAAGTTCATTCAAAGCCAACTCACTTATAAAGTCGATTTTTTTCTTTTTCTTTTTTTTGTTTTATTTTTCGACTCTTTTATGAGTATTCATCCTTTCTTTTCCTCCTTTTCTTTCTTTTTTATTCCCATCAACCAACACTTGCACAATTATCTAAATTCTCGACATCCTACCATTCAACCTTATTCAATCCCTTACTCAATGTTATACGCTCAAGTCTAGGTAACAGATATATCAAGTTAAGGCTTGAAATGTGGCTTATCAAAAATTAGGCAACAGGCTCAAATTGGCTAACTAGGGAAACTCAATGTCATTAGGTAGGCAAAAGGTTTGAAATGCTTAACCAAAAATGGCCTTAAATCATTTTCATAAATCGCATACAACATGTGGCTTTGACAGAGATACGAGCAAGTTCTAGAATTTAAATCAACATGAATGACACACTCAATCAACAAACAAGATCGCATAATATGAAAGCGAAAAAGGCTCAAAGCTCACAGGCTTGCAATTGTGTAATTCAAAGCATAACAACCATGTTCTCAATATTCACATGCTCCATATCATCTATTCTCAACACGATCAACTCACACTTAATCAACAAACAAGATCGCATAATATGAAAACAAGAAAAGGCTCAAAGCTCACAGCTTGCAATTGTGTAATTCAAAGCATAACAACCATGTTCTCAATATTCACATGCTCCATATCATCTATTCTCAACACGATCAACTCACACTCAACACCCAATTCAAAACAACACAAATTGTTTCAAAGATGCTCCCAAGGTCACAACAAACAACACAAAAACGGTCAACTCACTCTCTAAAGACCTAATAAAGCAATAAATGTGCTAAAACAATAAACGTGCTAAATCGAAAACATGCATCTAATGCAATGCAACCTACATGCTCTAAATGCAACTATATGAATGCAAAATATTTTTTTTTTCGCCACACCCTTCAAATCAAAATAACTATTTCTCCCCCAAACTTGAATGGAATTATATCGCACATAAGAGAAGATAGAATTTCAAAGAAAAGTGTGGAATGGACCTGACTCACTGCGGGGTGGCGGGAAAGTGGCCCTGGGAGATGTGCCACTGGTGTATCTGATGCATCATCCGCATCATCTCCAGGCTCCTTTGTTCCTACGCTATGCTCCTTTGCTCTTGTTCCATCCTCGAAATACGGAACTCATCCTGGTGTTCTTAAGTCATCCCGAATCTTTGCCGCATGCTCTCCTCAAGAGCAAATAATCTGCCCCCCGCTTCTCACCCTGGTGAGAGCTCTTAGGCACGTCGGGCACCTCTTGGCGAAACCCTTTCATGTTTGTCATACTCCATCGCCTCAACTATTAAATCATCCTCATCGGTAACCCGATGACTCTTCGTCTTTTTCGCGCAATCATGGCCTCCATAACTCTAGTATGCGCCTCATAGTTCATCAAGAAATTGGCACGATCATTCATATTGGCCACGATCATGAGTGGCGGGTTAGGAAGTGGGAAGGCGGGTCCGACCCTTTGTTGGAAGAGGTGCATGTCCTCTTTTTCCATAATAATCTTCATTTGGCGTAGGGGCCGCCATGTTGATCCTCCCATCGCCCTCAATTGGCTCTAAGCCTCTCAAACCCACATTAAATGCCGAGCAATGGGAGTGATCATCCCTCCAATCAAAATCATACCACTTGTTGCTTGGCCACATATTCAAAGATGTTACGCAAAATGGGCCGCCGTGTTGTAGGGGTTCGGGTTAGCATACACCACAAGAGATAGAGCTCCCACACACCGCATACCCTCATTGTTATGTCGGGCAAAGATAGAGTGAGTCGTGACCTTCCGAATATACTTGAAAACAGGATTCGGAGCGATGATGCTTTAGCCACGCGTGCCTCGTAGAGCATGGGCCTGTCTCCGTCCCAGAACAATAATCGCTAAATCATATTATAGCGCTCGCGTTTTTGTAAGGGACATTAGTAGGCACCCCAAAAATGGCATTGAGTTGGGTGATAGATAAGCACCTCCGCTCGTTGCCCAAATTGAAATGTACCTCATAGGGCTCATAATTTTTATAGACATCAATTGTCTTTGAGGAATTCGAGCGTGAGTTTCTTGTAAGTCTGCCACTTCCCTCGCATGAAAGCGGTCCACCCAACTCTTTCAAATAACTGTCAGACATCATCGTGTATCCCAAGAGTTTGGGTACACTCATCATCGGCGTATCGCGTCGGTGCCATTGGTCAGGTGACCAGCTTATTCCATCGCTCCAATTCATTGAATTCACTGGCTTCAGTAAGAACAACCCCGTAAGCCGCGGGGCTATCTGGGTGCACTTCTTCGGTGCGGCTTCTTGCAGCCCCCTTAGCGTCTCCCCTTACCCCTGGTTTCTTTGTTCGGCCATGAGTTCAAATCAGTACCTAGCAAAATATATGTGAGATTCCGACACGCCAAGTATAAACAAGAATAGACGAATTCAAGCCAAACAATTCATATAAGGCATAATGTCTATTCCCTACAATTTTAATCAACAATTAAGCTCCCAAGCCTAAATAACGATACAATTGTAGAGAATCATATCCACTAATGCCCTAAACATTCAAGCTCATGCAAGATTCATCATCAAATCAACCAAATATGCCTCAATTCAACAAGCCCGGATGCCTCATAGAATAATTCAAGTAAAACATGGCAAATTCATCAAAACATGCACCACAAATAAACCCTAATCCATAATCTACAAAAAATTGAATGAAAACTTGAAGTTCTTACCGAAATTCTCGAAAATTAGCAAAAGAGGCGAAATTTGAAACCCTAAGTGTGTTCTCAACCAATTCTTCTTCCAAAACTCCAATTGGTGCAAGATAATCATGTAATATGAATAGGGTAATGGATTGTTCAAGAAATTCGAGTGAAAAAAATCGAAATTTGAGGAAGCAAGGTGATTTTCGTATGCTTGGGGCGTGAGGGGTTTTGTTTTTTTGTTAGAAAATCTGGTTCGCCCGTGGTTTTAACATCCAAATTTAGACGCACGGGTTGTGTGCGCTCTTGCGCCGGGCGACCGTGCGTCATGCCGTAGCAATCTTTCAATCCCCGGCACGCACGGGGCCGTGCGCGCATGGTGCACGCCCGCCTGCGTAGTAGTGCCGTACAAAATCCAATTTTTTCCATTTTTTATATATAAAAAAAAGCAAATAAATCCTAACTAATAAATGAAAAACGAAAAGCAATACAACAAACCATTGGGTTGCCTCCCAACAAGCGCTAAATTTAACGTCTATAGCTTGACGCTTTGTATAACTCGATCACGACTCCCCAAGGTGAGGCATGCCACCTCTTCCTTTTGAACCCTATGAAAGTAGTGCTTAATCCTCGGCCATTTACCATGAATGTCTCCCCATCCCGAGTCAACAACTCTACTATTCTGGAGGATTCAACACTTTCTTGATCACAAATGGCCCCGACCACTCTTCTTGGGAAAAAGTTTAAGACGTGAGTTGTACAAAAGAACTTATTCACCCTAGTAGAAACTCTCTTTTCTTAATCATCCGATCATGCCTTCTCTTCGTGCGCTCCTTATAAATTCGGGAATTCTCGTAGGCCTCATCTCGAAACTCTTCCATCTAATTCAAATGCAATAGCCTCTCTTCACCCGCTTTGAAGTCAAAATTTAACTTTTTGACCCAAAAATGCCTTGTGCTCTAATTCCACGGGTAAGTGACACGATTTTTCGAATACCAACCGATAAGAAGATGTGCCCAATGTCTTGAACGCATCGTATGCCCATAACTCATCGTCTAACTTCATAGCCCAATCCTTGCAATTTATGCTCACTATCTTTTCTATGATTTGCTTGATCTCGCGATTGGCTACCTCTGCTTGCCCATTTGCTTGCGGATGGTACGCTAATGCCACTTTGTGCCTAACCCCATACTTTGAAAGTAGATTGCTCATCAATTTATTCACAAAGTGTGACACCCCATCGCTAATCAAAGCTCTCGTGGTTCCAAACCGAGTGAATATATTTTTCTTTAAAAACCGTTACTACCTCGAGCATCATTCGTCTGTGACGGAATTGCCTTAACCCATCGAGATACATACTCCACTGCAAGTAGAATATATTGATAGCCCGAAGAAGATGGAAAGGGACCCATGAAGTCAATCCCCCACACATCAAAAAGCTCGACTTCCATCACATTGGTCATAGGCATCTCATATCGCTCTGAGATGTTCCCCGTCCGCCGGCACTGTCACACTCGCACATACAAATAGCAATCATTATACAAAGTAGTCATTATATAAAGTAGGCCAAGATAACCCACTCAGTAATACCTTTGCCGCGTGCGTGTCGGACATAAGTGTCCCCGAGGAAGGTGAAGAATGACATCATTGTAGAACTCCCTCCCACTCTTCTTGAGGCACACATCTTCTGATGATCATGTATGCGCACCTCTTAAAGAGCAAGGGGTCATCCCACATATAGAACGTCCACGTCATGGAGGAACTTCTTCTTTTCATAAGAGGATAAATCCGGAGGCATGACTCCCGCTACAAAATAATTCACAAAATCTGTGTACCATGGGAATTTAGCTTGTAAAAGCAAAAGCTGCTCATCGGGGAACTCCTCCTTGATTACATCTGTACCCTCTTTCTCATCCTTTCTGTACACCAATCTGGACAAGTGGTCTGCTACCACATTCTCACAACTCTTCCTATCTCTGATCTCCACATTGAATTCTTGCAACAATAGAATCTACCGAATTAGTCTCGGTTTGGCATCCTTCTTGTCGAATAGATATTTAATTGCAGCATGGTCTGTGTGGACTATCGTCTTTGTTCCAATAAAGTAAGATCCGAACTTATCGAATGCAAAAACAATTGCCAGCATTTCCTTCTCAGTGGTGGTGTAATTCATTTGGCACTCTAATGTTCTCCTTGCATAATATATGGCTCTAACAACTTATCCCTTTCCGACCTAGAACAACCCCTACCGCCAAAATCATCAAGGCGTCACACATCAGCTCAAAGGGCTGACTCCAATCTGGAACTACAAGAATCGGTAATGTCACCAATGCCTTCTTCAAAATCTCAAATGCCTGCAAACAATCATCGGAAAAATTAAAAGCAGTATCTTTTTCTAATAAATGACTCAAAGGTTTGGTGATTTTAGAAAAGTCACGAATGAACCTTCTATAGAATCCGGCGTGCCCCAAGAAGCTTCGATTGCCTTCTCATTTGTTGGAGGTGGGAGTTTCTCAATCTTGCTACGATCTTTGCTCTATCCACTTCTAAACCCGCAAAAAAAAACTTCGGTGGCCTAACACAATGCCATCGCGTACCATAAAATGGCACTTTTCTCGATTCAAAACAAGATTAGTTTCCTTGCATCTCTCAGTAAAACTAGAAAATTATCAAGAAAGTGATCAAAATAATCTCCAAATACGGAAAAGTCATCCATGAAAATCTCCATTATTTTCTCTATAAGATCATGAAATATGGCCATCATACATCATTTGAAAAGTCGCGGTGCATTACATAGTCGAATGGCATTCTCGGATTGCAAACGCGTACCATAGGGACATGTAAATGTCATTTCTCTTGGTCTTCCGCAATCATGATCTGGTTGTACCCGAAATAACCATCGAGAAAATAGTAATAATCAAATCCCGCCAAACGATCTAACATCATATCAATAAAAGGGAGGGGAAAGTGATCTTAACGAGTGGCATCATTTAATTTTCCATAATCAATGCATATACGTGTAGGTCCCAGGGTGTAGTGTAAGGTTTAGAAGGGGTTGAATAAACCTTACCAAATTTTCGATTTAGTCCTTTTAAATCTGAGTTGATTCTACACAAATGTCCTTGATGGACAATCGAATTAGTCACTCAAGAGTTAATCTCTCAACGACTCGGTTGAGCCGTTGATGGAGTAACTCAAATTGGTATTGTTAACTATAATTTGACTCAACTGTGGTTTTATTTTTCATTGGAAGACTTAACACCCTTAAGTTTGATTAAGCAAGATTTTAGAGCTTGATTTAGTACTTATAAATTATCAAATGGATAGCAAATTTATCGTGCGATATAAGCGAGTTAAAAGTGCGAGAATTTAAATGCTTTGAAATGTAAATGACACAAGAAAGTTTTTATAGAGGTTCGAAGATGGGGTAATTCTTCTACTCCTCTCTTCTCCAACTCTGGAGGAATCCACTAAGTAATGATCGGTTTACAAAGTGGTAACATCCGGATACTATCTTGATCACAACAAACCGACTTGATCCTTAGGGACTCGATGCGAGACGCCTTGATCACTCACCAAGGCTTCTCGTGCGACTCGGCTTCTTCATAGGGCAACACCGCCTTGTTACTACAGACTCACTTGCTCAAGCTCTTTGGATTTGATCACGAAGCCCTCCAAAAGCTTAAGACTTGGTTCAACTTTGAACCTTTCTACAATCCTTCCCGGAATGTAGACCCCTTGTTTTCAAAAAGTTTCCTCTTCAACTGATAGAAGTTTTCTTTCCTTCACAGGTGAGTGTTGGATTGATGTACTTCGTAATGTAGGCTTGAGGATTGAGAATGTTTCATTTTTCGATGTGCTTGTATATCTCGCGTGTGTGTCATCTCTTTTCAAACAAACTCCTCGGCCTTTTTTATAGTGAACTTTCAAAAATTTGCCCGTTGAAGAGATAGGCTTATTTTTGAAAGTCACTTTGCGTCGTTGGCTTGCGCTTCTTGGAATTGCCGTTTCCTCGTATGAATTGTTTTTTCACCTTTTCGAGTTCGACACGGTGTAGTGCTTCCCATTGGTTCATTCCTTTTGCACGCTTCGGGGACTGAGCACTCCAAGAAAGGTGGTATGGAGATATTACTTGTTTAAGTAAATCTCTTGATTTAAATCAACGGTTCTTTTCTGATTATCTCGACTTGATTTGCATTTCCTTGCTTTCCCCAGGTGACTTAGAGTCGACTTCCAATCATTGGATGATTCTTCTGTCACTTCAACTTAAGACTTGGCTTTTCTTGAGTTGACTTGACTAATGCTCCACTCACCGGCATCTCACCGCTTCTTCATAGAGTTCCCGTCTACTCTTCTTTGCCATACTCACTGTCTCGAAGCGAGTTTTCCTTCCGATCTTGATTGTCTTCTTGAATGTTAGGCGTAGGCGACTTAACTCGGCTTGGCCAGCTCTCTATTCATTACAATGCATTTTACAACAAGAATTGGGGTGCCAACTTTCTATTCTAAGTTTTACATGGCATTCATCAAAATCTAAACAATAAAATTCCTAACAATACGCCACCCAAGAACTATCCTAATCGCAATCAATTTATCGTTCTCGTTTCTTACTACGATCATCCCCTTTTCTTGGGTACCACTTGTACTGGACTCACTCAAGAACTATCAGAAATAGCATACACAATTCCAACATCTAACCATTTTAAAACTTTCTTCCTAACAACCTCTTGTATTATAGGGTTCAATCGTCTTTGGTTAAACGCATCGAAGGTTTATAAACATCTTCCATTCGAATTTTATGCATGACAATCGATGGACTTATGCCTTTTAAATCGATATTGATCGCAGACTTATGTTTCCTCAACACCCTAAGCAATTTATCAAGCTGAGCTGAAGTTAAAAAGGGATGATACGATTACCGAATTCGTGTTGTTTGCCCCAAGGAATGCGTATTTGAGATGCTCGGGTAATGGCTTGAGTTCTGGGTTCGAATTGGGTGCTTCAGACTCACGCATGGGCTGCCCGTGCTCAAACGCACGGGCCGTGCGTCCTTCACTTTGTACCTGGGTCTCTTCGGCATCACGCACGACCTGGTCGTGCTCAGACGCACGAGTCGTGCGTTCTTCGTGTTTTTCAATAATTGCTACGGCATCATGCACAACCTGGTCATGCTCCAATGTACGGGTCGTGCGCCCCTGCAGACTTGATTCTTGCATGTTTTTCTTCGTGTTTTTGCCTCTCGCGCTTCTCGGTAGCTCCTGCATATTATCTAAAGCACAAACATAGTCATACAAGTCTTGATTATCAAAATCAAGCATTACACTTGACGTCGAACACGAATGTGTTAAACCAAACTCTAAATCATCCTGAGACAATGTATGATCTATGTAATCATCAATGCAAGACTCAACTACATCTATGAAATTACAATTCTCAACACTATTATGAAATTGCATCACCTTATAGATAGAAAATAACACATGCTCATCATTAACCTGTAATGTGAGCTCTCCCTTTTGCACATCTATCAAGGCCTTCCCGTTAGCCAGGAATGGATGCCCAAGTATCAAAGACCTCCATATCTAGCACTAAGAAATACACAGGAATATGAATTTATCGATTTTCATAAGTACATCCTCGATGATTCCTTCGGATAAGTGAGTGATCAATCCGAAGTTGTAAAGTGACCGTAGACGGCTTCACCTCTCCCAATCCAAGTTTCACGAAAATGGACAAGGGCATCAAGTTAATACTTGATCCTAAATCACAAAGTGTTTTATTAAAGAAAACACCACCAATTGCACAAAGGATAGTGAAACTCCCCGAATCTTTAAGTTTACGAGGTAGTTTTCTCTCGAATTATAGCATCGCATTCCTTCGTCAGTTATTTGTCTCGAAACCAATCATCTTCCTCTTCTTAGACATAACATCCTTTAAAAATTTAGCATAATTGGGCATCTGCTCCAATGCGTGCAAAAAGGTATGTTAATATGCGATTTCTTAAATAGATCCAAGAATTTTGCAATTTACGCATCTAACTTTTTCTTTTGAAATCGTTGGGGAAAAGGTAGGGGAGTAGTAAATTTAGAAAAATCAGAGTTAGAAGAAGATTTAAGCTTCTCAACCCCTTTTTGTTCATCAATATGACCTCAACTCCTTTCTCGGCCTTAATATTGCCATTTGTTTCCATTTCCGCATCTCCCGAACTAATAATCGCTTTCTCACCACGCACGATCCGCCTCGTGCGGTGGTGCACGGTCGTGCGTCCCTATGTATTTTCAGTGCTTTCCGGTATTTTATTTTGTATTCCGTTCCACTCCTCAGACGAATGGCTTTACACTGCTCCTTCGGATTTACCTCAGTGTTACTCAGAAACTGGCCTTTCAGATGTTGCCCACCTACAATCGTAGCTAATTGGCCAATCTGGGTTTCAAGATTTTTCATTTAGGACCCCATGGTGTTAGCCATTGAGTGACATGATTCTCAATTTTATCGGCACTTCGCCTCATCCTTACTAAATTGGTTCCTCGTTTCATTCATAAGCGAGCTCGTCTGAGTCATAAATGAAGTGAGGACGTCCTCCATAGATGGCTTAGCCTCAGAATTAATGACACCATTTGTCACACTAAACCCCGGTGGTGGTTGCATCACATTCTTCGTATTTACATATGAAAAATTTTCGTGATTTCTCACTCCCGGATGATAATGGGTAAGAGTCTGATTGTTCCGGTAATTATTGAAATTCGGTTATTGACATAATTATCTTCCTCCATGGGATCTAGAGGAACTCCCCATTATTCGCACCGCGTTTCCTTGATCCCCTTTGTCAATACACTCAACGATTTGTCAACGCATCAGTCATCCGAAATCAATGGCTTAATTGGGTCTGAATCGAAACTTCGGCTACCCTTGTCACATTAGTCCTCTCGGAGGGCCACGATAGCTATTCATTGCCATCTCTTCCAACAAGTTGAATGCATCTTCGGAAATTTAGCCAGTAGAGTGCCTCTCTGCGCGCATCCAGAAACGACCTAGTCTGTCCCATCAACTCGTTATAAAAGAAGCAAAGTTGATGATCCTCTGGAAATCCATGTTGCGGACACCTCTTAAATAAATCCCGGAATCTCTCCCAGGCCTCATACAGTGATTCGGAGTCAAACTGTCTGAACTGCGTGATCTCACTCTTAAGCTACAGTGTCTTACTTGGTGGAAAGAATTTAAACATGAACTTCTGACTCAACTCATCCCAAGTATTCACACTCCCCTGAGTTAACGTGTCTAGCCAGTTTCTAGCCTTATCCCTTAAAGAGAAAGGGAACAAGTGCAAACGTATAGC
This sequence comes from Rehmannia glutinosa, assembly GCA_016081115.2. Classification (NCBI taxonomy): domain Eukaryota; kingdom Viridiplantae; phylum Streptophyta; class Magnoliopsida; order Lamiales; family Orobanchaceae; genus Rehmannia; species Rehmannia glutinosa. Next base: position 257,796 of record CM071927.1, read on the forward strand.
ATCATCAGTTAACCCATTCATCTTGATCGTGTTGCAAATTTGCATGAAGTTCGCAAGATGACAATTGGGATCCTCGGATGGAAAACCCCTAAACTGGTTCTGTTGGACCATTGTAATCAGTGTTGGCTTCAGCTCAAAATTGTTCGCCTTAATTGGGACATTGGCAATTCCACCATAGTTGTGATTTGTCTAAGGGCGAAAGTAATCGCTTGTTGCTGGACTGTCTGGACTTCTGGTACCGGTAACTCATTAATGACCCTGTTGATCCCATTGTTACCTCCATTATTGCCTCCGTTATTACCCCCGTTGTTTTTCTTCCACATCCCCATAGTATGATCTTCTTTGTTTTTACGCCCATTTAGTAGTTGCACTAAGTCGTCTAGCAAATGCCTCAACTTCCGGTATGAAAGGTACTAATTCTCTCTGCTTCGAGCGAGTTTTCATGTACTACCTGAACCAACTAAAAGAAACAAGTCAAACACAGTAGGAGTAGAATTAAACAAACAATAAAAAGAAAAAAATATCTAAATTAAAAATAATTCTATTTATCGCAATATTAGTACTAAAAATTTAATTAGTCCCCGGCAACGGCGCCAAAAACTTGATCACCTTATTTTTAGCTTCACCGCAAGTGTATGGTGTAGTTTATAGAATAGGGTTAGCAAGGTCGAATCCACAGAGAGACTAATAAATTAGTGTACTAAGTATTGAGATTGTAATAGTCTTATTTTTATCTAGACGATCGAAATTGGATGATTGGTTTATAAAACTAAGACAAGAATTTATCATAAAAAGACAAAGTAAGAGTTGATTGAAAGATCAATGAGATGAATGGATTCCAAAGTTATGGTTTCGATTAATATCCCTCTTGTTATCTGATTAATCACAACCAAAGTTATTATTATTCTTCCCTATAAGACAATCACGAAAGTATTTTATCCTCTCTCTCGAGATGTATATAAAAACGTTGATTGGATTATCTATGCTAGCATCTCTACTCAACATAAGATATCCAACTCCCAAAAGCACAAAAGATTATTAATCCTCACAAATATTTGCGACTTCTCAATCGTGCAAATATTCATGTCAAGTACTCAAAGATCTAGTATTGAAACTCATATCTCGAATTATGAATCAATACATCAAAGCAAGTTAAACCAATGGCCATTTGATAAAACAAGAAATAAAATAGAGTACTCGAATAGGGTTTGAAAATAATAACTTCAATTGCAATTAAACATCAAACAAAAGTATCCATTAACCTAATCCCAAACTTGGGAATCACAAAGTGTTTAGCCAGACATGGGAAATAAATAATTCATAGACAAATTATTCATGTTCATGTCTAACTAATTGAAAGTAAAAGATACTATGGAATGAGAAAGTTCGGGGATGTCGATGATCTCTCAATCTATCTTCAATCCTCAAGCGTGTGGTTGCGACCTCGATCAATCTCTCAAATCCTCCGGTAGAAGGTTGCTCTTTTCTCTGCTTTCTAGGGCAAATATCAGTGTCCCTTTATTTGGGGCCGCCTCGTCTCTATTTATACGCCTGTTGGGTCAAAACTTGATTAGAATTCATCAAAACCTCGACTTTCCCAAGACAGACGCCTGGGCGTGCGCTAAGCGCGCACGAGCCGTGCATCCCGCCGTAGACTTGTCTTCACTTGGTGATCGCGACGGCCTGTCTTTATGGCGCACGCCGCACTACTGTGTGCCCTGCTAAAGACGTATCTTCTTCGTTCCTTTCCGTTTCTTGCCCTGGTTCGTTTGACCTCTTCTCGATTCGACTCCAAACATCATATATTCGCTCGATTATTGGCGGTCCTTTACCGCAATACTCCGATTTGTCCCAAAATGCTACAAATATCGTTTAATTCCTACAAAATGAGCAAAGCATTATACCTTCTCCACTTTATAAGAATATGGCCCATTTTACTCAGTTAACGCATGCATATCAACTTATTCTAACCACAATTAAGCCCAAATTACATGCAAAACTCATACCAATCAATGCACCGACTGCGAAATTTTAGAGGTGTAGTCGAAGTGACGTATCACCTGGTACAACACCTCACAATTTATCAGATTCTGAAAATGAAGCAGAAATGGATGGTAATCTTGTACCTGTGCACAGAGATCCTCCAAGGAAAATTCAGAAAGATCGTCGTACTTCTCAAATCATTGGAGAAGTTTCAGATCCTATCAGAACAAGAAGAAAAGAAAGGCAAACTATCGAGATATGGTTAGGCCATCTTACTTTTCTTCTATGTGTTAAAGTGCTACTTGTTTTTCATCGATGTTGAAACCAAAATGTGAATGAAGTTTTTAAGGATAAATGTTGGATCGGTAACATGCATGAACAATGATATTGAATATGTTGATGTGGTTCTTTGTGTTCTCAACTTTTTGTTTGATAAATGGTTTTATCATGATTTTGATGATTTTGTTTTTATACCAAAACAATATTTTTAAAGGTTGTCCAAATACTCCTAAATGATTTAAAATGGTTTTAATATTTTCCGGAGTATTTCTTCAAATTTATTTTTGACAAAATTGGACAACACATTTAATGATTTTGTGGTAATGGGTTTTTACATCGAAACTTTGTTTCTAAATGTTGTCCTAATACTCCCGATCGGTCTAAAATATTTTTACTATTTTTCTGAGTATTTCTTGAAGTTTATTTTCGATATAAAATTGGACAACACTTTTGTTTTGAGGCCAACCTAAGCCCCATAGGGTATCCGTGACGAAAGTTGTGAAAAAGTGAATAAGCTATTTGTCGAAAAAGGTCAAGCCGGTCAACGGGTAATAACTAAGGTCTTTCACTTTAATTGTTATTATTCCTATTGTTCATTGTTATTATTCTTGTTGTAATAGCTTCTTTCACTCACTCAAGCAAATATATTTGTTCTTCATTGTTATTATTCTTGTTGTAATAGCTAAGGTCTTTCACTTTCACATCTTGAGGTCTAGGCTTATTTCTTGATTACACTTGCACTCATAATTGTAATATTCATTATCGAGTTGTAATCTTGATTTTGGGTTATCATTCAACACAAGATATCCTTGTGAGTGTTCTTGTGGTAAGAACACACTTGGGTGATCTAGGTGTTAGGTGTAAGAAGATTGTGGTAATCTTCTTATTGAGGTGTTGAACAATTTGGTATTCTTCAAGGTTGAAGATTGTGGTAATCTTCACAAGGTGCCATTGAAGGAAGATTGTGGTAATCTTCAAATGGAGATTGTGGTAATGTCCAAAGGTGGTGTTGAAGAAGAGTGTGGTGCTCTTCAAGGTGTTGTAAGTTGGTGTTGTATTAATTTTGGTAATTAATAAAATCTTTTTATTTTTGAAATCCATCTCGGATATCTTGGGGTGGTAGAGGATTAGGCCCTAGGTGGGTTGAACCTCTATAAATCGATGTGTGTTGTTTACATTCCGCACCGTTATTATTGTCTTTGAGCTTTCGATTCAAAAAAAGGGTAAAATCGAAAAGATGGAGATAATCTATTCACCCCCTCTAGATTATCGTAGCGCTGGACTTACACTTTTGTGGATGCGTCAATGTTTGATGATTATGGTATTTCTAGTGATATTCGACCATGTATTATGACTACCTAAGTGATATAGATATCTCTAGAAATTCGGTGCGACACTCCCAAACTAAACACATTGACATAAGGCACCATTTTATTCGGGATTTGGTGGTGAAGGGTTTGATTCGCATTGATCATGTTTCCACCGAAAATCGAGATAGGCGCATTCTCACTAAATCGTTGGATTTTGAGAGATTTTCGATCTTCGGATAACTCTTGGTCTTTGTGTCTTTGAAATAGTGAAGTGTTATGCAGAGTGTGACGACACACTGTCGCAACACCTACTTCTTTTTGAGTTTCTTTTTTTTTTTTTATTTTTAGGTTTTTATGCATGTTGCATAATATCTTAGGATTTTCAAATTGGGTGTGCCATCTGTGAAACCTTTTACATTGGATTCGAGTTATTTTTGTGGCCAAAAATCGGATTGAATATACTCTAAGTACTTGCACATTTTTTCCTTATATTTTGTACATACTTTAGCTCCTCTATTTTGAAGTTTGTTACAAAGCGGTTGAGGGGTCTTTCATCTCTTGTATGATCATGCCCGTGCGAAATTTGTAACTTTTATCAAACATGAGTTTGGCTCACGTGATTATAGTCATTAAAGTAGTTGAGGAATCTTTCACAATTTTGTGATCACGTTCTATGTGGAACAATGACTTGTTAATTAATAGCTTTTATGTACTTGTTAAAAAAATGGGAAAAAAATACACAAAAATCAGTATATTAAATGAAAAAAAAAAAAATACACAAAAATGTGTATATATTGGTTGAGATTGGTTGAATTTATGCAAGGAAAAATCATAAAAGATCCGAGTATGGCCATGAAAATTATTTTTGATGAAAAATGAGAAGTGTTTAGCCGATGTTGCCAACACTCTCTCGTGAACACCTTGTGGTATTTTTTTCGATTTTGCGTGCGTGTTTGCGCTTTTTTCTATCTTAGTTTTTTCCTTTTTAGGCATAATCGAGTTGTGATTCGATGGATTTGTCCCTATAACTCGATTTCCAGCCGTTCTTGTGGCGATTATTTTTTCTCTCCATTATCCTATATTTTAGGGCTTAATATTAGTAGGTTGAATTGAGGGGAGTTTAATATCTGGAACTTGAGATAAATAACTATACTTAGTGAGTAGTTATTTTATGAATACTGATGATTTATTTCGGGTTTTTGTAACATTCAATTTCCGCAGATTTTTTCTCCTCTTTATCGTATAGAGATTCTATTCGACGTTAGATTTATGACAAAAAGGGGAGAAAAATCGTGTGGCACAAAAACCACTTGGTAAGATCAAGTTGAGGCTGAAAGTAGAAATGATGGTGAAAAAGAAAAACAGACTGCAAATGCAGTATAGGTGGTGATGTCGCCAGTGTTGGCAACACTGGAAGCAACACATCTGGTACGCAAATACGATGCAATGGTGATGCGCCGGTGTTGCAACACCGGAGGCAACACATGGCCGTCGATTTGAGTGAAAGTGATGTTTGAGTCTGGTTATTTTTGGACATTTTGTGTCTTGAGTTTTTGTGCAGGTTTTGTTCAGAAATTGGCAAAAAGGGGGAGATTGTTAGAGTTGACTTATTTGGTCAAACTCTAATAATTTAATATTGTTTATATCTTTTTATTTTGCCTATTTCTGGAACAAAATGTACAAATTAAATTGCAGGCCCATTTCGCTGGAGTGGAGATGAAGATCAATCAGTTTTGGGAGTTGAGAGATAGTAGGAATTGAGTCCTACTTTAAAGGAACCTCCATCCTTCAATCTCTCCACTAACCCCTTTACTTGGAAGTTGTTTGCATCAACATTCTACTTCTAAGTTTTTGCCTTAGTGGCGCCGCACAAGTATTTTTATACTTGTTCAAATTTTGCATATCCTGTGTTCGTTCTTATTATTATACTTTGTTTTTTTTTTTGTATTTCTAAAATAAACAAACTATTCGAAAAAACACGTTTCCACTGGATGATACCTCAAGTGTTGCCAACACTCTGCACAACACTCACTGCAAACTTAAAAAGAATTCACCCCTTGATTTCTAACAAGCAGCATCATATATATTAAGTAAATTGAATGTTTTTAAAAAGGGATGAGGTATATTAAGAGTGGGGGGTAAAGTGTTACCAATTAAGAACATAAGGGGGTGTAGTGATAAAATTAAGAGTACAAAAGGGTAAAATGATACCCAATGAGAATATAGGTAAGTAAGATTTACCCATTTTTTAAATATCGATCGACCCGTATAGACATGTAAATATATGCATGTAAAAGAAACTAATACAATTACCAAGATAACGGTACTAGCAAATGACACGGAAACAACAGTATTATTGTAACTTTGGCATAAATGCAATGTAATATAGAAATTCCATTAATATTATTTTAGTCAGTTGAGCTCCATTTGTATTGATACATTTGAGTATAGATTTCAAATTCAAAATTAGAAATCTATTGAACTTATTTGTATAATATCATTTTGCAAAAGATTTTAAATCCTTAGCTCTATTTTGAGTCGAGTTTTTAAGTTATTGTGGTGGATTCTCAATCCATTTCATTTAGAGTCACTTGAAATCATTTCCAAAATTCTCCACTAAATTCTAAATCAATCAATGCGCGCAAATGGAACCTCATGTCATTGTATTTAGATGTGGGGATTTGGATTTAAGTAGAAAATTTGGGAAAATAATTTTAAATAACTCAATGTAACCACGTGGATTTGAAATGCACCACAATAACTCAAAAATAACTCAAAATGGAAGACTGGGAATTTGAAATTCATTATATCCAAAGAAGAAGTTCAATCAATGAATTTGTTTAACAAATAATTTGAATCAACATCTTCAAATTCACCCCCAAATGAAGTCTTAGTTAAAATTATAATCATATGAATAAACTTAATTTTCAAAAAATAATAAATTATCAAATCCTAAACTTATAAAATCCGAGAATATTAACTGGGCGGGAGCAACCACTTTCAATTCCACTACTTGGATGATGGACAAGTGTATATGCATCTACAAATCAACAGTACATGTTATCTTTTATACACAAATCCATCATCCAAGTAGTAGAACACCAAAAGTGGAACAGGAAACCAGATTCCATTCGGACCCCACCTTAGAGATGGTATGTACAAGACGTTCCCACAACAACAAGAGTAATGATGAGTGGATTTGCATCACTTTCAAAAGGCAAAGTGAGATGAAAAAAGATATCAAGAATTAAATAAGCACGTGGATAATGCTCGGACCCTACCGCGTTGTCTTGTTAAATCAATGGATCCTTCGATGATTCTCATTTTTAAGTTCTAAACCTTCCCTACGCTAATTTTACACACATTTGGACTTTCCCGGCCCCTTTCGGTTCAACGCGCTATATGACTTAGAACCTCAATAATTTTTCGCCTTTAACCTTTAATTAATTTCGACATGGATATAATTTGGACTGTGCTCTTACCATATATATATGCACCATATACTCTCAGCCGCCAAACAATCGCTCTTTCAGATGCATGCAATTTCTGGGACCATACCAAAAATAAACTCGCCTCTGTTCTGCTTATTATCAAGAACTCCCAAAACATTAATTTCACAATAACAATTAGATAATGTCGTCCAACGTTGTCGAGGCGAGGATTAATGAGTTGAAGTACAAGGGTGTAAGGAAGAGGAAGTGGGGAAAGTATGTGTCGGAGATACGGCTTCCCAACAGCCGGGAGCGTATATGGCTCGGCTCGTACGACACCGCGGAGAAAGCGGCTCGAGCTTTCGACGCCGCCTTGTTCTGCCTCCGCGGCCCCAACGCGATATTCAACTTCCCGATGATCCGCCGAGAATTGCGGGCGGCCAGGATCTCAACCCAGCTGAGATACAAGCCGTGGCGCAGCACTATGCTAACAGTTACAGCGGGGGCGGCTCGAGTAATCGGCCGCAGCCGATGGAATTAGAAGACGCGTCGCCTTCGTCACATTCAGAAGGGGCCGGGCCGATGGACTCAATCGACTGGTCGTTTTTGGACATGTTGGACTTCAACAGTGGAGGAAATGCGGGTCATGTCATGGATTTCGGGCTTTTTCACGAGCCCGGTGATATGTACATGCCAACACATCTTGTAGATGAGGATAACAACGACGATGACCATGGAAATGGTGGTAATGTGCAATCTTTTCTCTGGAACTTCTGACCCACATAAAAATATATTGTTGTGATCAGAGAAAATTAATGTTTAATTAATTATGAGGGAATTGGCAAACCATATTTTAAGCTTTCAGGTTATTTTTTGTATTTTTTTGCCGGGAAGTTTAATTACTTGGGACTACGCGCGTACCCAGGGACATAGATAATATAAACAGAATGCCCTGATAGCTAGTGAGATGCATAATGTACTGATAAGTATTTGTGTAAAAAAGTGTGGATTAGCACCATTACTATATATAGAAGGTTGCAATTCCTGAACAGCAATAAATCAAACTAAAATAATAATATTGGTCTGTCTCATTATATATCTTGTCTCATCTGTGAATTCAAATTCAGCTTCCAGTATTGATGAAGTGGCAGCCATTATTAGCTGCATGCATATTGCTCCACAAAATCGATAAAAGTAGTTGAGATGTTTTATTTCAATTTGATATTTATTTTGTGTTTCGCATTGTCTAATCGTATAAATTTGTTCTTAAAAAACAATCGTATAATTTTTTAAAAGCATATATTCGCCAACAATCATGGAATTGGGATATATAATTAATTAATGGACATGACTTACATGAAACGAGCTAATTGATATTGAATTATGGATACGGATTGCACATATATAACAAATGATGTGCAATGCTCAGTGCCACGTAAACAGATCATGCTACTGTACCGAATTGGGGCCCTGAGATTTGAGTTGAATATAATTAATGTCTTCTTAGGCCATTTCCAACCCGGTGCCAAATAAGTCCCTAAACGCTATTTTGGTGCAAAATCCGGCCCCTTTCCAACTGGATGCTATTTCCAGCACTATTTTTGACTTTTAGGTGTGATCTACAGTGTTGCATCAGATTTGGCGCAATATTGTTGATGCGCTATTTTCTTATCTTTTTTTAATTAATAAATAAGTTTTTATGTTTAAATATCTGTTAAAATATTATTTGTTATTCTAATTGTATATTTAATTATAAATAATTATAATAAAATTTATGTATTAATACTAAATTCAATTTTTAATAGTAAATTTTAAAAATTGAATACACTACAATTAAGTGATAAAAATAAGAATTACATTACATTTACATGATATGTTAATAAATATTAGGTTTTTAATAAAATAGTTTTGTACTGAAATAATAAAGAATATTAAGGGAATATTTTTTTAGTACAAAATTTAGAGTAGATTGGTTGGAGATGTATTTTGAGTTTAGTGCAGAAATTGCTCTATTTTAGTGTAAAAGGTGCACTAAAATAGAATTTTGGGTTAAAAAAATAGAATTTTGGGTTGGAGATGGTCTTATCATAACTGAAGCTTTGTTTTAGTGATTGACATTTATTGGCTCTCTTATTAATAGCCTGATTAGATTTTAGTGTCGATTTTACAACTTGTTTTGAATCATGTATTTCAATTTATGTGCCATCACGTATTTCAATCCACAATCAATTAGGGTTTGCAGTCTGCAGTTTTCCTAAATTCAAAATTAATCTATATGGGCTAGGTGTATAGTTCATATATTGCTTGACAGTAACATTCAGGTTCAGACATTTGGTGCTGCATTAAACTTAATTTATTTAATTTTGATAATACACACATATGTACGTTTGTATGTGAGGTTGCGTTGGAGCTTTCGAATTGATTAATGGAAAAATCTGGCAATTTTCCATGGACGACAAATATTTCATTTTCATGACATGCTTTCTTGGGAATAAAAAAAGGAGGAAAAAGAATAATAATTATAATAATCAAATAATAAAAGCTAAAAGATTCTTCAAGCCCGAAAAGGAATAGTTAAAATTTGATGTAGACAGTGGGTATGAATTTTATGTTTGATGCAAACTTAAGGAACTGCAACATTTTAGTTTGTGGGTTGGAGACATGATCTTCAGCCCCCACACACCACCACCCAAAAGAAAAGAAAAAGGAAAAGAAAAGCAAAACGGAAGAGGGCGGAATTGAGGAGTAATATAAGAGGTCATTTTCAGTATTCACCACCGGCCAGAAAAATGAGCTGAAAGAATTAGTCGTAGATGTGAACCTATTAAACTTAATAATGTTGAAAGCACATACAGGCCAAACTCATGGTCACGTGGCGTAGCTTGAACACAGCCCAAACTAATGGCGGAGGGAGGGAGGCCAACCTGGTCCTGGGCTCCCATAATTTTTTTTTTTTTTTTTAATTATTCTAAGAACTTTTTTCTAAAAAAAAAATATTTTAGTTAAATTTATATGTTTTTATCTGATCGACCTCATTTATATGTATCGGCTCACTCCTTGTTCTTTTTGGCTCCGCCATTGGGCCAGACTACTTTCACTAGTACTATTCTTCTTCTTCTTGTTCCATTCTCTGTCCTATTTCAATGGCCGTGGCAGTTTAACATGAAATTGACATGAGATTTTGGGAGTTAACTTTATGGATGTTGAACATTGTTGTCAGAGTTATTCCATATAGTTCCAACAGCTAAGGGTTAACATAGTGTTTTTGACTTGATATAGCCTCCTGCAAAATAAAGTGAGTATTTAGGTATTTCCACTATTTTTTCGGGTTATAATTCTTGAAGCAGTCGGTTTTTTTAGTCATTCCCATCAAACCAAAAATGTTTTTTAGCCATCTTTTTCAAACACATCTTTTTAGCCATTTTAGGGTGTGAAAAACTCAATTTGCTCTTGAGTTAATTTAATCGCACGTACACATCCCGTGACTTGGCATCGAGTTCTGATGACTCGACATCGAAGTTAGCCATTCTTGTAACTCGATGTCGAGTCACTTATAATTCGATGCCAAGTCACAAAGACTTATTATAACCCGGAGTTATTTTGTTGTTTCTCTAAAAACTTTGAATTCACATAACTTTTTCGTTTTAAATCCGTTTTGCATGTATAATATATCAAATTAATCGTCTTTTCGATATATTTACAAATGAAAAATACAGTTCGATTTTTTAAAAAGTTTGAAAGAAAGAGTAAGAGGATACATAGAGATAAGTGAAAGAGAGAGAAATAATCCAAATATCAAACAAATATGCTAGAAGGGTATGAATATCATTTTACATCCCAAAATAGTTAAAAAATGTGTCTATAAAAGATGGCTATTTTTCATCTTTATATTTTTAAATGGCTATTTTGTACCATTTCAACTTTTTGAAGTTAAATTCAAAATGGAATCAAAGTTCTTTAGTTGCCTATTTATTTGAATATTTAATGAAATTAGCAAGTCAAAAAAAAAATCAAATATTTTTTCTACAATCATAATTGGAAAGAGTACAATACAACTTCAACCAGCGTCTTTAAATCTAGGTGAATTTTACTTTATCTCCTTGTACTCTTGTTAATTCCCACACTACCTCTTTATACTCTTATTTTATCTCACTTTATTCCCTTGTGCTCTCATTTTCTCATTTTACCCCCTTATACCCTTATTGTTGTCACTTTACACCTTACTCTCATTCTAAAATAAGTACTATATTAATTTCAACTATTAATCACTATTTAATATTAAAGTTATTTTAAATTTATTCTAATTCAAATTTGATCACTAATTTTATTAACATAGCTCCTATCAAAATTTGTATCTTATGATATTTATTATTAGATAACACATTTTGTTTAAATTAATGTATTATCTATTAAAAAATATAATATAATTAATTTAACTATATTAAATTGGAACTTATACTAGACTATAAATACAATTTTTTAAAATGAATTTCAAATGCAATTAAGTATGCATAATACTTTCTAAAATATAAATGATATTTTTTTGTAAGTAGTGAATATTTACTAAAAATCAATTGTATTAAAATTATATATTTCAAAATAATTCAATACTTTTTGTTTGTAATATGATATAATGGATAAAAATAATAATTATTTGTTCAATACATATTAATTTTTAGTATGTATTATGTGAAATTCTAGAAATATTTTTTTTGTCATTGATAGAATTATTATGAGTTTAACGAAACTATGTTAAATTAAAAAAATCCACGATTCTTTGATAATTTGTTATATAAGTAGAATTTGTTTCAGTAATATGTATTATCTAATAATAAAAACATAAAATATAAATTTTAATAAAAGCTATGTTAATAGAAAAAGTCATTTAATTTGAATTAAAATATTTTTGTAATTAATTGTAGTGTTAATTATTAAACAGTAGTTAAAATTATATACTATTGAGTACTTTTAAATATTATTTAACAGTATCAAATAATAGATTTTTAAAGTAAAACGTATTATATAATATCAAATATCATAATATATAAATTTTATTAGGAGCAATGTCTAATAAAAATAGTGACTAAATGTGAATTAAAACAAATTTTAAATACTTTTAATATTAATTATTAATTAATAGTTGGAATTATATAAAAGAAAAGATATACTTATTTTAGAATGAGTAGGTAATGTGAGAAAAATGAAATTAGAGTACAAAATGGTAAAATGACAATTCATAAGAGCACAAGAAAGTAAAGTGAGATTTATACAAGAGGTAAAGTGGAATTTACCCTTAAATCTAAAGTGCACATAAATCTGAAGTTACTGAAATGGAATTTAGCTGGTCAATCTTGTTGTAAAATTGTTGAAAAAAAAGTGGTCTTATTTCAATGTTTTTTATTTATTTTATTGGAGGACCTAGTTGGACTTTAATTCACCAATTAATATATGCTTCATGGTTATTGGATAAGAGACCAACTGATTAATTATTGAAACCAACAAAAAGAACTTGGGAAAGTTATTGCAAAAATGCTTTATTGACTTGACATAGTTTACTAATAAAAGTGATTTAACGATTTTGTGTTTACGTTACGTTCAGATTCATCAGACAAAAGAGAGGTTGTTAGCATCTGGTCAAAGACTTCAAAAATTAACCACTATTATTGTAATTTAAAATTTAGGTCAAATCCGTACAATTACAGCTCCGTGTTGCGGAGATTCTTTGCTGTACGAGGAGCCAAAATATAAAAATGGACACATGTAAGTGTATTGTTAGAAAAATCCATAGTTAGGTGAAGTGGACGGCAGTTTAATAAAAACTAGTCTCTAACCCGTGCAATATATCTGTGAGGCCTCTTTTTGCATCGTTTCTCATAGTTCTATGAGTTATATCACTTGCATTGTAATAATTTTAAAATAGCAGACAATATGTCATAAATACTATTTAATGTTTTTTTATTGATGAAGTCAAAAAGAAAAATATCATACTTGAGAATCATGGGAAAAAAATACATTCAAAACTATGTATTTGTGTTTGATTTTTGAAAACTAATTTTTCATAAAATCGCACAAGGCACAATTTCATTGCACATTTCGTTTATTCATATTTAGATTCTTAATAAGTCCGAAATTGGTGTCATGTTTTTTTAAGGTTGTAATTGTTAATTCGTATGCAAAATAATTTTGAAAGTTGTTCATATGTGTAAATTGGATGCGAGAGATTTTTGCAAAGTTGGTCGTGCAATAAATTAAAAATTAATACATGTATATGAGAACTACGTACAATAATTTTATTTTTTCATGTTGTTAAGTCAATGTTTAATTTTTTGAAATTTTATTGTGGGAATTTGTATTGTATTACTTGGATTTTCTAATTATTTTTCTCTATTTAAGTTCTCATATTTGGTATATTTCGAGACCGTGCAATGCATGAACTTTAATGCTATAAAAATAATTTTTAGTGATATGCAAAAAGTTTAAAATTTCAATAGATAATTAACAAGATAGTTAATTTTATTATAAATCATCCGATTAAACTATAGAAAATAAATTGTTACAAATTATGAAAAAACCTCTTTAAATACGATATTTGGTTTGATAACAAATTTTGTGAGTGTGAATTATATCTATTTATAGAGCATGTTTATCATAAGAAAGTAAACGTTTGAAAAAGTCTCAATTGCCCAATGTTTTTAAATATTTAAAACATTATATTTTCAAAGACAATCAACAATAAAATCATTTTGAATTCAATATTTTTTAAGGTTTACAAAAGCTGAACAATTGTCATAATTATTAAAAGGGTCTAACAAAAATATGTTTTAATTTAACAATATAATTTTAGGAAAAATAAATTTGAAAAAAAAAACTATTCTATATATATATATATATATATATTTGTGTGTGTGTGTGTGTGTGTGTATACACACACATATATCACAAAAATATCAAACAGAAAAATTTATATGTAATGGTCATTATACAACTTTGAAAGTTGAATATCAAAATAAGTTGACAAATATGAAAAATAATTTCTATTTACATGAAAGTATGTTAATATAAAAAATAATTTTTATATATAAAAAACTATTATGAATATAATATTATATGAAATAAAAAATTAATTTTTCTTGCATAAATATATATATATATATATATATATATATAAGTCTATGTATGGATATATGTAATATATATAATATTTGGATACATATTTTGAGATATTTTCTTCAATTAAAATAATAATTTTTTAATTAAATTTAATCAACTTAAATATAATTCTATATAGTTATGAAGATATTATTTATGCCCAAATAACAACTATATATATATATATATATATATATTTTAAATGCCAAAATATAGTAATATACAAATTAATGTCTAATACACTTGAATGCATAATTTTAAAAGCTCATTACAAACTAATGATAAACATATCTTATATTTTTTTATTTGGTATGTTTATTTTTTTATTGTATATATTAATATCAAATTGAAGATCGTAAAATGGTGATTAATTAGATATATTATACGTAAAAAATGGTTAAAAATGAAAAGTTATTCAGTTTTAAAAATAAGAAAAATGGCAAATATAATAATTAATGTAGTACACACACAAATTTAGAAAATTCATTTTACATAATTTTATTGTTTTATTTAATTTTAAAAAGTAATTTATTTAAATAAAGTTGACTATAAAAAATAATAAAATCCCAAACATTTATTATTTCTTATTTTTTATTATAATCTTATTACTTTTTTAAGTAATGTGATTTAGGCGGGAATATATATATATATATATATATATATAATAACGAGCTATTCTCAAAATAGTAGCCCAACATTTTTCCGCCCATTTTTCGCTTTCTAAAAAACGTGCTGCTTTTTTTCCTTTTTTCTACCAGTAATTGAGAATTAAACTTATCTTAATTTTTTTCTCTTTATTTTTCATGCGATTAATATGAATTCCTTATTTCGGTCAATAAATTAAAAGTCAACTTACCTTATTTATTGTTTTTTTTTTTTTTCGAACTTAATAATCTTAACAAGTATTGAGAATTCAACTTACCTTATGTAATTGATTGATTGCTACAAATTCAAATTATCAAACTGATAACATTAATAATTATTCAACATACCATATTTATGCTACAAACATCATTAAATTTTCTATTAATGATTCCTCGATTTTCGAAAAAATAGAAACGTCATTAAATTTGCTTTTATTGATTCCTCGATTTTAGAGTAAAGATATTCTGAGTTTTAAATTTCTATAATTATAATTTAATAATAATTTTAACCCCTATATTGTGGCGTATTTTTGAAATTTTAAGGTTGGCAATTACATATGCAATATATAATTCCCTAATTTAAAAATTCCTAATTTAAAAAAATCAAATTGGTAAGTTATTTAGTACATTAAAACTCACTACAGAGAATAAAAATTCAATCAACAAATTAAATAAAATATGGAAATAATTACAAGAGTTACACAATTAACTAATACCAAAAAAGAAAACTTAATTTTGCAAAATTTCTTAACTAAAATAAATAATTTATTTTTCCTTTTATTACATAATTGTACCCTATAAATACCTACAACATTCATCAATTGCCAACATTCTCGAGCAACATTCTACCAATTTACGTGAATTTTTTTCCGCCAACAAACCAAGTGCGATTTTCACCTTTGTCTTTTCCTTGAGATGGCACCTATGTTTAGCCTAATTAAGCATCCGAACAAGAGTAAGACGAGTTGGGCCATAAAAGTTCGGCTGGTCCGTGTTTACCAAAAACCAACTTTCAATGACAACGACCAAATCAATAGTCTAGAATGTATTTTCCATGATTAAGGTTTGTCAATATTTTTGATTATGTTAATTTTACAAATTCGAATAGTTAATTATTGTCTAATTTTATTTAATATATCTTGCAGGAAACCGGATTCATTGTAGCATTCGAAAAATGCATATGGACCAAAGACAAACGATTTGCTAATTGAAGGGCACATTTATGCCATTAGAGATTTCTTGGTTACAAATCAATCGATAAATACAAAACCTCGACACAAAATATAAAATAATATTTCATGGTAAAACACACATGTTTGAGATGTTTGATAAAACCTATCCGAGGTTCATGTATGTGTTTAAAGAATTTAAGGAGTTGTACGACTTTGAGAAGATTGATGATACAATGCTTTTCGGTAATTAATATTTCAATGACATTGTTTCTTATACTTTTTTCTACCACATATTTTTATACGTTATTTTCTTTGTGTTATTAACAGACATCATCGGAGAGTTGTGTCGATGCAATCGACAAACAACAAAAGTTCTTTGGAAAGTCAACACGATTCCTAGACATAATTTTGGAGGACCTAGAGTAAAAATCAATTTACTTTCAACCGTGGTTTCGGTTTCAATATTATTTTACTAATTTGTATCTCAGTAATGCATAAAAAATCGCATCACGTGCACTCTTTGGGAAGAATATATTGATATATCTCGAAGAACATAATCGCGAACCAATTGTCATTATTCGCAAATGTGCGGACGAAAGGTTTTTAAAGGTAAAATTGAAACACAAAAATAAGTTTTGATATTTTCTTAGTTTATTAATAATATCACTTGATTATAACTGTTTGTTTACATTACTACATGTAGATGAGGTTAAATTGTCAAATTCTTTTCATATTACAAAGTTGATTGTCAATGGAGAAAAAGAAGAGATTATTAAGGCATTTAAGCGGTATATACATATAGAATATTATTGAGTATTGGTATATTTTTTTATGAAATAAATTAATGTATAATAATTATTAATTTTTTTGTTTTATTCAAAGATTGGTGAAAGTAGCAACCCCACTTTTCTATCGGTCATGTCACTGTGCCTTCAAATGTGACTCAAGTTTCAAGATTTAGCCTCAGGTGATTCTTCAATTAGAACAATAGAGCGATTGTATACAAATAGACAGGTATTATTTTATATACATTATTTTTTGTTATATTTTATAAATACAAAATAAACTTAAATTGACAAATATATGATTTGCGTTGTTAATTTTGTAAACATATTATTGATTATTGAACACTTGTTTTGGGTTTAATATTTTTTTTTCTGATTAGTAGTTTTTGGGTCCGTGGTACAATTATTTCTTTTTGGAGATTGGTGGTACCTATCATGCCCAAATTGTCCAAAGAAACTATCGAGGCGGGAGAAAAATTATATTGTTTTGGGTGTGACAAATTCCCAGAAAGTGGACAATTAAGGTATTTATTTTTTATTTGCGTAGTATTTTTGTTTAAATCATATGTAATCAAAAAATTTAATGGTTTTTATGTTGAATATAAGGTATAAGTCGGAGATACGGGTTGTTGATGAAACTGAAATGTACCACTTGTGTTGTGGGATCGAGATTGCGAAAAGCTAATTGGAAAACCTTGTGGAGTTCTTAGGAGAGAATACCTTGATGTAAGTATAGTGATGTGAAATTTAGATATATGTTTACCAACTTATTAATGAAATAAATTTTATTAATTGAATAGATGTCCTATGGACGAGACATTCGGATGAAATTGCGAGTTTGATTGATGTACAAGCATTTTTTAAGGTTCAAGTCAAACGAGAACAACTTAACCATTATGATAGATCCTTGACAGATTTTGAAATTGACAACCAATCCCGATTTGATTAAGACATTCTCGCGGGCCGCCATTGAAAGTCGTATTTAAGAAAATTTATAACTTTTAGTTTATTCAAGAGTTTTAATATATTTTAATATTTATGTAAGACATAATTTTTCATTATTAAACACTTCTCTGCTGTTGATATTTTTAAACAATTGCGGGAATCGAGACTTTTTGTCTAAGCCGCACAATGATGGAGATTTTAACCAAAAGATTGGTTTATGTTATTATTGCATTTTTAACAAGAAAATGTTTTTGCAATTTTTAAAATCTAACTAAACATTTCCTTTTTGTAGGAGGACTCTTCGGAAGATGAAGTTACACTCCAAATAAGAGTGCTAAACAGAAAGAAATTGTGAAAGGCGACCCATCATTTAAAAGAGCACTTTTTGATGATTATGCATCTTCAACAAGCGCAAAGAAGTTGAAGGAGTTTGTGAAGAAGGAAGATGATGATTTGAAGTGAAGTTAGGTTCCATTATTAGTATTATCTTTAGTAATAGATGTTATGATATTTGAATATTTGGATTGTTATTTTTTGGGGGCTTTTATTAGGGGCTTTGTTAGAAATGACTAAATTTTGTTTCTTTTAATCAAGGGTTATTGCTTTTCTTTGATTTATATTATGGTATTAATAAAGTCATTTTATTTCTTTTTTAAACATTATTGTTTACTTATTCAAACAATTAAATTTTACTTTTAAAATTTAAGTTGATTATGAAAATATTTAGAAACGAACACATTGCCAAAGAAAAATTAACAAAAATAAAAGGCACCTAATACACAAAAATAGACCAAGTAATTGTAGCACAAATATAGATATTAAAAATCCAAATAAGACCCTCTAGCACTGCGGGATTCCACTACACTCATGGTATAGGGTCAAGGCGGTTTTTTGCTTAGAGGGTCCACTTTATTTTAACTTAAAACACGAGAAAAACTTATTCGCATTGCAATAAATATAAACATGTGAATGACATAATATAATTCAATCATTTAAAAAGTCTTTAACAAATTGCATAAAGAAACTAAACCTCTGTTGCAATAAATAAGATACACATCTAAGAGATTCGAAATATAAAGTTTTATTTTCATCAATTAGATAATGTCGATTTTGTGAGCATATCCATAAAAATCTCCAATGCTATTCACTACAACGTCATAATTAATTATGATTTTTGAATCTTACCTAAATTATATACACCTATGGTCTAACATATCATTTCTTTGCATTACAAAATGGAAATGTACAATCTAAATTTTATTAAAATTTCATAGAGATCATAATAAATACGAGAAATCAAAATATCGCAATAATTTTCCTTAAAATTTTTCATTAATTAATATTCTTGCTAGCCAAGACTTACCCTTATTGGTTTTTATGTCCAATATAAATTCTCAAACATGTTTCATATTTCAAACATCGGACCTCAACTCGGTAAAAAGTCGAGGCTTAAAAAAACACTCAATCCATATTCAAGAAGAATACCAACCGCACGGAACAGAACATGCAACATATATCACAATGCGACAACTCAAAAGATCAACTATATTGGGCGAAAAAGAACAAGAGAAGGAAATTTTGAAGATGGTATTCTTTTGTCTTTAAAATTATGTTTATAAAAACATGTTCATTCTATATAGTTGTGTATAGTGTGTTCTTATCGTAAGCATAGGTGTCCTTTATTTCTAAATAGCAAAACTGAAACTACCCCCGCAATATAAAAATATGTATTGAATAAGTTTTTTATCCCAAATAAGTAACAATCGATATAAATAAAATTTACGAAGATAAAGAATACTTATCTTTTTTAAAAAAGACTTGATCACTTCAATCAAAGGATACACTTGACCAAGAATGATAGAAAATATTAGATTATATATGACAGACGTATATAATTGATATAGGATTTTTAAATTATCAAAATTAGTTAACAACATATTGGAATATCGATTTTCAACAAAAGATAAAACAAGAGAATCGAATGTGCATTAAAAACGATGGAAAATAAGTTTTTTTTGTCTAATATCCAAGAATATAATTAAAAACTATTTACAATTTTTACTCTTTGTGTATTCCCAAAGAAAATGACCCTTACACATTTGTATTATATAGTAAACAAATATAATGAAATAACATCTTCAAGAAATGCGAGAAAATATATCCGGAAAAAAAAAACGCAAATATTTACTTTTATTAATTGTTCAATAAAAATCGGAACATAACACTTTTCAATATGCACAGATTAGAAACTATTTTTTCCGATACAAACATACATATGTTTAATTTTTCAGTGCCAAAATAAGAGAAACAAAAAAGTTAACACATCTACAATATCCATTTTATGACATGCAAAAATTGAAACACATACCTTCTCGGGGACTAAACACATATCTTTATATTTATTCCCTGTTTGAACATGCCAATGAAAAAAAAATTCAATCGAATACATAAAAATACCTCATTAATAAAAGATGAAAAATAAAATATGGAAAAATAAGTTATTACATGTCAATTAATATATATCCGAGATCTTCTTCCTGATTAAGACACACACTTCCTCACATTTTTGTTTGGATTTCAACATGCTATAAAAAAAAATAGTCGATAGAATAAACAAAAACAAAACATGATTAAACGATTAAAAAAATGAAAAATAAACATTTTACTGCGCAGAGTGAATCGTATACGAGATCCGTTTTGAATTTTGAACATACAATATTCCTAATTTTTACTTGAACACGATATTCATAGAGTATCAAAAACAAATACTTTTTGATCATTTTGAGATCCAAAACCCTTTTCTAAAGTAAAAGAAAAAGGGTTTTTCGATCTTAATAATAGGTAAAAACGAAAAAAATAAAATAAAGTAATCAACCATTTTTTCTTTTATAAAAGTATTACAAGTATTTTTGGTCCTTTTAGATCCAAAACCATTTTATAAATAAGAATATAAAATTATTTTTCGATCTAAAAAATCGGAAAGTAGAACATTTATCCCTTTAATAATCTAAAAAAATGAAGTTTTGGTGTGGGTAACAAACGGCTGATAACGAAAATAAATGAAAAATAAAAATAAAAAAATTGTACAAAAAAATTTTTTTTTGCAACACTTATTTTCGCATTTTTCATCGAGATGCGAATGTGGCGAATCACCCAAAAAAATGAAACTCCAAAATTTCTTGGATCTTACGGATACATACTATATTTTCCTTCTTGCTTTATTTTCTTAAAAAAATAAACAAAATATATTATAAATCGACAAGAAGATTATAAATTAAACAAACTAAATGAAAAATAAGCAAAAAAATTGAAAAATTAGGGTTTTCTCAAGAACTGATTTTCGCATTTTTCTTCTTGGATGCGCATCATACGAATGAAATCAAAAATAACAAAACGAATGAAAAGTTAAAAACGTAGACTACAATCGCGAAACAGAAAATAATAAATTAAAAATGGAACATCATTTCGTTTCTTTTTAGATCCAAAAAATGTACGGTTTGTAAAACAATTAGTTTCGATCTTTTCAAATCGAATATATTTGAGTTCTGACGATCTTGAAATCTCGAAAGAAAAAGACGATCGAGTGCAAAATGAAGAACACGAAATGAAGAATTTCGGAAGAAGAAATTTCATTTTAGGGTTTGGTGATAGTGAGTGATGGAACGGCCGAAATGAGGGTTGGGTAATGGGATATGGTTCATTTTTTATGTGCCTTGGTTTGATGTGGAACAATCACGAGAAGTTGATTTCATAGAATTTTCTAGATCCTCTATCCTTAGCCGTACACGTGTCACCAAACCGTGTGACCGTTGTAACCGTATATGGGTCGATATTTTGTGGGCTGGGGTTATTTTTGTAATGGTTTAATATTTAATGGGCTTAGCCAATTGTCCAAAAATCAATGTGTGAACATTAATATAGCACAATAGTTTTTTCATTGAATTGTATGTAGTACTAGCCTTTTTGTTTGTTTTTATTTTTAGAATTTATTTATTTTATTTTAGTATTTAATTTATTGTGTTGCATTTGTTTGTTTTTAAAATATATATATATATATAAGCATAAAAATATTTATTAGATGATTGAATTCTTATATGTATCCCTTTACCAATATAAAAAGATGAAACTTAACTTATTTTTGTGTTAAATAGAGATAAATTACTTATTGAAATTATCCTTCTTTAAAAATAAATTAATTATATGTATACATAATATATAATTTAGAATATTACTTATACATAATGTTTTTTTTTTTCAAATTATTATTTTTTGTTATTTATTTTGTTGTTTAAACAAAAAATGGGAGCATAGAAAGGACAACACCTACGATTGGATCTACAAGAGTTGTACCTAACAATGATTCAAGGGCGATTTCTTATGAATTCTCCAATTCTCCGCTCAATGACATTACAAACGGTCATTTTTTACATTTAAATATTTTTGCGTATTAATATTATTTATTTTTAGAATTTTTCAAAATATAATAACATTTAACAAAAATACATATTATATATATTATTAATGTTTATGAAATTTTAAATATGTTGTGGAATTAATATTTTTGATTTTTACTCTGTTTTTTAAACAAAGAAATGGAAGCATAATGGAAGAACGTGTACATATGGTTGTAAAAGAGTTCTTTCAAATAATGGTTTAAGCATGATTGCTTATCGTGTTTCAAATCCCCACTTGGTCAAAGTGCAAATGGTATATTAAAAATTTTTGTTTTATTTGTTGCATTTATTAATTTACATATTTAGATGTAATTTGAACTCCAAATTTATATTTTATTATTTTGGATAATTAGTTTCCAGGAGAAGACCATTGCTTCAAAACAGTACACCGACTTTGAATAATTCGAATGTCTCTGAAATTATTGACCTTACTACGGACGACTCTGTTGAGACTTTCGGGAACTGCAATTCAAATACAATAGTGGACACTACGAAAAAGTCTAATCCAACTATATCTCGATTACATGACACGAGTGCATCTATTAACAACGGTGAGAATTGTTTCTTTCATATATTTTCATAATTTATCTTAAGTAAAACATTATAATTGTTTAATAAAAAATAACTATTTATAAATTTTTTAAACAATCTTCGGGATATTGGTGATGCAAGTTATACTTGCCAATTTTGTGCGGCCATGTTTTGGTATGAAGAGAGGATAAATTCCCATGTCAAATCTACATGTCCGAAATATGGATCGTGCTGCAGTCATGGCATTATTCAACTTCCCCGCTCTCAAAGAACCACCTACTTTGCTTCGTGATTTATTGTATGGAGACAACGATAAAAGCAAGCACTTTCAAGAAAATATAAGATCATATAATAGTATGTTTTGCTTTACATCTATGGGAGGAAAGATTGATCTTGACATCAACAGAGATCAAGGTGCTCGGTTTTCCTGGATGATGTGCGGACAAAACTACCATTTAATTGGTAGTTTCTTTTGCCGTTTGATGGTTCTACACCCAAATTTGCACGACTTTATATCTATGATACAAAGAATGAGATAAATCATAGAATGAATCTTTGTCAGTATGTTTTTTTATTATTTCTTAATTAATTATAAATTTTGCAATTTTATATCCAGATATTAGATATCTATATCTATATATATAATGCTAACTATTGATTTTCGACGTGATTAATTCTATAGGCAAGGAAGTGATACTAATAATGCACCAAGATATTGTTGTCGGACTACGAAAAATGTTAGATGAAAATAATATATTGGTGAAAACCTTCGAGTAGTAGCAAGAGAAAAGATACGAGAATGTGCAAATTCGGATGTTAGATTACATCTTATTGGTAAAAGAGGCAAGGATGCAAGAAGATACAACTTGCCATCAAGCTCGAGGTTCTTTGTTTTGATTGTCGGTGATTTTGATCGAGGCTTTAGGAGAAAGAGATATAGTGATTGAAACAAAACTGACGATTCTGAGAGGATAAATGAGTTGAATCTCGCATATTTGGCATTGCGCAAAGATCCTTTGTTATTGCCTTGCGGTGAGGATGGCTTTAGAGAAGACATTCCATTTTTGGACTTGAAGAATCGAACTCATGGAGGAAGGAAAACAGATTAGTGTTCAAGAATTTTTGCCTATCGGTTGCCGAAAGAAATAACGAAGCTTCTACTATTCTGTTTTTAAGAAGATTGTTTCAACAAATTTGTCGTGGATGCTTATACAATGGTTGAATCAGCCCGATTGAAATATGTGCGCTTACATCAGAAGAAGTTGCGTTGTGATATATATAAGGGTCTAGCAGATGTTGTATTGAATGGAGACACTGATCCCAGATCACAAGGCAAACGAATTATACTTCCGTCGAGTTTTACCGGAGGAGCACGATTTATGATACAAAAATTATCAAGATGCGATGGCTATATGTAGATGGGTCGGTTATCTCTATTTATAATATGCACCTCCAATCCAAAATGGCCCGAGATTGTTCGTTTTCTAGAGAAGAAAAATCTTAATGCCAAGACCGTCCCGCATTATTTGCCGAATATTTAAAGTCAAACTGGATGCTCTTATCAAGGATCTTCGCCATAATCAGATGTTCGGGAAAGTTGTATCAGGTTGTTGAATCCTCTTCCATAGTTTACCACTTTTTGCATTATTCGATATATTATTTAATTTTTATATATTTATTTGTTTGTTTTCATTTGAAACTTTTACGATTATTTATACAATTGAATTCCGAAACGTGGTCTCCCTCATGCTCATATTCTTCTCTTTCTTGCCAAAGAAGATAAATATCCAACTCCAGATGATATAGATAGAATTATATCGGCGGAGATACCAGATGAAGCCGATGATCCGTTCTATTTTGCGGCAGTTAGAGATTTTATGATTCATGGTCCGTGTGGCGAAGCTAAGAAAAATTCTCCGTGCATGGCTGATGGTTGTTGCAAAAAATTTTCCTAAAACGTTTGTGGATGCCATGTGTATTAATGAAGAAGGTTATACACGTTATCGGCGTAGGGATAATGGAAGGGTTGTCGAGAAAAATGGTGTTCCTCTTGATAACAGATACGTCGTGCCGCATAATCGTCGATTGCTACTTAAATACGGTGCCCACGTTAATGTAGAATGGTGTAATCAATCTAGATCTATCAAGTATTTGTTCAAATATGTCAATAAGGGGCATGATCGGGTGACTGCATCATTCTACCAGAGCAGTGGTGATGAAGAATCAGGGAAAGCTGTAGATGAAGTGAGCATGTATTATGACTGCAGATATGTTTCAGCGTGTGAGGCAGCATGGAGATTACTTGGATATGAAATTCAATATAAATATCCTCCCGTTGAACGTCTTAGTTTCCATCTCGAGAACGAACAAAGTGTAATATTTCATGATTCTGAAAGAATAGACGATGTTCTCAAGAGAAGCACTGTCAGAGAAAGCATGTTTTTGGCTTGGATGGAAGCCAATAAAATTTATCCTGAAGCCAGAGAATTGACCTATGCTGAAGCTCCTACAAAATTCACATGGAAATCACAATTGAAGAAGTGGGAGCCGAGAAAGTCGGGATATACTATAGGTCGTGTTTTCTATGTTCCTCCAGGGTCCGGGGACATGTATTATCTGAGATGTCTTATCAACGTTGTGCGTGGTGCTACATGTCATGCCGATTATAGAAAGGTAGACGGTGCGCAACATAGTTCTTATTGTGAGGCATGTTATGCTGCGGGTTTATTAGAAGACGATAAAGAGTATATTGATGACATCATTGAAGCAAGTCATTGGGCATCTGTAGAGACTCTCGGAGTTTGTTTGCATCATTATTGTCTTGATTCTTTGAGCGGACACGAGGAAGTGTGGGATAAATGTTGGGAACTTCTTTCGGACGATATTTTATACAGACGGTGCATTCTTTTTCAACACCAAGGTATTACATTACATATAATATATTATACTTTATATAAATCTACCTATATTCTTTCTTCAATTTTTTAATCTAATAATAAGAAATAAATTATGTATTGTGATTTTAACTTCTTCATTTTTTCCTTTTGATAGATTTGGTTCTAAGTGAGAATGAAATTAAGAATCTTGCACCTTTTCGGAAGTTGAAAAGTTATTGCGTAGATGCGATAGGAGTCTACGTGAGTTTTGTACGATGTTATTTTCAAATATTGACAATGTCGAATTCAGCCAAAACAGATTGGTTTACGATGAGTTACGATACGATCGTAAGGCCTTAGCCGCAGAGCACAAAGATCTTCTTTCAACCCTTATCGATGAGCAACGACACGTGTATTCTCAAATCATGTGTGTGGTTCAATCTGATAGCGGTCGTCTTTTCTTTGTATATGGATATGGAGGTACTGGTAAAACCTATTTGTGGAGGGCATTATCTTCGGGGTTGAGATCAAAAGGACAAATTGTACTTAACGTGGCGTCAAGCGGAATAGCGTCTCTTCTCTTGCCGGTGGGAGGACTCGCACATTCTCGATTTGTTATTCCTATAAATCCACATGAAGGATCGAGCTATGAAATCAAAATTGGAAGTCCACTTGCCAATTGATTGTGCGTAGTAAACTAATAATATGGGACGAAGCTCCAATGATGCACAAGCATTGCTTTGAGGTCATGGACACAACCATAAAAGATATTATGGAGACAAATCAACCCAGAAGTCAAGATTTCCCATTTGGAGGCAAAACGGATGTGTTTGGTGGAGATTTCCACAGATATTACCATCGTACCAAAGGGAAGTCGGCAGGATATCGTCAATGCCACGATAAATTCTTCGCACTTGTGGAGGCATTGTATTGTGCTTAGGCTAACTAAGAACATGCGGCTTCAAAGACTAGGTGAAAGCGATGATTATACGGTTTAGTTAAGTTTTCTCGAATGGATTGCAAATATCGGAGATGGAACACTTGGAGGAGAAAATGACGGTTACGCCACTATTGACATCCCCAGATAGATATTTTGCTCGAATCAAATGGTGATCCTATTTTGACTATCATTGAAAGTACTTATCCAATGTTTAAAGATGTAATTGAGGATCCGACTTATCTAAAGGAAAGAGCTATTTTGGCACCTACTCGATGTGGTTGAGTCGATAAATCAATATATGACCTCTTTGAACACATTAGAATGTCGACTTATTTGAGTTCGATAGCACTTGCAAATCGGATGTTAATGTTAATTTCTTACATGATCCGCATACACCGAAATTCTTAAATGGGATAAGATGTTCCGGAGTACCTAATCATGAAATTCATTTGAAGGTTGGGACTCTGTTATGCTCCCGAGAAATATAGACCATTCAATTGGTTTGTGTAATGGTACACGATTGGTGATTACAAGACTCGGTAAACATGTGCTAGAATCCAATATTCTCACCGGAGCCAATGCAGGTCATAAAGTGTTGATCCCGAATGACACTTACCCCTTCGACCTCGGGATTCCTTCAAGTTCCAAAAAGACGCTTTCCTTTGATCGTGTCGTATGCCATGACCATAAACAAAAGCCAGACGAGACTCTCTCGAATGTCGGTCTATATCTCAAGAATCTGGTTTTCGGTCATGGCCAATTATACGTGGCGCTTTCTCGAGTTACCAATCGAAAGGGACTGAGAATATTAGTTTGCGGCGACGATCGTCAAACAACAAACAAACAACTAATGTTGTGTACAAAGAAGTATTTCAAAATTTGTAATTTTTTTGTGCAATTGTAATTTACTTTCTCAAAGATTAATAATAGATTATATTTTGGTATTCATATTTCATTTATATATCAACACCACACCCCGAAAATACTTCCGTGCATCGCACGGTAAAATACTAGTTCGGATTAATATTTTAAGAATAGTCTCTTTATATATATAATATCACAAAGAGAGTCTAAGTCTCAATCTAAGTCGTATATTTATTACTCCTCCGTCCCAAAAAGATTGGTCATTTAATTTTCCTTTTTCCTTCCGTCCCAAATTATAGGTTTGTTTCCTTATTGAGAGTATTAATTATACAACAATTGACTAAACTACCTATATTAAGTTCACTTTCTTTGAGGCCAACAATGATATATTCTCATGCAAGGGTAAAGTAGGAAGAATATGGAAAAATATTATGATCTTAATTACATTTATTATGTTTCTTAATCTATGTGAAATACTCTATGTTGAAAATTTTGATTTTGATAAAATGGGTGTCGACTGACTTTGTTAATCTACGTTCCGGTAGATGTTCATAGTATTTTTATTTCTCAAAATCAAATTTTAATGAGTGGAAAATTAATACACGAAGTTAGCCACACGAATGGGCATTACGTAAAGGGAGATGAAGGGTTTTAGCCTTATCCCACATAGAATATAAACCATTATTTACTAGAAGATGTTATTAGTTGGATATACAATAACACAAGTGGATGATAAAAAAGTGGGCCACACGCTCGTGCCCGCCCACCTTGCCTCGGCTCGCCTGGGCCTTGGGCGATCTTGTTAGATAAATGTTTTTATCAAGATTTTGATGATTTTGTTTTAATAAGTTTTTATACCAAAACAATGTTTTTATATGTTGTCCAAATACTCCTAAATGATTTAAAATGTTTTTACTAATTTTTGGAGTATTTCTTAGAGTTTTTAATTTGATAAAAATTGGACAACACTTTTGATGGTTTTGTTTAAATTGGTTTTTACACCAAAACTATGTTTATAAATGTTGTCTAAATACTCCCAAATGATTTAGAATGTTTTTACTAATTTTTTGGAGTATTTCTTGAAGTTTATTTTTGAAAAAATCGGACAACATTTCAAAGGAAGGCGATCGGCCGCCCAAAGTGGTCGACCGGTGCACTGAAGATTAGAAACTCGAAACAGAACTTACAGTCTTAAAAAAAGAGGAGGGGGACCGGTCAAGGGTGAGGTCGACTGTCCGCACCCTAGGGCGACGGTCGCACCCCCCTACAACCTCTACCCGGATCGCACTATTTTTTCAAACGGTCGAATTCTTCAACAGGGCAACCGGTCGCCCTATGTTATTTTTTTGACAAAGAAAATTCCAACCGTTGCAACTGTGACAGCAAGATTTGCTTTTCAATTTTGTACAATATTTCTACATCTTGTGATCTTCTTTTTGTAGACAAAAGTGAAGATAGAGGAGCCTATGTTGGGAGCCTATGTTGGTGAAGCTTCCTATAAATAGAGGATGAATTGAAGACACAAGACACAACACATACAAGCAAAATACACAACAAGAAATCAAATTGTTCAAGCTTTCATTTTTTCATTCTTGTTGTAATAGCCTAAGTACTTTTCACTTGCACATCTTTGAGGTCTAGGCTTTTTGATTCTTGATTACACTTGCACTCAATATTTGTATTGGTTTCATAAAGTTGTAATCTTGAATTTTGTCCATCATTCAACACAAGACATCCTTGTGAGTATTCTTGTGGTAAGAATACACTTGGGTGATTTAGGTGATAGGTGTTTGAAGAGTGTGGTACTCTTCAAAGGTGGTGAAGGAAGATTGTGGTAATCTCCTTGAAGGTGTTGTAAGAGGATTATGGTGATCCTCAAGGTGTTGTATTAATTGTGGTAATTAATAAAAATCTTTTTCTTTTTGAAATCCATCCCTGGAGATATTGGGGTGGTAGAGGATTAGGCCCTAGGTGGGTTGAACCTCTTTAAATCAACGAGTGTTGTTTAATTTCCGTATTTACATTCTTGTCATTTACTTGTTGATTCGAAAAAGAGGGTGATTTGCGAAAAATCGGCATAATCTATTCACCCCCTCTAGATTATCGTAGTCACTGGACTAACAAGTCGGCCCTTTGGGCCCGGTCCAAGTCCACTATAGTTTTGCCACTCAAAAGTGAATTTGGCGATTCAAGTATCATTGGAGCCCAATGAATCCGGACATTGTAGATGTCCGTTTCGTGTAATCATTGGAGTTAGTAACTCCCGCAAGAGCGGTCACATGAAGATAACCCACTACTTGTGTGTTATACGGTTGTGGATATAACACCTGGGAGTTACACTTGGTTTGATGCCCATTACTTAGTGTTATCTCCTGCGCAGTGATGGTTGTCTATAAATACATTGTTGTGCATTGCGATTTCTACACGTAAAATCTATAGGTCATACCTCACAAAGCTATATTTCGCATTCGCACTTAAAGTCCAAAGAACTAGCTTCAACACTTTTTAGTTCGAAGGTGCTTCTATGTTAGTGGTGCTACTACACGTAAGACGAAGCCATTTTATCTTTGGAGGCAATACGTCGAACCGTGAGCACTAGTCGGGACGTAATTGTCTTGCGGGCGAGATATTATCTCAACTCGGCTTTCGAGTCTAGTTTAAGTTCCTATTTTAAGCAATTACATTTTGTAATAGAATAGTTCTTTTTTTCCGATTTATAATTGGGCCATTGTGAAGGCTTTCCCGTTGTAACCAATACCTTGTATTCAACAATCGCAAAGACAATTATCCGAACTTCACAATGGCGAACGAACAGACCCCCGATCATCCCTCTCGCTCAGGCTAAGAAACCCGAAAAAATCATGGTTTCGGCTTCAAGAGGTGGCAAAAAAAAATATTATTTTACCTCACGACCCTCGGCTTGGCGATATATTTGACTCGACGATGCTCTTGTGGAGGCCGAAAACAAAACAAATCTTTGAAAAACGTGTTGTGTTTGATGCATGGGGCCATGGTAATTTCATTGTACAGTGTGTCTTGTCTTTGTGAAATCCTCCAAAGAGTTGTGGGAATCTTTGGCGAAGAAGTACAAGACCGAGGATTCCGCACAAAGAAATTTATTGTCGGTAAATTCTCGGATTTTGTGATGGTTGACTCTAAAACCGAGATGGCACAAGTTCGAAGTTTCAGTGATCCTACATGAAATCTATGCCGAGGAATGGCCTTGCGAGGAGGCATTCCAAGTGGCCGCCTTGATTGAGAAATTGCCCCAAGTTGAAGGAATTTCAAGAATTATCTCAAACATAAGCAAAAGGAGATGGGACTAGAGGATCGATTGTCAAACTCGGGAATTGAGGAAGAAAATAGGAGGATTAACTCTAAGTCCAGGTTTGTCCCTATGGAGTCAAAAGCCAGGTTGATGGAGCACGGTTCATCAAATAATTCAAGAAAATGCCTAACGATAAAAGCAAGAAATCGGCACCGAAAACTCCAGGAACTTGCTACAACGCGTGGCAAACCAAACCATATGGCAAAGGACTCCGTCACCAAAGAAAAAGAAAACCAAAATCTGCATCGATGCCAATGTGATTGAACAAAGAGAGCCGACAAACGTTGATATGTGGGCGGTGGTGTTTGAAGCCAATCTGTGGATAACCCAAATGAATGGTTTATGGATATTGGTGCCACTTGCCATATCTCTGCTTACCGATCGGATGCATTCTCATCTTACATTCCATCGACCAGAAAGGAAGCTCCATAAGGGGAATCACGCCTCTTCGATCTCAGCTGGCATTGGAACGGTGGTGCTAAAGCTTACTTCGGGCAAAAAGTTGAAATCAAGGATGTCTTTGTGTGTCCCGAATCCGAAAAATCTAGTTTCGGGTTCACTCTTCGTCAACCATGGGTTTAGACTAGTTTTTGAGTCCAAAGATTATACTTAGCAAATTCGGACGATTCCTTAGTAGTTATCTAGACAAAGGACTATTCAAAATGAATGTAACGATTGTACGTTGTTTTGGCGAGAATATGAATAAGAATGAATCTTCTTCTTTATATTATTAAGTGCTTTAATTTATGGTATATTAGATTAGGACATGTAAATCTTAATGCTATAAAAGGATTGGTAAATTTAGAATTAATTTTACCTCAAGGAAACTCACAAAGAAAATGTGAAGTTTGTGTTTAAGCTAAAATGGCTAAATTCTCGTTTCATTCGGTTGAAATGAGCACTTCACCTTTAGAGTTGATACATACGGATGTGAGTGATCTAAAATTTGTGCAAACTAAAGGTGGTAAAAATATTTCATCACGTTTATTGATGATTGCACAAGGTTTTGCTACTTATACTTGTTAAGAAGCAAAGATGAAGCATTATAAGCTTTAAAAAATTATA
Organism: Rehmannia glutinosa; assembly: GCA_016081115.2. Taxonomy (NCBI): domain Eukaryota; kingdom Viridiplantae; phylum Streptophyta; class Magnoliopsida; order Lamiales; family Orobanchaceae; genus Rehmannia; species Rehmannia glutinosa. The sequence continues at coordinate 289,552 of CM071927.1, forward strand.
AAAATGAAGTTGAAAATCAACTTGGCAGGCGATTAAAATAATTTGGAGTGATAGAGATGGTGATTATGTTGTACCGCTTTGAAGAATTATGTATCATGCTCGGGCATAATTCATCGAACAACAAACCATATTCACCACATAATCGTAATCATATTTTTGCTAAAGAATCATAGAACTTGAATCCAGGTACCATTCGTATTACCAATTGGATTCTCAATTTCAATCCTTATCATATTAATACTTGATGGCACGAGGTTGGGCACGAATTTATGTTAAGTATTGCATATTGGCATCATTCTTTGATCACGAAGATTGCTAAGCGCGATTGGTACTCCTATCCAAATTGATAGACGTTCATTGTCTCGTGAGGTGGGGCATTTTGTTCGCGTTTTAGTCGAACTTGTTTTAAATAATCCTCTTTAGGAGTTTGTTATGGTGGAACATGTAAGGCACCTGTTCTTTTGTTTCACTTAGTTATGAAATTTGCCGGAATTTTTGTCAATTGTCGCATAGTTGGGCATATATCAAAACTATCGTCGTCAAATCTAAGGAGATACAAAAGGATGACGTTGAGCACAAGGAAAAAATCCAATTAGTGGGCGTTCCACGCTTCAGGATCATGTTCCGGCTACTAAGGGCAAGGTGGTGGAATCAAACTTGGGTGCAAATAATGGAATGACAAGGTCGTGTTAAAGCTTCTTCTTCACGTATTCATACTAAGAATTGTTTTGATGATATGGGTGCTGATTCGGATAATGTGGCATGTGATAATACGAATTTGGAGCACAAATCCGATAATGAAAATCGGATTATAACTTCGAAGATAATATTAGCAACGCAGACAGAGCCATGGTTCCTTATCAACCACAACATGTTATTGAGGATTCGGTGATTGCAACAAATTTGAATGAACAAGGACAAAGCTAATCCGCAACGTGCAATGGAAAGGGTTTCCAATAGCCTTCATCTTAATAATTATGTCCTTAGCTCCAATGATCCTTCGAAGGGTTCAATGATGTGGTCGATGTTGCCTTGAAAACGTTGGTTAAATATGGGCCGATGAAGATGATCAAGTTGATGTAGACAATTTGGAAGATTTGAAGACCAAGTTAGCGACTCCTCAACTACTCCGATTGTCTTTCACTCATGTGATTCGTCGAAGCTTTGAAAGCTCCGCAATTGTGGCTCGAGGATCCTGGGTCGACATTCCACATGATACATCATACCATCGAGAATGATACTCAAGCACGTGCAAAAAAAACACATGACAATGTCATTCAAAAATGCTCTAGAAATAGACGTTCATCATTTAGATTGCGATTATAAGTTATTTTTGGTGTTCCCTTTATGGGATACTATTTTTCCTATCAAAGATTTTCCCACTTTGGGTTTTACTTTGATAGGTTTTAACGAGACCCCTATTTTAAAGCTAGTTGATTGGCTTTAAGCGAGTTCACTATATTTTTTTAATAATATTTCGCATTTATTCAAAAAAAAACCTATAAAACAATATTTGTTCTATGATATATATATAGGTATAGGATCAAATGTGGCGGGGGGCTTACTGTGTGTCTCGTGTGGATTGATCTCATCCATTAATTCAACAAATCCAAAGGTCCGATTTTTTCCTTTTTTATTTAGTTTTCGCCCATTTAATGGCATAATTGTCATTTTAATTGTAAAATAAATCAGTTATTTGGTAACTATTGATACCATCCGATTTTAATGAGATTTGATTTAGGATTTGTTCCCACTTTTCATTCATTTGCGGTTTCGTCATACATGAAACCTCTCAATTTTATTCTCTCTCATTCTCTCTCTTTTCTTTCTACCGAACTCGATTTCTCCTGGCTTTTTTTTCCAATTTTTCGCAAGATCGAGCCCGGCGACACTCTTTCTTTGCGGTTTTATTTTTGATTCTTCAAAGAGTTTGGTTAAGGTAAGTGTTGGGTTTTTTTTTTTTTTCTTTAGTTTTAGTTCGAAATTTTGAAGTGAGGGTTTTCTTTTTTCATGTTTTGGTTGTTTTTTGGAACCATATAATCGTTAGTTTTAGACATTTGAAGTCCTTTTATTGTTTGTTGGTGGTATTTTTTAGTGTAAATTTGGAGGAAAACGATGTAATTTTAGTTATGTGGTGTAATTTTTTATTTTGAAGGGGAGGATATGCGTACTTTTGATATTTGTGTAGGTGTATTCTTTGACATAAAAGTAGATATATTATGATGCATGAATAGTTTTGATTTTGTGCATAAGTAGTTCACAAAATGCATAAACACACATGGTGTGTAAGTAGTGTTTTTTGGTGCACGTTAAGGTTCATATAGTGCATAGTTAGTTTGTCATTTGTGTTTTTAATATATTTTTAATATTGACATATTTTATGTTTCTCTGTTTTGAGATGTGCTTTTTGTTTTTGCTTGTTTTTAATGGTAGATTGATAAGTTTATATGGCTAGAGAAAACCAGAAAAAACAAGCTTTCCGGAGAATGCGTACGGGGACGAAATGTTAAGAAGAGGAGGTAGACAAATGGAAATTGTGGCTTTGACAATACCGATGTTGCTCTATTCACATGTCGAGGACATTGTATTGTCATACAATTGTAGCCGATGACTTGAACGAAGAGAATGAAAGTATTTTAGATTTGGCCAAAAAATTCTTCAATGAGAAGAAGAAAACATAGGGATAGATTTTGGAATTTGATGGGATGTTTTTTTGTACTTGAAAACTGTTTTTTTTTTTTTTTTTTTTTTGTATGATTTTTGTTATCTTTTAGTGTAGGTTGTTTTGGAAAGATGATATAATTTTAACAGTGTTAATGGTACAATTTGAATGTAAGTGCACGATTAGTAGTTTTTGGCACATAGTTAGCGCTTTATTGATGTATATATATGCTTCGACAATGCATTTTTCTTTATGCAATACATGACCATTAAATCTGTGCATTAAATAATGAACTGTGGAGATCGAAAATGTATCAAAACAAGATTAAATATGTGCCAAGTAATAAAACATTACATCTTCACAGCTTTTTTTTTAGATGATGTACAATTAGTTATACAATCATCCACTCTTAGATATAAAATGGTGCATGATTCGATTATTAAATGGTGCATAGTTCACTATTAAAATGGTGCACAAAGTGCGATTATGGAAATGCGATCTTTATCACATCCATGATTGTAGAGCGTCATTATGGGAATGTGGTTACATCATTTTGTCGTTATAGTTTTTTTAGATTATGTACAATTAATTATACAATGATGCATTGTTAGATATAAAATGGTGCATAGTTTAGTATTAAATGGTGCATAGTTCACTATTAAAATGGTGCGCATTGATTGTGGAAATGTGATTTTTATCACATCCATGATTGTAGGGCGTCATTATGGGAAGGTGGTTCAATCATTTTGTCTTTTATAGTTTTTTTAGATGATGTACAATTAGTTATAAAATGATGCAATCGTTAGATATAAAATGGTGAAAGATTCGATTATTAAATGGTGCACGCATTCGATTATAGAAACGTGATCTTAATCACATCCATAATTGTAGGGGGCGTCATTATAGGAAAATGGTTACACCACTTTGTCTTTATAGTTCTTTTAGATGATGTACAATTAGTTATATAATGATGCATTGTTAGATAGAAAATGGTGCACAATTCGAAGATTAAATGGTGCACATTTCAACTATTAAAATGGTGCACGATTCGATTATGAAAACATGATATTAATCAATCCCTTGATTGTAGGGCGTGATTTATGGTAGAGGTTGTTACACCATTTTGCTAGTTACCATTATGCCATTTATACCTATTAATTAATTGATAAATCATGTATTTTTTTATATGAATCTAGACCATTGACTAAAGGGTGTGGATGGATGGGATCAATCCACACCGCCACACCTGTAAAGAGGTCATTATACGAGATCTCATCCTTATATATATATATATATATATATATATGTTACATACAATTAGTTGTATAGTCTTTTGGTTTATGATGCTTTAATTTGCTATGTTTAGTGCATTTTTTCTTCCAAAGTATACATGTGACATAATAAAATTGTAACTATATCATGTGTAATAATAATCAACTATACCATGTGAAGGCCCAATTCAACAATGCACAACAATAAAACTACACTGAATAATTTGTTGCCAAAAATCTCAATCAAAAGTTCATTACCAAAAGTTACAGTTACACCCTCAACTTTTGAAAATATTACAAAATAGCCCCAAAGGGGACACGGAAATCTCAACCTAAAGTTCATTACTAAAAGTTACAATTACACCCCTCAACTTCTGAAAATATTACAAAATAGCCCTAGAGGGGATTTTGTCTACTTATAATTAATGAATAGTAACTCAAGTGCATTCTTGGATTTCCAAACAATTTTTTTGATGACATCGTCATTTTCCGTTAGGTCAACTAACGATGTAGGACCTTTGATGTTAGACGGACAGACCTCGGGGTATTTTTGTAATTGCGGACGTTTTTGGGTTTTTTGTAATTAGACTAAACCTCAAGGGTACTTTATGTAATTATCCTTCAGTTTAATATGTTGCATTGAAATAAATTGCTAGAAACGTTCAGACGTTGAGGGAGAATTGAAAGATAACTGAAAGTTTTTGTAATTAGGCTAAACCTCATAGATAGTTTTTTTTGGTTTACCATAACTTTAATTTTTCAAATATATTATCACCTAAACCTCAACCAATCACCAACTTATATTTTGCATGGTTAAAGAACGAAGTATAAAAATGTTAGCTAGTATACAGGTTTCCTTACGATTAATTGAGTAGAGCGAGAAAATCCAGCAGATTTTCTTGTACATTGTCCGATGTCTAAGCCAAGAGTTGGGAGACCATTGAATTCTGAGAATCTGGGCCATGATTATTGACACTGGGTATAATATTCACCGGAGAAATGAACTTAACAAACTCCTTCAGCTCTGTAAAGCTGCTATGCTCGCTGTATGGTACCTCATACCTGAAGTTGTAAAATCATCACAAGTCAAGCTTCCATGTAATAATAGTACTGGCCAAGTTTTGCAAGCAAGCAAAACTAATGCACGATAGCTGCAATGATATTCTAAATGACACCATATTTTGTTATTTTGAAGTGAGTCGAAAGTGTGCTATACTGGATCTTACAGAACCATGAGAAGTGATAACACAGACACTGTATGAGAAGCCTAACATATAATTTGTTAATATTTAGCATAATGTATAAATTGTAAAGCCAACTCAATCTTATAGCAGGCATATATAAATCATAGTATATGAGAAGAGAATATAACAGAAACTCAGAACATGTTCCAGTAATGGGCACAAAAGTCTTTTATCAGGCTTAAAGGGATCCTATGTTCCATTCATATCAAAACAATAGTACAATACGAGATTAAAAGTTAGCTACTTTGAATTAAGTTGTTCCATAGTGTTCCTTAAACATTTATATGCCTTAGAATTTCAACGTGGAAACAGAACTAGGACCTTCACAATTTCAAGTGGTTGAATGAGTTGGAAATTGAGTTTACCTTATAATGGTTCCCTTCTGCCATCTTCTTCCAGTAGACTTCTTTCCTTTTCCGAATGACCAACCAGTAGGCGAGAAAGCAACAATCAGACTAAATCGTCCCTGTACAGCAAAATTGAAAAAATAATAATGTAACTGCCAAATCCAAAAAAAGAAAAGAAATAAGTTTAACAAGCTAAGGTCTACTTAATTCATCTCATACTATCAGCATGAATGTAATTTCTGTGATCACCTATAAAGTGTGCTTAACTTCGTACAAAGTTAATTGAGTAAGCACAAATAAACTACTAATCACAAAAAGAAAGGGATGGCTATAAGTAATGAATGCTCCAACACAATAATAAGAATCCGACGGATATCTTTTTCTTGTTTAGGAAATGAGAAATAAATAAAATGCATTCAGTATTCAGCTCACTGCTGCCAATGAGGTTTCTATGGTATCGCGTAGATGATTTATCTGCTGTCTGGTTATAGAAGACGAAAAATATAGAGAAGCTAAGAAAAGCAGTAAAAGATACTCTGACTCTGTTGGAATATATAACTTACTGGTATCCATAACATTGTCAGATCCATATTTACACCCAACCAAAGTTTGCATTAAAACTTAAACGATTTATGTCCAGTTACCATGTACTGGTCAGACATGTGCTTCATTCGCTTGAAACTAGCAATACTCCACATGGGAACAACGTGAATATGGCTCTCCTGTTCATTTAAGGTAAACCATTGCATGTCTTCCTGTTGTAAACCCAGACATTCCAAGATGCGAAGTTTTGCTGCAGTGACATAGACTTTCTTGGAGAGCTTTAGCAACCTCTACAAACACCCGTTCTTTTCCTGTCCTCAAACAAAATTTAAGCATAAATTATTAGGGAATTCTGGAGAGAGATTAAGAATGCTGGTAACAGACACTCCAATCTGATTTAATGGAGAGTATGGGTCAACATGGGCTGGGATTCAGAAGAATCTATTCTCAGAGCTTGTAGAGTAGATACTACCAATGGTGTAGCTGCCAATCAAAAACAAAGTTTTTGGGTTAAAAGCTTCAGCTTGGATGGCATCAATGACAAATTGGATTATGGCTTCCTGCTTTGGAAAATCATACTGCAAGATTTGAAAAGAAGCAATTATTCATTCACCAGCATCAATAACGAACAAATGAATAGAGAAGATATATACAAGTCCGGTGTATTAAATAATTTTGTTGCTACTACTGTTCAGAAGAAGGCAATGGAGGTTAAATGTTATATAAAAAAAAAAAAAAATCAAGTGCCATGGAGCAAACCTACTGAACTATAATCATTTCCTGAAATATGTTCTATTTTTGACATATCCATACTTGATACATGTTGCTCATCTTCATGACGTAATGCAAGAACTGTAGTAGCCTATTGAGCAAGACGCATAAATACGAAATACTTTTCTAGTGTGTCCTGCAGTACTAAAGAGTAATTCCAACCCATGGAAGTGGGAGAAAGAAACTAATCATTACATCTGATAATTCACAAAAAAATCGGCCTCCACAATCGCAAATTATTTATATGAATTAAAGTCAAACAGCACGGTTGTTATGGATGCTAGATACTTTTATTAGAAGGCATGAGCCAAATTTTACGTCAATACTAAGCAAGTGTGCTTCTGATTTACCAAAACAGCAAAATAACAAAGGATCACGACATACTATACTAAAGGATAGTTTAATAGCTTCCAAGACTGATAAGATGTTAGTTCATCTACTTCTAATTTCGATGCATAAAATCACCACAAGCAAAACCAATTTGACATGCCCAAACCAAGGCATGGCTCTGATTTGAACTATATTATATATATATAAATTAGGGAACGAAGTTTTTGTTTGGCCTTGCTTTCAGTATATATTACCTGGGGATCACAGTAGGTTGTGTCAAGGATGAGAGTGTGGATGGGACAAGCTTGCAAAATGGACAGTTTTGCCAAATCCTCGCAAAATCGGAAATCTCCAGTGTGTAATACAGGCTGAGTACATGAACAGGGGAATCAAACACCAACATTTAAAATGAAAACATAGAAGTGTTTAAAAGTTTGATACCCACCTTACCATTGGGTGGTTCAAATAAGATTATGATTGCACCAGGGCAGTGATTTGCATCAAAGCATGTCACATCAATTCCTGCAATATTAATCTTTTGGTTGAGAGGCAAAACTTGAATTTTGTCCCAGGGGATTCCAATTTTCAGATTGACTAGCTTTGCTGTAATTGAGGAACAATATATCATTCCATGACCGAAGGACCTTGTAAGTCCTTGATAATCTGCACAGAGCAATGCAATAAATGTTTAAATAACTCTTTTTTTTTTTCAAATGATTTTCAAATGCAATAAGTGTGGTGATCTAGGGTTATTGACAATGTAAACCCATAGTTATTTTCACCATCATTTTAAAAAATATGTTATAGACATTCATCATCATTTCTCGGCTTATATACTATATGAACATAAACAATGTAAAGAAGGATCATTTAGAACTGACCTTATGTTCCAAATTTCTAGCATCCAGTTCAACATAAATTGCTTTTGGAAAAACTTGCTTGCTTCAACACTCTGAAACTAAGTAAAAAAGCCTATGCTAGTTCACTGAATCTGAATGCTTCATTTTTCTCATTTCTATGCATATGTGCATGAACCACAATGATCTATCGAAATCACAATGCTAAAATGCAAATCTTGATGATGGCTGAGCAAGAAAATTAAGTGGCTTCTGAATTCCATAGTTCTTACAAGTAGGAAACTAACATTATTCCCATCATTGACTCTCTTCAAAAATCTTTAACGAATAAGACCTGATTTAAAATAACTGAATGCAACATTGCCATCTTTACACATTGCCATCTTTATGTATGTTGCCATCTTCGAAAATTTACAAGATAGTAACAGGAAAAGTTTAGTCAAACAGTGCCATCTTTATGTATGTAGCTTGAGTATATTCTTTCAGACTTACGATCTAAATGGAAATGAGTAAGAAACCAATGAGAACAATCTCTTCTGAGATATTTAAAGGCGTCCTGCAAAAAGATATGAAAACTAAATATTAGAATTAGTTATGTGTTTTGAACAGAAAGTACTACCTTTGGCTACACTCCACAGAAAACCAATGAATACTAAAAAGAAAAATCATAACTCATTAATACTCTGAACATATTTAGGAACACATGCTGAAAAGATTCAAGAGACTAAGATCGTGAATTTGGAGCATCACTTTATCCGAGTAGTTTAAAACTAGACAAATCAGCAAAGCGAGTGACAATATAGGAAGCAAAATTAAAGTTATAGCATCTGATGTAGGAAAGGAATAATATACAGTTATCAAGGAATTTTGTTGATATGTATGGAAAAGTATTTTGTGAATGCATAATAGGATTGCAATAATACAAAATGACAATGACATTTAGCAGATAAAGGTAAAATGAAATGTTTCTTCCAATGAATTAAAGAAAATTAAGGACACACACACACACACACACACACATATATATATATATATATATATATATATATATATTGGAGCAAGATTGGTTCGGTATGAGTTATATCACATGTGCTACCATAAGATCATGTGATCTGGGAATTGGAAATTATTGATAAGCAAAAGATTGGAGTATTAATTATGTTGAAATTTACCAGTCGAAATGGAGTTCCTGGTACACAACACCACGAAGGGCATTTTTCTGTTTTCCATTCCTTAAACGATCTTTTCTTTCAATGCTTCTCTTAGCAGAATTTGCCCTACTTCTTCTTGTAACATTATTTTGTACATTAGTGGTAATGCCACCTCTTTTTCTTTCAGAGAGAGGACCTGAAAAGTAATCGGTTATCAACTTGTTTGTTCCTAATTTAGTCTCATCAGTCACACCTTTTGAGACATCTGTCTTCGGTTCAACAGTCCTGCTCAAATCATTTCTTAGCTCCTTGAGGGCGTGAAGAATTTTTTTCTTGGACCAAGCGTTGTAATACCAATGTCACATAGATCCTGCCAGAAAACAGTTGGAATTACTCGATCATAGTTTGGTCAAATAATGCAAAAACGATTCTGCAGAGGTATCAATTTTGCAAGCCTGAGCACAGAACTAATTGGCCACAATAATAGGTTGATCGAACACCAACTTGGAGCTATTAAACAGAGCACGATTACGGATCACATTGCGGCAAAGTCATTGTTCTCAAGGATTAACTTTTCAAGCATGCTTACATTGTGTGTGTGACGGGATTTGCATAGTTTAAATTACTAATAAACAGACAAGGTAAACAAATCAAAAGTCGTCAGATTTAGAATCAACTCCAAAAATCCAAACCAATTAGGAAATGAATACCTCATCAATACTAATCCTGCAGTCCAGCAGCCCGTGAGGTAATTTTAGAGCTCAGGACCACATTAAATGCATTTATGAAATCTATAGGCATGATACATTGATGTCACTCATTTCACAAAGTCCGTCTCCAAAGAGAGCAAAGGATTATAATGGACTTAAAATGGTTATGCAGGTTTGTTAGGAATTTTATTGTTTAGATTTTGATGAATGCCATGTAAAACTTAGAATAGAAAGTTGGCACCCCAATTCTTGCTGTAAATGCATTGTAATGAATAGAGCTGGCCAAGCCGAGTCAAGACAATGACGCCCTAACATGCAAGAAGACAAAATCAAGACGGAAGGAAGACTCTGCTGTGAGACAAATGAGTGTGGCAAAGAGGAGTAGACGGAACTCTGTTTGAAGAAGCAAAAGATGCACTGAGTGGAGCATCACCAAGTCGCTCTAGAAAAGCCAAGCTCTCAAGTTGAAGTGACAGAAAGAGTCATCCATGATTGGAAGGTCGACTCTAAGTCACCTGGGGAAAGCAAGGAAATGCGGTCAAGTCGAGATAATCAGAAAAGAACCGTTGCCGCGAGAAAATCAAGAGATTTACTTAAACAAGTAATATCTCCATACCACCTTTCTCGAGTGCTCACCCTGCGTGCAAATGGAATGAACCAATGGGAAGCACTACACCGTGTCGAACTCCGAAAAGGTGAAAGAACAATTCATACGAGGAAATGGCAATTCCAAGAACTCGCAAGCCAACGATCGCAAAGTGACTTTCAAGTATAAGCTATCTCTTCAACGGGCAAATTTTTGAAAGTTCACTATAAAAGGCCGAGGAGTTTGTTTGAGAGAGTATGATGCATGAATGACACATACGTGAGATACACAAGCACATTAGAAAAACTAAAACAATCTCAATCCTCAAGCCTACATTTCAAGTACATCAATCCAACACTCACCCGTGAAGGAAAGAGAACTTCAATCGGTTGAAGAGAAAAATATCGAAAACAAGGGGTCTACATTCCAGGAAGGATTGTAGAAAGGTTCAAGTTGAACCAAGTCTTAAGCTTTGGAGGGCTTCGTGATCAAATCCAAAGAGCTTGAGCAAGTGAGTCAGTAGTAGCAAGCGCAAAACCGCCCTGTGAAGAAGCCGAGTCGTCGAGAAGCCACCGAGTGATCAAGGCGTCTCCCGCATCGAGTCCCCGGATCAAGTCGGCATTGTTGTGATCAAGACTTGTATCCGATCGCTTACCACTTTGTAAACCGATCATTACTTAGTGGATTCCTCCGAGTTGGAGAAGAGAGGAGTAGAAGAATTACCCCATCTTCGAACCTCTATAAAAACTTTATTTGTGTCATTTACATTTCAAAGATTTACATTCCCCGCACTTTTAACTCGCTTATATCTCACGATAAATTTGTTATCCATTTGATAATTTACAAGTCTAAATCAAGCTCTAATATCTTGTTTAATCAAACTTAAGGGTGTTAAGTCTTCCATTAAAATAAAACCACAAATGAGTTAAATTGTAGCCAACAAATGTGAGTTACTCCATCAATGTACCACCGAAGTCGAAGTGCATTGAGAGATTAACTCTACCGAGTGACTAATTCGACCGTCCATCAAGACACACAAATTGTAGAATTAACTCTGAGATTTAAAAGGACTAAATCGAAAATTTGGTAAGGTTTATTCAACCCCTTCTAAACCTTACACTTACACCCCTCGGGACCTACAAGTGGTATCGAGCGGTTGGTTCATTGAACCCTCCGCACCGTTCTTGAACTAGATCTCTAAACTTTTCAAAGTCCCGCTTTTAGTACTTGAACTTTTATAACTCTTCTTTATCATTAAAAGTCACTATCATGGAAGCAAATTTGACACGCATCCCTATGTTCACTATCGAGGAATTTGATGATTGGAAAATTCGTATATGTGCTCATCTATCAAAGATTACATGATGAGATGTGGATAGTAATAGAAGATGGGCCTCTACAAATATTAAAGGTGAACACAAATTGCATTTAAGAGTTGCAACAAGGAGAAGAAGATGTCCCGGACGCCTGCACTACCATGGTTGAAAACCAAGAACTCGAGTGGACAAATGATGACAAAAAAGATACAACCTGGACAATGTAGCCAAGGACATCCTCTACAAAACTCGACAAATCCATGTTCAACAAAGTCAAATCATGCAAAACGGCTAAAGAAATCAGATAAGTTGACATTGATTTGTGAAGGCTCGTGAGCAAATCAAAGAAAACAAATTATCAAACAAGGCGGTACAAAAATTTGAAAACTTTAAAATGATCTCGGAGAAAACCTGGATCAACTAGACGCTGCTTTACGTTTCTGAAATCACAAATGAGTCATCTACACTTGGAAAGGAATATACACAGAAGAAATGTGTATGAAAATCCTAAAAAGTCTTCCAAATTGAATGGGAAATGAAGGTCATGGCAATCGAGACACTCTCCATGGACCTATCAAAGACATCCAATCATGAATTATTCTCGGACCTCAAAGCCTACGAGTTTGAAATGAGAAGAAAAGACCAGGAAGAGACAAACAGTACCCAAAACAAATTTCTAATTGTTAAAGATGGGAAGAAAGTCGAGGTCAAAGAGGCAATTGACCCGTAAAAAATAGCCACGATGGTTAAAAGATTTAACAAGTTCTTTAACAAGAACTACAAGAAAGGAAAGGGTGAATCTTCCGAAGACACTCGGCTCTCCAAATCAAGGAAGACAGCCAACCAAGAGAACGATCATCAAAAAGTTGAGTATCAAAGGGTCGACAACTCTAGAATAGAAAGAGTCGACCAAAAGTCAATATCTATGTTGAACTGTAGACAACCAGGTCACTATGCCATTGATCGCTCATATCCTGTAGTCAACAAGTACAGATGAAGAAAGAAAGAAAGATCTTCGAGAGAAAGAAGACAAGAAAGGAAAAAGGCAATGATGGTCTTGAGAGATCTTTGAAACAAATGTCAAGGGAGACAAATTGATTCGAGAGCAAGAAGCCGACTACTCAAGTGACTCGAAGAAGAAGCCCGATCCGCTTAACGGCCAAAGAACAAGATCAAGAAGATGAGGTACAATCTAACTCAACAAACTCGTACACCAATGACAAACGATCGTGACACACTCACTTCATCACCTACGATCTTTATGATTCATTAAGCAAAATGATGAAAGATTTTGAACACATTAAATCCTCACACACACGTTGAATGAGGAAAACAAATTTACTAAAAGTCAAAACTCAAAGCCGACTAAGAGCCGAGTACTCTAAGTCAAATAGCATGTTGAGAATGAAAGGTTAAAGGTCGAAAATGCTAAACTAGTAGCAAAAATTGTTGCTATAGAAAAGAGGGAAAATGACCTCAAAATGTTATCGCCTCGTTCACTAAGGCATCTAAATCATTGATGATCTTATTACGAGTCAAAGAGAATGTGGAGACAAGACAGCTAGATTTAATTCCTCCGTGCCATGTCAAACCTCAAGAATCATGTTGGAAAAAGGATCTTCAAGTCATGAAGAGTCCGAAAAATCCAAAACTCTAAATGGTGCACACACATTCACTCCAAAGCACAATACTAAGCAAACCGCCTTGGTTACAAAGGAAAGGAAAAACTGACCATTGAGTGTCTTTGAAAGGACACCGAGAAGAGATTCACCGAGTCCTCAAAGAAACTCCTAACAAAATACTCAGTAAAAGGAAGCGAGCTACCAAAAATCCCGTAAAATCCATAAAAAAATACATATGATGGGAATGGTAGAAAATATCCAAGCCAAGTGATTGGAATAATGTGAACTATCAAAGATGACTTATGGAATATAAGCCCAAATGGCAAAGGCCAGAACTCAAAGAAAGGCCATTCCAAAAGTATAAGAGCTTTCATCAAAGACACATATGCACTCCAGCACTACACTCAAAAACACCAAAATTACCTGGAAGGCAATTGCTAAAACACATATGCGCAGCATACGACAAAAGAGACAGCTTGTATGAACCTAGAATCCCCAAGCAATTTGCCAGGATTAATTATGATTATGGCAATCGATAGATGGCAACCCCTGAGTCAAATCATTTGGCTATAAAGTTGGTTGGATCATCTTACAATTCTAACCCCTCAGACCCGCATACAAGTATGGGTACCTAAAACTTAATTTCCTTGATTGCGTTCAAGAACAATACCGAAAGTGCCAAGGAACCTGGTACATGGATAGTGGTCGCTCCGCATATGACAGAAATAAGAGAAATCACAAAATTCAAGGAAGTCAAAGGAGCAAAAGTCATATTTGGAGAAATGAAGCTCCTGGTGAAATAAGAGGCATTGATCCATCAAGAGGAATGGATTAGAAATCACAGATGTTGCATATGTTGAAGGACTCAACTTCAACTTATCGAGTATCGATCGGCTTCCGACGACAAGGGCTACAATGTTGGATTCAACATGGGTATATGCCAAATCAAGGATATTGAATCAAATGAAGTTGTCTTTGCAAGGATGAAGACAGAAGAATATGTATGTAGTGGATTGGTCAACCGCAACACCCAAAGACTGTCTACTAGCAAAGAGCACAAACAGATCAAGTTGGCTGTGGCACAAAAAGTCGAGTCACCCGAATTTCAAAACAATTAACAAGTTCGGCAAGGAGCCATCTTGTAGAAGGACTTCCGGACTCGATACAAGAAGGAGAGTATATGTGATGCATGTCGAAGGGAAAACAAATCAAGTCGTCATTCAAAGAAAAGACATGCCCATCCTCAACAAGGATATCGTGATCCGCTTATACGGATCTATTTGGCCCAAACCGGAACCAACAAAGATAAGTGGAAAGAAATACACCTTGGTGGTAGTAGATGACTACTCAAGATATACATGGACAATATTCATGTGCAAGAAGAAAGAAACTCTACAAAAACTACCACAAATTGATGAAGAGGATTCAAAATGAGAAGAGTCAAACCATTATCAAAATAAGATCGGATAGAGGAACCGAGTTTGTCAATGAAATAATAACTCAAGATCGATCAGATTGAGAATGGTATTGGTCATGAACTATCACAGCCAGCAAGGACTCCACAAAGAGAATGGAGTTGCGAGAAAGAAACAGAACCCTCAAAGAAGCAGCGGACCATGTTAGTCAAGCAGGGTTACCAAAAAGATTTTTGGGGAAATCAACACAAACTTGCTACACCCAAAACAGATGTATGATAAACAGACAAATGACAAAGACTCCTATGAGATCCGGATCGGAAGAAAACCAAATGTTGCATATTTCAAAATATTTGGATGTAAATGCTTCATTCACAACAACGGGCAAAGACAACCTAAAGGCTTTTGATGCTAAAGTCGATGAGGTATCCTCTTAGATACTCAAACAAAGCAAAGCCTGAGAATACTCAACAAAAGAACTATGGTTACAGAGGAATCCATTCATGTAGTATTCGATGAACCAAATGTAAATGGAGAAGACATCAAGAGTCACCGATAAGTCAATCATCCAATCATACGTAAGAGTCCCTATCTTTAAGCCGGGATTATCAATTCGAAGAAGATGAGACAAATTTGAATCTCAAAAGCAGTGAAAATTTGCAAAATAAATGACCACGAAAGAGTCGACCCGCAAAGAACACAAACCGTAAGTCGATCAATCCACTAACTTACTCCAACCTCGATGTAAGATGGCCGAGAGACCATCCACCGTAACTTGTCATTGGAGATATAAGAGAAGGTGTCAAGACAAGATCCGAACTCAACAAGAAGCAATGTTCACATGCTTCATTTCGCCAAAGATATGTCACAAGCATTGGACGACACACATTGATTCAAGCTATGCAAGAAGAGTCAATCGGTTTGAGAGAAATAAAGTATGGGAACTAGTGCAAAGACCCATACATCAAAATGTTATTGGAACCAAACGGGTATTCGTAAATAAGATGAACGAGGAAGGCTCTGTGGGTAAGAAACAAAGCAAGACTCGTAGCCAAAGGATATTGCCAAGAAGAAGGGATAGATTTTGATGAAACATTTGCCCTCGTAGAAGATTGGAAGCTATAAGGATGTTTCTTGCCTATGCACTCACAAGAATTTCAATGTATATCAAATGGATGTGAAAAGTGCATTCCTAAATGGTTTATTGGAAGAAGAAGTGTATGTTGAACAACCTCCGGATTTGAGCGTAAGACTCTTGAGACAAGGTATACAAACTCAAGAAAGCCTTGTATGGATTGAAACAGTAACCCGAGCATGGTATGATACCCCGTCACAATTCCTAATCGAAAATGGATTCACAAAAGGAAAAGTAGATAGAACACTTTTCGAATTCAAGACAAGAAGAGTATCGCTTGTTCAAATATATGTGGATGATATCATTTTTGGATCCACTAACAAAGAGCTATGTGAAAAATTTTCAAACCTCATGCAAAGTAAATTTGAAATGAGCATGATGGGAGAGCCGACATTCTTCCTTGACTTCAAGTGAAACAATGAAGGATGGAACCTTCATAAGTCAAACAAAATACACCAGAGACTTAATGAAGAAGTTTGGTATGGAAGAGAAGTCTTCTCAGAAAAATACCAATGAACACATCACCAAAATGGACATGGATGCAGATGGCAAGCCTCGTAGATCAAACAAAATACGAGCACTTATCGGATCATTGCTTATCTCACAAAGAAGCGTGCCGGACATCACCTTTGTTTGTAGTGTGTATGTGCAAGGTTTCAATCTCCCAAAGAGAGCCATATGACAAAGAAATAAGAGAATATTAGATATTTGAAAGGAAGCCAAGAAGAGGCTATGGTATCCAAAGGAAGGTGGATTCAAGCTAATCGGCTATTCGACTCCTATCTTTGGATGCAGAGCGACAGAAGAGCACTTCAGCACATGTCAAATGCTTTAAAACAGACTAATTTCCCTGGTTTAGCAAGAAGCAAACTCAATAGCCACCTCTACAAAATGAGTGAGAATACATAAACTGGGCAAATTGTAGCCCAAGTCCTATGGATGAGACAAAGAACAGAGACTATGAAGTTGAAGAGAAAGAAATTCCAATCATGTGTGATAACACAAAGTGCCATTCAATCACTCAAAATCTCGTGTTGCACTCAAGAACAAAACATATTGATGTCGATATCATTTCATAAGAGATCATGTTGAAAAGAAGGACATTATCTTGGAATATATCTCAACCGATAAACAACTAGTGACATCTTCACAAAACCATTATGTGAGTCAAGATTTGAAGAACTCAAGCATGAGTTGGGGTTAATTGAAATGAAATGACACTGAGACGAATCAAAGAAGAGTATTAGAACAAAAAAGGAGTGAAAAAGAGTCAAAACAAAAATCACCAAGAATCACCAGATCGGAAAGACAACTACACCAAGTCACCGATAGCCGAGTCACTAAGAGAACCGCGAGAGTAGAGTTAAATCGCCTAAGAGATAAGTCAATAACTTATGAGCAAAGTGACAAAAACGCAATCGTTTTTGACTTAATGCGGGAATGTTTTAAGGAACACGTCCAAAGATAATGATGATGTACGGATTATAAAAGCCGCACACTAAGCTTATGATTGGATATAAATGTTTGCCGCATTAAATACGAGACGTGAAATGCTCAATAGCGCGTCGAAATCCAAGCCGTTGATTTCGATCACAATTCAAAACCGCCTGCACGCCCTTTCATAAACCATATTTAAACCATTTTCGTCCGTTTCTCTCTCACTTCTAAAACTGCTTCATCTTTTTCTCTCAAAAGCAAAGGCAAACTACTCTCGAAACCCTATCAACCTTCAAATCAATTTCTCGAGATTTTTCTTGATATAATTCTGAGAAATGGCACCAACTTATGACTTTACTAAGTTAGGAAAGCAAATCCACACCGGTTCGACGGTGGATTTCGACGAATGGTGAAGCGAGGTCCGACACCCTGGTGAAGAAAATTGCCGAGAAGTTGGAAACGCCCTGGACTAAAACCGCTTTCTAACGCTGAATATCCGATGACCTATGTGGAGGAGGTCGCGACAATTCTACGTGAATGCCGAGATTCACGATGAAGGAATCAAGTCATCTGCTTCACGAAGCAACGACTATCACCGCCAAGATTTTGGTCAATATTGCTCACTACCAGCCAGGCGAAGGAGCATCCGAGATCAAAAAAGAAGTTTATGTAAACTTGGCCGACGATGGAAAGAAATAGCGAAGTCCGACTTTGCCGATAAAATAATATACACAAAAAACAAGAGATCGTTGAAGGAGGATTATCACAAGTTGTTGGATATAGTTGCCAAATGTATCGACATCAAATTTGGCGGCTTTGACCAACTATCAAAGGCAAAGCTGATTGTGATGGGCCGCAATCATCGAAGAAAAAGAAGATAAATCCGAGTTTATCTACAAAGCAGACTCTGCCCGAACGTGGGAACAAGTCCTTCAAAGAAGATGGCACATTTGGAGGATCCCCGGATATGGCCTGTGATTGGCCGGCTATCGAGGTGAAAGGAGTCCCTCTGGACATGGGAAGGCTTTCCATGTTAACAAGAGGATGTTCGAGCAAACCTCTCAGCGCGCACAAGAGAGCTTACGCCAAGAGAGCCGACACACGGTGAGGGGAATCACCACCTCCAAGATACAAACCGCTTCCTCTCCACCAAGAAGAAAGCCGCCCCTGCAAAAAAGAAAACCAAACATGCTCCCCCCTGCGCCGTGTCACCCGCCCACTGCAGAGCGGTCGAGAAGGACTCACAATCCGCTTTCTCCGATCGCTGGGGAGGAGAATCGACAAGCCAAGACGGCGCCTCCTCGAAACAAACACCAAAGACGCCCCCGCCCCAAGACTCGAGGACACCGCCCGAACTGTAAATTCCCCCAGTACAAACCAGGAGACGAAGAAGACTCGTCAAGCGATCCCGAACAGAGAAACCAAATGAGTCGATTACTCACCAAGACAAATACGAGACTACCGGGAGAAGTAGAGTCTCCGTGATGTAGTTGATGAAACAAAAATCTGCTGGGCGCGATCGCAGAGGCAACCCAAAGACGCACTTGTAGCTCACACAAAAACACAAGAAGAACTGACGGATAGTGATGTAATGATCCTATCTCCACCTTACCCGACATCCAAAATCGTCTGCGTGAGTGGAGAAAATGGAAGTTGAGCAAGTCGAGGAACAGTTCCAACGGCCCGAGTTCATAGAAGAAGAAGAACTCGCTAAATTTCCTCGACTAACTCATCGTGCTCCCAAAGACTTGATGAGGACAACCGCTGTACATCCCGCAAATCTACAAGACGGGGAGAGAGCAAAGCAAGTCAAGAAGCCAAGCACGTGAGAAGGCAAGACATCGCCCTATCTCCCGCACTACGTAACATACACATCCTCTCCTCGATGTCTTCTCCGAAAGTGACGAGGAACTGCAGAATGTTTTTTGCCGTAAGAGTTGCAAATGCAGCAAGCATTGCACGAATCAAGAATCCTTCACGAGCAAAAGATCGATGGAGGGACCAGGAGAGTCCTCCGAACACAAATTGAAATCGATCCAATGGGAGTGGTTCGAAGAATAAATAACCGATGTTCTTTGCTACCACTTCCCCACTCACTCGGAAGAAGAAGCGATAAGAAATGGCGATGAAATCGACAATGGGGACCCCGGTCGAGCCAACCCCTATTGAAGGTGTCTTTACCACCGCCCCAACTACCGAACCATTAATCGAAACAAGGGAGTTTGAGACGAGTGACCCCACTCCAAGTCATTCAACCGTGCGCCAAACAGGGGGAAACTCCCTCCACCGCAGCAAGTCCTGAGGATGCCGCAGATGACTCGACAAAGAATCGAGGAGGCGAAGAAGAGAAATTACAATCACAAGAAAAAGAAGAAGTTGCCATCAACGAAGCTCATACAGATTGAGATCTGTCTCGGTGAGGTGCCAACGCTTCTGAAAAATAATGACGCGCCGATGCAATGAGGCACGAGAAGGGATAGCCGGGAGTTAACACTGGCGATGAAAGTGCAATCCACGGGGTTGAGACTCCAATGGATGCCACCGTAGAAGACCCTAAGGCGGTGACACCGTCGAAAGGAGGACCAGTGCCTCGCAGCAGAGAGACCGCCGAGGTAATGAAGGCCCACGGGAGGTTGAGACTTCCCGGGTAAAAAGCTGCAGAGAGAACATCCCTCCTGCTATCATCGACCCATCCGAGAAGGAGATCGGCGCACTTCATGATTCCCAGGACAACCCCGATGTCACTTTTCCGGGGATCGGAAGCGAAGAAGAAGTTGAGTCATCCCCATGCCAAATCCAAAAGACTTCACGGGTGTTCCAAGCACGTAAGTCGATCCCAAGACTACTCACAAACTTTTTAACTTTGATGATGAGCCACCAATGGAAATCTCATCATCGTCCGATGACGCTACCGATAAGGCCGAGGACCGAGTCATCGAAATGGAAAAACCAAATGAGACCAACGAAATCTGTTAAGACAGTGAGGCTCGCCAAGCGGGTCTACTTCACAACAAGACCACTCAACAAGAGACCATCGCGCAGCTCCTCAAGCCAGCAGCAGATCGATTCCCAAAAGAACTTCACGCGCACCGCTCATCATCGAATGCATCCCGCCTCGGCGGTGATGAATCTTTTGTAGAATCTTTCCCTTTCTCACTGGAGATACCGAACTCCACGAAGAGTCGAAAAATGAGCAAGCACGCTATCACGCACCACCTCCTGTTTTCACTCGTGCACCATTGTTCAAATAGATTTTGATTTCGACGTTGTATGGCCATCACCGCAATGAAGAATCACCAAGTTCGAGAAGTGTTCAAGCACTCTTTCTTGAGGTTGAACGGATGGAGAGGCATCGAGCCTCTTTGGACATGCGCCGGACAACAGAGATGCCAACTACAGGTGACTTGAGAGGCATCACACGCAGAGGATAAGGGAATGGTGGCAACAGAAGAATCAATCAATGCGTGTGGAACAGGTGAGATACTTGAACTTTGTTCAACAAGTCTGCGGTGTGGAGAGAGTCGAAAATGTTGATGCAAAAACGGCCGAGAGAACACATTGAGCATATGCATAAGCTCACACCGCTAAATCAAGCAGCTGCGTGAGCAAAATACAAATGATATACGGCGTTTGGAAGAACACATGACTAGAAAATTCACCTCCTCCTCACGGCCGAGATGAAGTGATTTCCGCAGAATCCAACGCTACTAGATTCAATTCCGTCTTTGCCGCATACAACGCAGGACTTGAAGCGAACTCAACCATCGTAAGACTTCGACTTCATGCTTGCCATGTTCCCGGGGGTTCCTCTATCCTTTGATGATGCCAAAAAGGGGAAGAGGAATACCTTAAAAAGCAAAATCTGAAGCCGAAAGGAAAGGAGCAATGAGAAGGAACAAAATGAGAAGGGAAAATCACCGAGGAAGTCTTGAAAAATGCGAGGAAGAAAGGAAAGCTTGTTGAGGGGAAGGATCGGCGATGTGACATTAATGATTGCACAAACCCCCAACAAGGTCCTACACACCGGTGACATTATAAGCGAAAACTCCCTCACGTGACTCTGCCACTCCAACACTCTGCTTTGTATCTATGGCCGAGAAGAGAAAAGCAATTGAAGCGGGGATGAAGGAAGTGGAAGGAAGAATGGATGCCAGGGTGATGAACATCTTGAAAGAACATGGAGGCATTCCGGTTAGCAGAGACACGTATGCCATTTCGGATGTTCGGGGACGAGCCACGATCGCTGACGAATTCAAAAACGCTCGAATCAAGGATATTTTGCAAATATGTCCATGGCTCGAGCTTGGGACTTATCTTGGGAAAAGGGTCTCGCCTTATGTGAAGAAGGCGACAGCGTGAGACTTAAGACGATCCTCTGCTTTGGTCACTCCGCCGGTCACTCAAATGGAAAGAAGACCCGAAGACAAATACGCCCGAGGTAGAGGAAGAAGCGATGAGTGGAGGAAGAAGCTTGGACTGGCCTCGCCGCCCAAGAATATTGAATCGTAGATCCGGAAAGAAAGGAGGGATCTACCTGGGCTTTGACCAAGTAGCAAATTTAAAAGTGGCTAAATCTAACGCCGAGTATGCAAAGAGATTAGAAGAAGAAAACAAGAGACAAACTCGGCTATGGCGGGAGAGAGAGGAAAGAATAAGAAGAGATGAAGCCGCCGAAAGCATATGAGAAGAAAAAGAAAAATGTGACTTTAGAAAAAGAGAAGAAGAGAAGAAGATCTTGATCAAGATGAAAGAAGGAGACAAATGAAGGAGATGAAGTGTTCTTTGTCCAACCCTTCGTGTAGTTTATCATGTAATTACATACAATGTAAGTCTTACGTAATAAAGCTATAATTTTTTTTTTGAAGACAATTATATACTCGGATACACCTTATGTAAATGCAATGTGTTAAGTACAAGAATGATATGATCAATAAAAAGATTGATTCTCACGCATACATTCTATGTCAATACACTATCTCAGTATGTATCTTTGTTACTTGCATCTTTGTACGGTTTAAGTTTTGGCATCATCAAAAAGGGGAAATTGTTAGGAATTTTATTGTTTAGATTTTGATGAATGCCATGTAAAACTTAGAATAGAAAGTTGGCACCCCATTCTTTCAGAAATGCATTGTAATGAATAGAGTGGCCAAGTGAGTCAAGACAAACACGCCCAACATGCAAGAAGACAATCAAGATCGGAAGGAAGACTCTCACGTGAGGCAATGAGTGTGGCAAAGAGAGTAGACGGGAACTCCCAAGAAGAAAGCGGTGAGATGCGGTGAGTGGAGCATCGATCAAGTCGGCTCTGTAGAAAAGCCAATCTCAAGTTGAAGTGAAAGAGTCATCCATGATTGGAAGGCGACTCTAAGTCACCTGGGGAAAGCAAGGAAATGCGATCGAGTCGAGATAATCGAAAAGAACCGTTGCCGAAAATCAAGAGATTTACTTAAACAAGTAATATCTCCATACCACCTTTCTCGGAGTGCTCGAGTCCCGAAAGCGTGCAAATGGAATGAACGAACGGGAAGCACTACACCGTGTCGAACTCAAAAGGTGAAAGAACAATTCATACGAGAAATGGCAATTCCAAGAACGCAAGCCAACGATCGCAAAGTGACTTTCAAGTATAAGCTATCTCTTCAACGGGCAAATTTTTGAAAGTTCACTATAAAAGGCCGAGGAGTTTGTTTGAGAGAGTATGATGCATGAATGACACATACATACGTGAGATACACAAGCACATTAGAAAAACTAAAACAATCTCAATCCTCAAGCCTACATTTCAAGTACATCAATCCAACACTCACCCGTGAAGGAAAGAGAACTTCAATCGGTTGAAGAGAAAAATCGAAAACAAGGGGTCTACATTCCCGGGAAGGATTGTAGAAAGGTTGAGTTGAACCAGTCTTAAGCCTTTGGAGGGCTTCGTGATCAAATCCAAAGAGCTTGAGCAAGTGAGTTTGTGTAGTAATGCGCGCACCGTGAAGAAGAAAGTCGACGTCGAGAAGCCGGTGAGTGATCAAGGCGTCTCGCAGTCCCTAAGATCAAGTCGGCCGTTGTGATCAAGACTCAGATTCGGGTACTTACCACTTTGTAAACCGATCATTACTTAGTGGATTCCTCCAGGAGTTGGAGAAGAGAGGAGTAGAAGAATTACCCCATCTTCGAACCTCTATAAAAACTTTATTGTGTCATTTACATTTCAAAGATTTACATTCCCGCACTTTTAACTCGCTTATATCTGGCGATAAATTTGTTATCCATTTGATAATTTACAAGTACTAAATCAAGCTCTAATATCTTGTTTAATCAAACTTAAGGGTGTTAAGTCTTCAATGAAAATAAAACCACAAGTTAAATTGTAGCCAACAATGAGTTACTCCATCAACAAACTCGGTGAGTGCATTTGAGAGATTAACTCTACCGAGTGACTAATTCGACCGTCCATCAGGACACAAATTTGTGTAGAATTAACTCAGAGATTTAAAAGGACTAAATCGAAAATTTGGTAAGGTTTATTCAACCCCCTTCTAAACCTTACACTTACACCCCTTGGGACCTACAAGTTCCATTTGGCAATGTTTTTAAACTATTCTATATGTTATTCAAT
Organism: Rehmannia glutinosa; assembly: GCA_016081115.2. Lineage (NCBI taxonomy): Eukaryota > Viridiplantae > Streptophyta > Magnoliopsida > Lamiales > Orobanchaceae > Rehmannia > Rehmannia glutinosa. The sequence goes on from CM071927.1 coordinate 313,562, forward strand.
TTGCCCAATGACCACATTGGACTTGAGAATTACTCGTCTTTCTATAAATTTCTTGGTGGATCGAGAGTGTAGTCGTATTCTAGTACAATGTCAACGAATGGATATAAAACCAAGAGACTATTGTCTTTAAAACGTAAACTTGCATTCATTCGATTAAAGTGCACACATGTATGCATTCCCAAGTGCGAGACCGAGAAAAGCTCGGACATATAGTGAGTTACATTCCAAAAAGATGTGTTTAACACAAGTCTAGTAGCAAGATTTTATTTTCATTCCATTACACCTTGATACATTTTCCAAACTCCATAATCGCAAAGTAGCGTAGCATCGAAAAATGCCGTATAAAAAAACAATGCTCACCTCTTCACAAACACCGCAATGCATCCTGGTCAATTTCTTGCCTTACAAAAATTTCTTCATATTTTGCAAGGCCCAAGTTACGTAGCCATTCTACAACCGGAGATACATCAACAACCTTCTTAGCATTTAATAGGAGAATCATCAAGAACTTGCCCAGGACATTGATGTGCTCCTCTACCATCACTAGTAGCAGCCACCTGAAATTACATTATGTGTAATCTTGAGCTACAAATTTATTTTAAACATTTATTGGATTTGAGGAAGGATCCAAATATGAATTCAAATTTCAACGTTTAAAATCCAAATTATGGATAACTCCAGTTTCAGTAAAGAATAGCAATGACATGGCACCAAATGACAGGGCGAATTCAATTTAATGTTAAAAGATCCCTCAAATTTATGTTTCTGGCCTAACGTATAATTTTCCATCAATATAACTCATCTAACAGTGCTGGAAGCTTTTGGCCTTCACTGTGAACATTCCCAAAAGCACAAGTCCAAGCTGAAATACCCATTATTTTGCACAATCTATAACATAATATAAACTGAAATACCCATTAGATTGACATAGCCACCAATTAGGATCGCATAAACTTAAATGAATACATCAGTATACCTCCACAGATCAAAATTTGCGTACTAAAAAGCCATACTAAAAAATATAGCAAGCAATTATAAACACAGTTATACTAAATTAAGAAGATAAGCGAAGTTCTTACTTCAGTTGGACCCTCCACTAAATCGAGGCACTCATTAGTGTGAATCTGCCTCAGATCATCACTCAACCCCGAAATATCAGCTCCACAAATAGGACAACAAATGAATACTACACATTTCCCTTCCGAGTCGTCCATAGCATTATTATTACCCTGCTCATCCACGTCCGCACACAACTTGAGCAACACATCGAGTTGCGAGCTTCCCTCGTAAAACTCTTCATCGCAAAGTTTTTCCCGCTCTTCTCCGCAGGGCTTAAACAATTTTGACTCTGCAGATTTCTTACTGTGTGAATAATCACTATCCCCTTTGGGATTCAACAAATCAAGGGTCGGTTCGATTGAATCAACCCACAATCCAAATCTGCCTCTTCTGTTTCATGGAACAAGCGATTTTCCTTTCCGGGATTAATAGGTTTTTGTTTTTCAGCTTTTCGGATGGACGAAGCGTGGTTGAACTATGCGGTTTGAGGCGCGGTGGGTGTGAGCTGGTTTTGGAAGCGGTGGAGAAAGAGGGAGAAGGGTAGTCTTGGAAATCATCGTCGTCCATAATGGGAAGGTGAGGTTGAGAAATTGCGAAGAAGAGGAGGCTTTGATGTTGGATTTTGAGTTGGAATTGGGCGCCATTGGACAAATAACACTGGAGGTGTGGATACAAGAGAAATATGGTCATTATGTTTTAGGAAGAGCCGCGACTTATTTATAATTTTTTTCCTAATTGGAGTAGAAGATCAATGGAGGGAAATTGGTGGATTTTGAAAAGAAAAAAAAAAAAGTCAGGCTGTCTGGATATGAAATGAGATTCATTTTAAGTTCTATTTGGAAAAAAAATTTTAACCAAATATGTGATTGTTTATGAAAATTTTTAGAAAATATAGGGCTTGTATGGTTATGTTTCCATGGACCATTTCTAGTTTCTAATGTTGGAAAATAAATTTTGAGAATTTATTGGTTTTCGTGTGAAAACTGGAATTATGTTTGGATGAGTGGATGAAAATGAGTTTTATGTAGGTTTGGAAATGAGATTATGTTTGGTTGAATAATTTGAATTAGTATTTTATGTATATAATAATTTGAAAAGTTGATGATTGAATATTTTAATTGAATGTATAATATTATATTTATAAGATTGTAGGCTAGTGTGTCCCATTAGATATATATGGTAATATTTTAAGTAGATAAAGTTGATAATGGTGGGTCCCACATATATATTTGGATAAAAAAATGAGAATAGTGATTGATGAGTGATGTGAGTGTATAGGGTTGGAGATTGAAATTATAGGTTTGAGATGTTGTTTTATGTAAAAAATGGAAAGTGAAAATGATGATTTCTATTGGAAAATTTATAAACAAACATGATTTCATTTCTATGAATAGTTGGAAATTGGAAATGGGGGCTTGGAAACATAAACAAACAAGGCCTATACTATCCTCTTACTTTCAATTTTTCTTATTTTTTCCTACCAATCACATCTACACATTTTTCACAAAAACTCATCTTTCTTATGCATTTTCCTACAAATTTCATTATTCACTTACTCACATCACACATTTCTAACTATCAAACATATCCAATCATTATTTTACTATTTTGAAATCAAATCAACTTTCTCCTTACATTTTCATCTTACATCCATTAGACGTGTCCACGTTTGGTTCGAACCGAACCGAACCGGGTCAATGGCTCGAAAACCGTTGACCAAGGTTTCGTTATTATACTGATTGGGTTACGGTTCGTGTTTTTTGGAACCATAAACCGCCACTTGAACTGGCGCGCAATATATATTTTATTTATCGACAATAACTTCCGTTTCGTCAAGCGAGATCCGGTATCGGCCTTATATAGAATGCCTTCCGCCGTCGGTTATCAATATAGATGTTAAAACGGGCCCCTAGCTCTAACGGACTTGGCTAAACGAGCCACTATTAAACGGGGTAGCATATTGCGAACCTAACCCTAATCTTAGCGGGCTTAGCCATTCGAGCTAAACGGGTCACTATTGGGCTATAATTTTAAAAATATATATATATATATATTTAAATCTAAAATTTTAAACTCGAACATATATAACATTTAAGTTTAACATGTTAAGTTAAAGTATTCATTATAAAAAAATCTTGCATAGTTTATAATTATATTGCATTAATAAAATTATAAAATTTAAATATTCCATGATCTAAATTTTTAAAATAAAACTATAATAATAAAAGATAGCATTATATAATATATACCCCATATATAATGACAAAATATAATATTTTTTAAAAAAATATTCATATGACTATAAGTCATAGTTTTAAGAATTATATATTTAAACCTATTAAATATGAGAAGATGTGAGCTTGGAAAAATATATCTAGTAATAAGTAATATGTAATAAAATAGATTTATAATATTAGAATTATATTTATTTTTTTTTAAAAAAAAAGGAACACAATTGGCGGGCTTGCGGGCTAGCTCTAACGGCCTCGGGGCTAAGCGGTCCGGGCCAAAATAATCCTACCCTAATCGTGAAGCCCTCGATTTTTTATTCGAGCGTGTATCTATTCACTTATCGCATGTACTATTTTGACTATTTTACCGCGTCACTTTGACGGGTAAATATTAATAATAAATATATTTTGGATTTAATTTCATTTTTTATTTATTCTATTTCACATTAATGATCACTTGATTGATCATTATTATTATTTGAATTTATTAGTCACCTTAGAATTTTAAGAGACTATCTATTTTAGAGACTTATACCTTATAGAATTAAGAATTTGATTTAGAATAAGTGATCATGAGACTTATAAGTGATCAAGGAAATCACTATTTATTTTGGAGATTGATATTATTCATCCATTATCATCAATTTTGGGACAAATATATATATATATATATATATATATATATATATGGATACCACAAATACCCCTATAGTGACGGCCAACATGGGATTTTTGGTGTAGAAATATCTCCCAACTCTTGTACACTTACACTTTATATTGTTCATCTTGTGTATAATTACACCACAAATACAAACCTTATACACAATATCTTATACATCAATTCTTTAATATTAAATCTTCCAACATGTTGGAGTCTTCCCACATTTCATTCAAACATTCCCTCTATTCTCTCAACCCCCATTCTTCCATGCAAGCCATACCTTTGACCACCCATTTTGTCTCCATGCAAGAGACATACTTCAAGACATGAAAATTGATCAAAAAAAAAAAAAAATTATCTTCTCCCTCTCTATGTTGGACGGGCATTAGGCCTTAAGGAACAATTTTTTTCAAAATTCACCAACACATTTTGATCTCAAGCAAAATACTCCTCATTCTCTCTAAAAACCTCATATCTCTCTCTACCCTTTTCTTCTTACTTTCTTCTTCAACATTTAGAAAATTTTCAAGACTTCTCTCCTTATTCCTCATAAAATTCGAGCACTATACTATAGAAGGTAAGAAATTTTGTTCTTCATTCACCTTGTTATCTTCTAGCTCATCCCTTTTCACCTCTTAATTTAAGTTTGGATTTTGATTTGGAGGTGTACTTAGAAGACTTGGAAGATACTAAGAGCATCACCATCATCTTGAAAAGGACTTCAAGATTTTTGAAGAGAAATTGGACTACAAGGTAAGAAATGAGATTTTTAGTACATTTTCTTCTTCTCTTCTATTTTCCAAAATTTTGATACTTCATTTTCATTTTTGGATAGGGGTTGACCTTAAGAGTTGGTTTAAGAGCGAGCAAGGAGACCCATTTTGAGACCTCTACTAGTCTCATTTCATCTACTACACAAGGTAAGTGTAGTTTTACCAATTTTCTTCACCTCTTTCTTCTTCTCCTTAATTTTAACCTCATTTTTCTAACTCTTAATTTTTGGTATTTCTTGACTTAGGGGCTGACCTAAGTGAGTTCGATTCAAGTTGGGAAATTTAACCTTTATTTCACAACAATTTATTTTAAGGAGGGTCGAAAAATCCTTTTAACTTCTAGGTGTTTTTCCTTAAATGCATGTAGTATTTTGTTCTTGAACACTTGAGGTATATATATTATGTATTGCATGTTGATTTCATGTATCAAGTTGTAAAAATTCTCAAGTGTTGCTCAAAAATGCTATTTATTGAAATTTAGATGCATGCATGTACACTTTAATATTGTATTTGATGAATTATTGTATGAATTGGACATGCATGTTTATGATCCTTGAAATCCATGTTTTGTATGACTTATAACCTGGACAATTCGAGCATAATTGATTAAATTTCAATTTTTGGACTTAAAGTGTAAAAATAGAAAGTTGGTGGACTTAATTGCAAGAAAATAAAACTTAAGGGACCCTCTATAATTTTCAAGTTTTGGGACTGTACTCAGGTTCAAAAATGATGTTTGGAAATTTTAATAATGTTTTAAGAGTTTTAAGATAAATAAAATCAACGCTTAAAAGCCCAAGGACTAGATTGTAAAATTTTAGAAGTTTAAGGGCTACATTGCAATTTTCGAAACTGCACCAACGCCTTGGAAATAACATATATTAAGTGTATTCCAAAAATCCAAGTGTTTTAGAGCTTGGAAAGTAATTTTATATAAATTGAGGACCAAATTGTAAAAGATTAAACTTGAGGACCCAAATGAAATTTCCAGGACTTATACAGTCCATGTATCCGGAAATACTAATTTAACTATAACTTAATGATGTTTTGGAGCCAAGGTTCTAATTTCATAACAATTGGACCCCTAAAAGCCTTAAAGACAATTATTTTAAAATGGGACAAAAATGAGATTTTCAAAAGTTAAGGGACCTATACTTATTTATTTTAAAAATTGTTTTTGTCCCAATATCACACTGACCTAAGTGATATGCTACAACTGGAATCACATTAAAATCCCTTCCGGTTTGTGAGTTCCGGTTATTTTAAACTTAGAGCTGAAATGACAATTTTAACAAATTTGGGGTCAATGTGAGATTTTCATTAAAACTCGACCTCAAAACTTTAGAAACCTGAATCTCTGAACAATTTAGAGAATTTATGAACTGACCTCATAATTTTTCAAGGTCGGGACATTTACTTATTTAATTTTTAACCCCAAAAGTATTGGTTTTTACAAAACGGGGCTAATTGTAAATTTTCTTTTTAACAAGGACCTAACTCAAATTAATTCCTTTTAAGAACAGCCCTGGACCCTCTAACTTTTAATAAATAATTAAATATTTTATTTTCTCAAAAATCCTTTGACTCATCGAATGGTCTTGACCGATTAATACGCGATCGCGGGCCGCCTTCCTCGTCTTGCGATTTTCGAATCTATAACGGGACTTATGTCCCACCTAATTCTTCAAGACATCGAAGATTACTTATCCTCTCGATAATTATCTTCATCCAAATTACTCCACCAATGTCAATAAATGCCACGCGCGTTTCAAAAAACGCGTTTCTGAACTACTTCCCCTGAATCAATAATACTCGACTGCCTGGTTGACATCCTGAACTTGTAATTATTTTCCTGCCTGAGTCAACTTGGTGTGTCGAGCTCACAGTCGGAATGGATACATCGGGGATGGAACCAGGCAGCTCGGCTGCTATTCCACTCTCCGGCCCCATCGTCCTAATCCCGCAATCGAGGGACGGAGTTTGTCCAAGGAAGTGGGTTGTAGTACTTGAGGTATAATCATGATTATGACGATCCAGGCCTATCTAGCTCTCTTGTGGATTTGTCTTTGCCTATGGAGCGATAAGGTGACAGGTGTTGGACCATCTTGCTCGGTGAGTTATAAGGAAGAACGAAGGAATCGCTTTATCGATCCACACGATTCTAGAGTTAATTGGACCCGTTTGGTAGGCGCTACAAATCCGTCGCAACCGCTTACTTGTCTTGCATGGATTGGCATTACGTTAAAATGCGCAATCCCACCTATATTGCTTGTATCACATAGTGCACAGTATGATCATGAACTATTCTCAAAATATAATTATATTTATCACGTCGCTTATGAATCGTGTGTGAATTCACGCATCATAACTCACGCATTTTTCATACAATTTTGTTGCATTAACTATATATATCGCCACACTTGCACCCGATCACCCCATCCACCGAGATTTGTCTCATCCCCTCATGTTTTCTAACGGCTAGATGGGGACTATGTTGAAGACGCCCGAACCAACCACGGACTGATTTCCCATGCTCCGCTTTGTCGGACTTGCTCCTTTTTACTATTGATTGTACTTGTTTCTTGTGCTTGGTGATGTTGGACTTTCTTTTATTCTCGTTTCTCTTTTCTATTTTTATTTGTAACTTAGGGCGTAGGACCCTTTGACGCTAAGCTTGTGATGTTGTGTACTTTATTTAGTTTTGACTCGTAAGTTTAATTTGGATATTTCGATGGGTTGTATTTGGATATTGTTGGACTGTAAGTTTTAGTTCGTACTTGTACTTTATTTTCATTGCTTTAGACTCTTTTCACTTAGGGTTATATTGTATCATTTGTCTGCATCGTTGGGTTTAATTACTTTGTTTAAGTTTTGGATCATCGTCGCGTCCCCGTGCCTGGGGTGACACTAACCCTCTTTTTTTCGGTTTAAACGGTGCAGGCCAACGGGTCGCGACTTTTAACATCTCTAGTTATCAACCCTCCTTGAGTGTCGAAATGGGCTCTTTACAAGAAAGAATTACTTCTACCAAAGAATGGTCCATAACTTCTATTCAAGCAATTTATGTACCTACGACGATTTGACCGATCCTCGCCCTTTTTCTACGACATTTGCACATTTAGATACTATTATCGTACTATCAAGAGGATTAGCCGCAAAGGTATCTATCCAACAATAGAACTTTTAGATTCAACTTCAACTATATATATATATATTAATTTAAAACTAAAAACTATTTAAAATTTAAAACCTCAAACAATCACATTTGTGACCGTTGCCGCCAGTTTAACCGAAAAACGGCGGTTTCGATTAAAATCGCGGCTTGCCCTCCCTTTTTTGAAATTCAAAATTTTCAAAACAACGGTTAAGATTATTTGGCCATTGATGATCAACGGTCACAATTGTGTGACCGTTGAAGAAAACCACCGGTTTTCGGTTAGACCGGCGTTTTCCGAAAAATTAATTTTTTTTTTTTTTCTAACTTTTTTATATAAATACCCCATCATATATTCAGACATTTTTTCCTCACACCAACTCTCTAAATTTTAATCTCTCAACTCTCTTATAAATCTCCAATCTCAAGTTTCAATTTAATTTTTAGTTGTTTCATTTTTTTATTTCATTTTCATAATTTTAGCATTTTATATTCTTATATATATAAAAAAATGTCAAACCGTGGATGTTTTTCCGTCAATCCAACCATGGGAAAGGTAAGATGCCCGAGCAACGGCCACCACGGTTTGAAGAAGCTTTCAATTTGAGCGAAGATGAAATTGATGCATGTTTTGGTGAAGCACAACCAGAACTGAATGACGACCAACACAATAAAGTGAAGCACAACCGAATCGCAAAATCAAACTCAAACTCAAACTCAAAGTCGTCGAGCTACACAACTTAGATCCGATATTTTTTCGGTGCACTTTAAAAAGTTTCGGATCCTACAACCGAGATTTCAATGTCACTTGCAACTATTGCGGCAATGTCTAAAATTTAGAGGGCGGTTATGGGACATTCACAAACCACTTAAACAAAAAGCATCCGGATAAAGTTGGCAACGATCATGCTCAAACACAAATATGAGGATTCACGGGTTCTTCATCGTGGTATGGAGTCTTTTTCTCTTTATTTAAATATTGTGAAATGAATACTAGGAGAGAGTTAGCTAAATTTGTTAGTGGTATGTTACTTCCTTTTAACTTTGCCGACAATACACTTTAAGAAAATTTTATTAGACTTAGTTTTAATCTAGCAAGTAAAAAGATTTCACGTTCTACACTTATTCGTGATGTTAGAAAAATGGTTGGTGGATTTAAATTAAAGTTAATTAATTCATTTGATAGTTTACCAAACAAAGTTTCAATTTGTTCGGATGTATGGAGTGATCATTGTCAACAAAAATTTTATATGGGAATTACATGTCATTAGGTTGATGATACATGGACTTAGCAAAAATGATTAATTGCATATAGAGAGTTTAATGTTGAACATATCGTTATTAATATTTCTCATAAAATTTATACTATTTTACAAGAATATGGTTTAGTTACAAAGAAATTTCAATTTCATTTTCATAATGCTAGTGCTAATACGGCTAGTTTTTTCATGTTCGATGCATATGTCATATTATAAATTTATGTGTTCAAGATGGTTTGGCTACTTTGAAAGAAGAAATTGCACCTATTAAAAATGTGGTATGTTATTTAACAAAATATTCGTCTCTAATGAATAAATGGGCTAGATATTGTAAAAATATTGATGTGCACGGTGCACCCAAAACAATTCTCGTCGATGTGCCTCATTGAAATTCTACATATAAATTGTTAAATGATAGTTATCAATATAAATATACTTTATGTTTAGTTTTTGCCAACAACAATGTGGCATAGTTTTATTTTCGAATCAATGGGATTCATGCTCTAATTATGTCAACTTTTAAAGGTTTTTAAAGATGCCACCAAGAATTATCCGATGTTTATTATTCTACATCAATTTTAGTTATAGATCGTTGTGTTAAAGTTGCACCACTTTTTAGATCTCTAATTGCTTGTGAACGTTTAGGACCAACTATTGCTCAAATGACATTAAAATGGTTAAAATATTTCACTTATATTCCTAATGTATTTAGTTGCAAAAATATTAGATCCTAGGGTAAAAATAGATGGTTTAGAAGAATTGTGAGGATTTTATTATAATGCTTTATTTTGTATTCGAGAGTATGACACTCCCAAACCAAGCGTAGTAGTAGCTAATGCTAAACAATATTTATATGATATTTTTAGAGAATATTAAATAAAATATGGTGATAGTGTTAGAAACTCTCCTGCTTCTACTTCTTGTGATGATGGTGATAATAGTAGTGATATTGGTACCTTTAATGAGGTGGAGGTATTTGCACCATTGACGAGTTTATGACACGATGATACCAAAACATTGGATAGGGGCACAAACCCTTATCTTGAGCTTAATACGTATTTAACATCTCCTTTTGATTATCTTGAATTTGTAGTGGGAAGTCAAAGTTTGATCTATTAAAGTGGTGGTCAAAGAGGTCTTCATCTTTTCCTATAGTGACGTTAATTACGAAGGAAAGATTAGTTGTTCTGCCTCAATCGTTTCCTTAGAGCAAGCATTTAGTGAGGAGGTTACATTTTGGATGCAAGACAATCTAGATTAACAAAGAGAAAATCTAGAAAATCAAGCACTACTCCATGATTGGACAAAAGCTGAGCTACATGATCAACAAACCAATTTTGATGAAGAAGAAAAAAATGACATTATTGATACTGGATCAAGCAATGATTCACAAAAGGATGAACAATCACGTTGTCACCTAATCGCTTCCCTAAGGTAAGTAGAAGGTAAGAGAACTACATAGGTTTTGATTCCTCTATGAGGATACGTAGGCAATTTTATCTAATATTCAAAGTTAAATTTAAAATTTTTAAATTAGAATATTAAAATAAAACTCAAACCCAATTTTTTTTTTTTTTGTTCTTCGTAGTTTGTACTTTGTAATTTAAATTTTATACTAAATTGTAGTAACTTGTAGTTTAATTTTTAAATTGTACTTTTGAATTTTAATATCTTAGAATTTTTCATTTGTATTTTGTAACTTAAGTTGTATATGTAATACCCTAATTTTATAAAGAGTGCAACCATGGATAAAATTTTCGCTAAATAAAAAGGGTTATAAATATCTCACGATTAAAGAAAAGGACGGCTAAATTTTTTTCTTCACCGAGAAATAAATAACTCGTACTAATGAAAACATTAACTATCATCCATCCATGCGCAAAGGAAAATTTAAAAATAAATAAATAAATATTTTAAAAAACTCTCAATAATTATAAAATAAATTCAAAAGAAACATGGCTCCGATCACATCCATCCACCACGTGCCACAGGACTCCTAACCTAAAAAATTATTAAATGAAAGGGTGAGCTATCAACAACTCGGGGACGCATTGTGTAAATCAAATACGCAAGCATAATCTCACTACATACACACCTATGGTTTTCATGGTTTGATCAAACAAGCCCGGAGGCTAATCGTGGTGTACAATTAAAATGCGTTCATGTTTGTACAATTAAGTACCTTCGTGATGTACAATTAAGTATCTTCGTGTCATGTCATGTTTAACGTGCCCATACATATAACAATCATAACAAGGCATTTAAAGTAGACAATAAGCGAAACCCCACCTTAACATACAAACGTGAACTTGAAAAAAAAAATGCAATTGCTTGAGCTTGAAAATCCTAGACCTCAAAAATATCGTTTCCTACGCATGAAAATAAACTTAATACATGGTTTTGGGACAATTAGGACTTAATAAAGTAAAGGAAATATGAAAAGAATAATTTGAATGGATTGTTAAGATTAGAACTCAAAATTGGCTTGAGGTTAAAGCTCAAAAAATCTGGGGTCAAAGGAATTGATTTTGAAAGGCTTGAGAACTTGGGGTAGATTTGAGGAATCAAAAATGAGGGTTCCATCCCCAAATCAATTAAAATTCTATTCAACAAAACTACAAAAGTATCCAAATTTCATTCCCTTCCCGGCCCATTCCCGTTAGCTCTCTTCTTCTCAATCAATTTCTTTTCCTTTTTTTTTCTCCTTAAATATCTCTCCAAGACTCCAACTATCAATTCATTCATTATCCATCCATGCTTTTTGCTTCCTCCCTCAAATCAAATTCTCAAAATAAAATCCCTAAATCAAAACTAAATCCTTAAATTAAAAATGCCTCAAGTCCCCCAACCTGCTAATCCTAGCACCCCAAAATACCCAACCCGCTAATCCAACCTAATACGCATAACCCTAACCCTCCAAACCCCATTAATGTAACCACTATCCCTCCTAATCCCAATACAAAGAACCATAACCACCCACAACCCCACCCAATCACGACCTCCATCCCCCACTCACAATCTTGATTTGGCCATCATCCCACTCGAGAGACCCTATTACCCCAACTCCCCCATAATGTCCAACATCTCCATGCACCCCTCATATCTCCCCATGCAAAGCATTCAAACCCCAATAATGTAACCACTAACCCTCCTAATCCCAATACAAGAACCATACCCACCCACAATACCACCCAACCACGACCTCCTACCCCCACTCACAATCTTGATTTGGCCATCATCCCCATAACGTCCAACATCTCCATGCACCTCTCATATCTCCTTGCAAAGCATCAAAACCCTAACGTCCCTCTACATGCTCTCCCTACTCCCCATATTGATCACACACTCAATTCCACCCCCCACCTCCCTCACAACACGTCCTCCCCCTCAACTCACAATATCTCCACATGATTCATCCACCTCTAACCCTCACGCTCATCTCACAACTCCTCCACCATCTCCAACCCACCCTCGAGATCACCTCGGCTACCTCTCCCTCGAGTCCATTCCTTGTCCCGGTCCACATGGAACTCGATACCCACCCGTAAATTGCTCTCAAAATTGTTTCCATCAAAAACATATACACACGTCCAAACATACTCCAAAGACCTACCTCTTCCTCTCGATAACCCCCCGTTACCTCAACAAAAAGAAAACTTCCAAGCGACTTCACAATTTTCCCCCATTTCGATAATCCCCAACCTTCTCGTGGCAAAAATCGAAAGTTCATACCAAAGGCTCTTACATTCGTACTAATCCAACGGCGGAGATTGGCAAGAGCCAATCCCGCCGATCCCAATGAGTCTCTTAGAATTGCCGAGGGGGCTTGGGAACCCTCGGACAATTCAAGAGCTATGTGAATTTGTTCATAGCAAAGTGCCCAAACTGGTGTTTTTTTGTGCGAAACCAAATGCAAGGCATCGATTGTTGATAAAATTAAGCTATCTCTTAATATGTTTGGATTTGCGATTGACTCTCAAGGCCGCTCGGGTGGCCTGGCTTTACTTTGCGAAAAGATACTCCGGTCTCTCTTCGGAGTTACTCGGACAATTTATTGATGCGACGTAGATATCATGGGGCAATCCTTTCGGTTCTGCGTATACGGGAACCCAATGTTAACTTACGATGAACTAGCGATCATATCGACCTCCGTTGCACCCCTAAACAACTTGGATTATGTGCGGGGATTTCAATGAGTTCTTGCCCAAAATGAATTTCAAGGGCTCACTTACGAGTGATTGGCAAAGGAATTTGTTCTGGGATACCCTTACTTATCTCAACATGTGCGACCTCGGTTTTGAGGGCCCCCGCTTCACATGGGATCGCCTCTCGGTCCAACCCCATACCTAGCGAGCTCGACTTGATAGGGTGCTATGCAACCCGAGTTGGAAAGACCTATTCTCTTGGAGCCGTGTAGTGCACCATCCCACTTTTTTCTCCGATCATGCGCTTCTTCATATTCAAATCGAAACCGAGATCCCAAAGATATATCGTGGAGGGAAGAGACGGCCGTTTTTCTTTGAAGCTCTTTAGGTTCGGGTTAAGGATTGTGAAGAAATCATCAAAAATGCTTGGGAATGTGACACGGGCTCTTTGCCGAAAAGCTCCATAACTGTTCCATTGGTATTTTAAACGGGGACGGTATCACAAAGACGAACTTGAAACTACGATTAAAAGCTTAAAAGAGAAAATTACACAACTCAAGGGGGCCGTATCACGGAATCGATCAAATTCGAATTGTTGGAGCTCAACAAACTGCTGGATATTAAGTTGGATTTATTGGACCTCATATGGAAGCAACGAGCCAAATTGCATTGGTATAAGGAGGGGACCGGAACACCCATTTTTTCCACACCCGAGCGAGCAAAAGAAAGCGATTAATACCATAACTCATCTCTTAGACGATTCTAGCCGTATCCAAGATACCCCAGGGCATTGAATGGGTTATTGTTGAATATTTTGGAAATATATTCTCATCATCCGAACCTTCCTCCACCGCTATTATCCAAGCCATGCGTGGAGATTAACCCCAAGGGTTTCACAGGCGATGAATCACCATTTGTTGTCGGAACCTTTCACCGAAAGGAGATCATCAAAGCATTGAAGCATATACATCCTTTCAAATCGCCTGCCCTTTTCGGCGGTATGAGCCATATCTTCTACCGGATATTCCGGCACATAGTTGGTAAGGATGTTGTCGATTTTGTTCTGAATTTCCTTAATAAGCGCATTATTGATCATAATATGAACTTTACGCATATTGTGCTTATCCCTAAAGTCAACGATCCGGAACTCATTACCCAATTTCGTCCTATCGTTTGTGTAACGTCACCTATAAGCTAGCGTCTAAGGTCCTTGCTAACCGTCTTAAAACTGTCCTCCCTCATATAATATCCAAATCTGGTTAGCCTTCGTCCCGGTCGCCTTATCACCGATAATGTCCTCCTCGCTCATGAAACCCACCACCACATGCGTACCAAACCACCTTCAAAAATCGAGGGCTTATGTCTATTAAATTAGATATGAGCAAGGCTTTCGATAGGATCGAATGGAACTTCCTCCGCCACACTTTGATCACCTTGGGCTTTAATAATGATTTTGTTGGCCTTATCATGTCGTGTGTCTAGCTAAATTTTCTTTCCTTTTGAACGGCATAGAGTTTGGTAATCGCACTCGAATAGGGAATCCGGCAGGAGACCCCCTTTGCCTTATATTTTCATCATTTGCTCGGAAGTGTTCTCTTGTATTTTGTAGGACCTACGGATTTGCCAAAAATTCATGGTATCGTCGGCCCCCGCATTTCGCACCTTTTCTTTGCCGACACACCCTTCTATTCGGAAATGCATCTTGAGGAAGCCCGACATTTGAAATATGCTATTAATCTCTTGAGAGCATCTTCGGGTAGTCGATAAATTTAGATAAGTCCGGTCTACTTTAGCGGCGACGTACATGTCCCTACACGAAAAGATATTCTTGACATCCTTGGTTTTAAAGAGGTTGACAACCATGGGAAGTATCTCGGACTTCCTAGCATCATTGGCCACAACAAAAAGGAGATATTCGGATATATCAAGGATAATATTTGGCATTGCATTCAAAGTGGTCGACATCCTATTTTTCAAAGGCGGAAAAGGAAATCTTAATTAAATTTGTGCTTCAAGCGATCCCCACTTATGCGATGAGTTATTTTAAATTCCCGGACACGGTTGTCTTGGAAATTCAGCGGCTTATTGCTTCTTTTTGGTGGGGTAGCACACCTCGAGCGGAAAATTCATTGGTCATCATGGGATTCATTGGCTCATAGGAAGGACTTGGGTGGTTTGGGCTTGAGATCTTTTAAAGCATTCAACTTGGCGCTTTTATCTAAGCAAGCATGGCGTATCCTCACGAATCTGTCCTCGCTCATTGCTCGGGTTTTAAAGTGAAATATTTTAACAAAAGCACATTCATGGAAGCCCGGCTCGCCACCGCCCTCTTGGACATGGCGTAGCATCATTCAAGGTCAAAGGGTTCTTAAGCTCGGTGCCTCAAGCGTATCTCTTCGGTCTTAATAGTAAAATATGGGGAGATCCTTGGATCCCCAAACCACCTTTCATCTTGAGGTCGCTTCCCCGATGCACCTTCATCCCGATTCAATGTTTCGATACTCATTGACTCGGAGTCTCGTTCATGGAAATCGGCACTTATTAATGAATTAGTCTCGGCGGACGAAGCGGAATCTATTCTCACGATCCCTCTCAATTTGGTGGTGTGCCCCAGACCGATGGTATTGGTTTTACAATAAAAATGGCAAATTTTCTCATTAAATCGGCATACCATCTCATCATGGACAATCCGCTTGTTTTCACCGAGGCAATGGTCGGATCCTCTAGTTTGGGGCCTTCTCCATTGTGGAAAAAACTTTGGTCTCTTCGGATTCCGGTCGTATTATCCATTTTGGATGGAAGCTCCTTACCCGCACTCTCCCCGCCCGAGATAATCTCGCACGCCGACATCTAACCCACCACCCGGTTTGTCCTTTTTGTAGGTCTCATGATCTTTCTTCGGCTCATACTTTTTGCATGCCCCATTGCGGCCGACGTGTATGGACTCTCGCCGCCTTTCGGACACAATTGCGATGTTCAAGCGGGAAGGGGGACTACGGCTTAGGGACATCATCCTTGAGCGCCTTCGGATGAAAGTGCATTTGTGCTTACCTTATGCGGTGGTATATGGCAAGCTTTCAACCAAACCGTCTTCGAGGACACGCATGCAACTCTATTTGGCATTGTTTCTTCCGCTAGCCATACCCTATGCACGTTTCGGGATGCTCGTATCGGCCGTAATGACCTTTGCATTCACTCTTGGTTGCACACTCATTGAAAAATGCTCCCTAGGGTACCCATGTTTATTTTGATGATGTAATCTCTGTAGCGGGCGTTGTGCGGGAGTGGGAGCTTGCATTGTTTCCTCGGATGGCAGATTTATTCAAGGTTTTGCAAAGTGTTTCCCAGAATCACGAACCCGGGCGTGGTGGAGGCTCTTGCGCTCCGGAGGTCTGTCTCGTTGGCCACAACCCTCAAGCATCCGTCTACCTCTTTCCTTGGAGACTCGATCTATCATTCTTGCGGTTTTAGGATCTATTGAGCCACCCTCTAACATTGTGGCTATTTTGGAGGACATCAAGTTCAAGACTATCTCATTTAAAATTAGTGGTTTCTTTTGGATTCCTAGATTAGAGAATTTTATCGCCCACGAGTTCGCCCATTTTGCGAAATCTAATTTTTGTTTGGGGACATCGTGTGTTGGGAAATTAATTTTTAGATTTTGATGAATGCCATGTAAAACTTAGAATAGAAAGTTGGCACCCCATTTTGTTGTAAATTGCATTGTAATAGATAGGGCTGGTCGAGTGAGTTAAGTCGGCTATGCCTGAACATGTAAGAAGACAACTGGAGACTAAAAGGAAGACTCATTTGTGAGGCGGTGAGTGTGGCAAGAAGAGAAGATAAGAACTCGATTGAAGGTGCAATCGAGTGAAGTGTCGGTCAAGTCAACTCAAGATAGCCAAGTCTCAAGATGAAGTGACATGATGAGTCGTCCATGATTGGAAGTCGACTCAAAGTCACCTGGGAAAGTCAAGTAAATGCATTCAAGTCGAGACAATGAAAGAGATCCGTTGCCGAAGTCAAGAGAATTACTTAAACAAGTAATACTTCCATCTCGCCTTTCTTAAAGTGCTCGATCCCGAGCGTGCAAAAGGAATAAACCATGGGAAGCACTTTGCACTGTGTCGATCTACGAAAAGTCAAGAATCATTCATACGAGGAAATGTCAATTCCAAGAAGCGCAACAAGACAAGCCAACGACCACAAGTGTCTTTTGAAAATTAACCTATCTCTTCAACGGGCAAATTTTCAAAAGAACACTATTAAAGGCCGAGGAATCACTTTGAGAAAAGGTAACCTTGACAATCGAAAAACAAATACGAGCAAGAAAAGCAATATCTCAGAACACGAAATATTCTCAAATCATTCAAGTTCAATCCTCAAGCCTACATTACGAAGGAAATCAATCCAACACTTACCTGTGAAGGAAAGACGACTTCAATCAGTTGAAGAGGAAACATTTGAAGAATCAAGGGGTCTACATTCCAAGGAGGATTGTAGAAAGGTTCAAGGTCGAACCAGTCTCAAGTTTTTGGAGGGCTTCGTGATCAAATCCAAGAAGCTTGAGCAAGTGGGCTGTAGTAGCAAAGCGCTACCTGTGAAGAAGGTCGAGTCGTCACGAGAAGCCAGCTGTGTGACCAAGGCATCTCCAGACTGAGTCCCAAAGGATCAAGTCAGCTGTGTGATCAAGACTTGCATCTGGACTGATAACCACTTTGTATATTGATCAATACTTAGTGGATTCCTCCAGGAGTTGGAGAAGAGAGGATTAGAAGAATTACCCCATCTTCGAACCTCTATAAAAATTTATTGTGTCATTTACATTTCAGCACTTTAATTTCTGCACATTATTTCAATATCTTTGTCTAATTGATAATCAAAAAGGTGCTAAAACCAAGTATTAAAACAATCTTAAACCAAATTCAAGGGTGTTAAGTCTTCCGCTGAAAACATATCACAGTCAAGTTAAGTTCTAGTCAAAACAACTGAGTTATTCTATCAACAGCTCAGTCGAGTCTGTTGAGTGGCTAACTCTGCTGATTAACTAACTTAGTTGTCCATCTAGGACTCAGCTGTGAAGTATTAACTCTGAACGTTTTAAAAGGACTAAATCGAAAAGTTGGTAAGGTTTATTCAACCCCCCTTCTAAACCTTACACTCACACCCCTTGGGACCTACAAGTGGTATCAGAGCGGTTGGTTCATTGAGCCTTCCGCACTGGTTACTGAACTAGATCTCCAAATTTTTCAAAGCTTGCTTTAGCACTTGATCTTTCAAAACTCTTTTATTCAGCAAAGTTATTATCATGGAAGCAAATTTGACACGCATCCCTATGTTCACTATTGAGGAATTTGATGACTGGAAAATTCGTATGCAGGCTCATTTATCAGCATTACACGATGAAATGTGGATAGTGATAGAAGATGGGCCACTCCAAATCTTAAAAGTGAACACAACTGCAAGGAGAGCTGCAACATAAGGAGAAGAGGATGCTGCTCCCCGGACCACTATTGTTGAAAAACCAAGAGTCAATGAACAAATGATGACAGAAAAGATATAACCTGGACAACGTGGCCAAGGACATTCTTTACAAAACTTGGACAAAGCCATGTTCAACAAAGTCAAATCATGCAAAACGGCAAAAAAATGGGACAAGCTAACATTGATTTGTGAAGGCTCGAAACAAATCAAGGAAAATAAACTATTTGTTCTTTGTCTGAAATTTGAAAATTTCAAGATGCTTTGCAGGAGAAACCTTGGATCAACTGGATGCTCGGTTCACGAAATTACCAATGAGCTATTTGCACTTGGAAAAGAATATACACCAGAAGGAAATGTGTATGAAGATTCTAAGAAGTCTCCCATCTGAGTGGGAAATGAAAGTCATGGCCCTGAGACACTCCATGGACCTATCAAAGACATCCAACCATGAGCTATTCTCAGATCTCAAAGCCTACGAATTTGAGCTGAGAAGAAAAGACCAAGAGGAGACAATCGTGCCTAAAGCAATTTGCTCTAATAGTTACGGATGGTAAAAGAGCTGAGGTCAAAGAAGTCATTGACCAAGAGGAGATTGCCCGATGGTTAAAAGGTTTAACAAATTCTTCAACAAGAATTACAAAAGAGGCAAAGGTGAATCCTCCGAAGACACTCGGCTCCTCCAAGTCAAGGAAGATAGGCCACCCAAAAGAACGAGCATCAAAGGATTGAGTATCAAAGAGCCGACAATCCAAGGATGGAAAGAATCGATCAAAAGGTTAAAAATTTATGCCTCGAATCTGCAGCAACCCGGTCACTATGCCATTGAATGCCCATATCCTGTAGTCAACAAAATACAGGAATGAAGAGGAAAGAAAAGTCTTCACGAAAGAAGACAAGAGAAGAAAAAGGCAATGTTAGGCTGCAGAGATCTGCGAGACAGTCAAGTCAAAAGACACAGCAGACTCGGAGAGTTGGTGAAGCGACTACTCAAGCGACTCTGAAGAAGAAGCCTTGATCTGTCTAATGGCCAAAGAACAAGACCAACCTGACCAAGAAGATGAGGTACACTCTAACTCATCACACTCAGATTCTAGTGACAGTGATTGTGACACACACACTTCATCACCCACTGATCTTTATGATTCATTAGGCAAAATGATGAAAGACTTTGAACATATTAAATCCTCACACACACTACTAAATGAGGAGAACAACCTACTCAAAAGCCAAAACTCACAGCTGACTAAGGAGCTGAGTACTCTAAGTCACATAGCTGATGAGAATAAAAGTCTAAAGGCTGAAAATGCTAAGTTAATAGCAGAGATAGCTGCTATAGAAAAGAGGGAGAATGACCTCAAAAATGTGATTGCCTCATTCACTAAGGCATCTAAATCCTTGGATGATCTTATTATGAGTCAAAGAGAATGTGGAGATAAGACAGGCTTAGGATTTAATTCCTCTGTGCTATGTCAAGCTCCAAAAGTGATTTTGGAAAAATGATCTTCAAGTAATGAAGCATCTCAAAAATCCAAAACTCCAAATGGTGCACACACATTTATTCCAAAGCACAATCACAAGCAAACTGGCCTTGGTTATAAAGGAAAAGGAAAAACACCATTGAATGTCTTTGAGAGGACAGTGAGATTTAAATCCAAGTTCCTCAAAGAAACTCCAAATGGAAGTACTCTGTAAACAAGAAACGAGTTACCAAAAGCCCCAGAAGTTCTATAAAATGAACACATATGATGGGAATGGTAGAAAGTACCCAAGCCAAGCTGATTGGAATAATGTGAACTATCAGCAAAGGATCTATGGAATATAAGCCTAAATGGCAAAGGCCTAAGACTCGGAAAGGCCATTCCAAAGGCAAAAGAGCTATCATCAGCACACATATGCACTCAGGCACTATCCTCAAAGATATCACAACTACCCAAACAAATCAATTGCTAAAATACATACACGGGCATACGACAAAAAGAGACAATTGTATGAACCTAAAACCCCCAAGCAATTTGCTAAAATTAATTATGATTATGGCATCGATATATGGCAACCTCTTAGAGTCAAATCATTTGGCTATAGGTTGGTTGGATCATCTTACAATACTAACCCCTCAGACCCGGACAAATATGGGTACCTAAAACCTAATTTCCTTGATTGCGTTCAAGAGCAGTGAGTGCCATGGCACCGGTACATGGATAGTGGTCGCTCCGGACACATGACAGGAAACAAGAAAAATCTGTCAAAATTCAAGGAGGTTAGAGGTGCAAAAGTCATATTTGGAGGAAATGAAGCTCCAGGAGAAATAAGAGGCATTGGATCCATCAAGAAAAATGGATTAGAAATTACAGATATTGCATATGTTGAAGGCCTCAATTTCAACTTACTAAGCATAAGTCAACTCGTGACAAGGGCTATAATGTTGGATTCATATGGGAGTGTGCCAAATCAAGAACACTGAATCTAATGAAGTAGTGTTGCAAGGATGCAGACAAAAGAACATGTATGTGGTAGATTGGTCAACTGCAACACCAAGCACTTGTCTGCTAGCAAAAAGCACAGCAGAATCAAGTTGGTTGTGGCACAAGAAGCTGAGTCACCTAAACTTCAAAACAATTAACAAGCTTGCAAGGAGCAATCTTGTGGAAGGACTTCCAGACTCAGTATACAAGAAGGAAAGTGTATGTGATGCATGCCAGATGGGAAAACAGATCAAATCATCATTCAAAGAAAAGACATGTCCATCCTCAACAAGAATATTGCACCTGCTACATATGGATCTATTTGGTCCAGTTGAACCAGCTAGTATAAGTGGGAAGAAATACACCTTGGTGGTAGTAGATGACTACTCAAGATACACATGGACAATATTCATGTGTAAGAAGAAAGAAACTCTGAAGAAACTACCACAAACATGAAAAGAATCCAAAATGAGAAGAGTCAAACCATTATCAAAATAAGATCTGGCGGAACCGAGTTTGTCAATGGTATAATAACTTCGATATTGTGTTGAAAATGGTATTGGTCATGAATTATCAGCGAAAGGACTCCACAAAATGGAGTTGCGAGAAAGAAGGAATACGACTCTCAAAGAAGCAACAAGGACCATGTTAGGCAAGCGGGGTTGCCTAAAAGATTTTGGACTGAAGCAATAAACACAACATGCTATACTCAAAATAGATGCATGATGAACAGACGGTGACAAAGACTCCCTATGAGATTTGGACAGGGAGAAATCCAAATGTTGCATACTTTAGAATATTTGGATGCAAATGCTTCATACACAACAATGGCAAAGATAATTTAAAGGATTTTGATGCTAAAGGCGATGAAGGTATCTTCTTAGATACTCAAATTGAAAGCAAAGCCTCTGAGTTCTCAACAAGAGGACAATGGTTACGAAGAATCCATTCATGTGGTATTTGATGAACCCAATGTAAATGGAGAAGATATTAAAGAGTCACCGATAAGTGAATCGAATCACCCAACCATGCGAGAAGAGTCCCTATGTTGAAGTCAAGGCCGGAATTATAAACCCGGATGAAGATGAGATAGCCGAGTCTCAAAGACATACCGGAAATATGCGGCTAAGTGATGATGAGAGAGCTAATCAAAATAACACAACCGCAAGACGATCGAATCCGACTAACTTACTCCAACCTTGATGTAAGATGGTTGAGAGACCATCCACCGAGAACTAATCATTGGAGATGTAAGAGAAGGTGTAAAAACCAGATCCAGAACCCAACAAGAAGCTATGTTCACTTGTTCATCTCACAAATAGAGCCAAAAGATGTGTCACAAGCATTGGATGACACACATTGGATTCAAGCCATGCAAGAAGAGTGAATTAATTTGAAAGAAACAAAGTGTGGGAATAGGTTCAAAGACCTACCCATCAAAATGTTATTGGCACTAAATGGGTGTTCGAAACAAGATGAATGAGGAAGGTTATGTGGTAAGAAACAAAGCAAGATTGGTAGCCAAAGGGTATTGCCAAGAAGAAGGAATAGATTTTGATGAAACTTTTGCTCTGTGGCAAGATTGGAAGCCATAAGGATGTTTCTTGCCTATCTTTGCTCACAAGAACTTCACTTTGTATATCAAATGGATGTAAAGAGTGCATTCCTTAATGGGTTATTGGAGGAAGAAGTATATGTTGAACAACCTCCAGGATTTGAGCGGAAGATCTTTGGAGATAAAGTATACAAACTCAAGAAAGCTTTATATGGATTGAAACAGGCACCAAGAGCATGGTATGATACATTATCACAATTCCCGATTGAGAACGGTTTACAAAAGGCAAAGTGGATAGAACACTCTTGAGAATTCAAGATGGGAAGAGTATCTTTGCTTGTTCAAATATATGTGGATGACATCATCTTTGGATCCACAAACAAAGAGTTGTGTGATAAATTCTCAAATCTTATGCAAAGCAAATTTGAAATGAGCATGATGGGAGAGTGACATTCTTCCTTGGACTCCAAGTAAAACAGTGAAGGATGAAACCTTCATAAGTCGGACAAAATACACCAGAGATTTAATGAAGAAATTTGGCATGGAAGAGAAGTCTTACGTGAAAATACCAATGAATACATCGATCAAAATGGATATGGATGCGGATGGCAAGCACGTGGATCAAACAAGATCTGAGCACTTATTGGATCATTGCTCTATCTCACAAAGAAGCGTGCGGACAACACCTTTGATGTACGTGTATGTACAAGATTTCAATCTGCTCCAAAAGAAACCCACATGATCTGCGACGAAAAGAATCTTGAGATATTTGAAAGGAAGCCAAGAAGTTGGCTTATGGTATCCTAAGGAAGGTGGATTCAAGCTAATTGGTTACTCGGACTACGACTATCTTTGGATGTAGAGTTGACAGGAAGAGTACCTCCGTGTACATGTCAAATGCTTGGAAATAGGCTAATTTCTGGTTTAGCAAGAAGCAAAATTCAATAGCTACCTCCACAGTGACGGAATACATAGTTGCGGGTAGTTTGTTGTGCCCAAGTCTTATGGATGAGATAGCGGTGAGAGACTATGAAGTTGAAGAAAAAGAAATTCCAATTATGTGTGATAACACAAGTGCAATTGCAATCACTCAAAATCTGTGTTGCACTCAAGAACAAAGCACATTGATGTCGAGATATCACTTCATAAGAGATCATGTTGAAAAGAAGGACATCACCTTGGAATATATCTCAACCGATAAGCGATTAGGCGATATATTCACAAAGCCATTATGTGAATCAAGATTTGAAGAACTCAAGCATGAGTTAGGGTTAATTGAGTGAGTTGACACTCGGAAGAGTCAAAGAAAAGAGATGAAACACGAAAAGATGAAAAAGGGCTGAACTCTTGAATCAATAAGTGAATCACCAGATCGGAGAATCACCGTCAAGTTAATCGACAAATGAGTACCTATGTGCAAAGAGAGAAGAGCTAAATCGGCTAAGGAATAAGGTGAGTCATTTATGAGCAAAGTGGCAAAAACGCATCGTTTTTACTAAGAGGGAATGTTTTTAAGAATGACGTCGGCATAATTATGACGTGTCTGATCAAAAGTCGCACACCAAGCTTATGATTGGATATAAATCTTTGCCGCATTAAATGCGAGAAATTAAATGTTAATCGGCGTGCAAAATCTAAGCCGTTGATCTTGATCAAATTTCAAAACCACCCGCACGTCCTTTCATAACCCATACATATACCGTTTTGCCCAACTTTCTCTCACTCTAACAAAACTGTTCATCTCTCTCGAAAGCAAAGAAAGAAATTTTCTCTCAAAACCCTACAAATCTTCAAAGTTCATTTTCAAAGTTTCGTTCGTTAAAACATCAAGAAATGGCATCTACTCATGATTTTGTCAAATTGGGAAAACAAATCCACACTTGGGTCTCTTGTGGATTTCAACGACATGATCAAACAGTCCGACGACACCCTTGTGAAGAAGATAGCGAGAGAAGGCTGGAAAAGTCCGGATCAAACCATTTTTGACGATGGAGTTTCCGATGACCTACCCGAAGAGGTCGCACGTTCGTGAACGCCGAAGTTCACGATGAGGGCATCAAGTCCTCTGTTCACGGAAAAGAGTTCACCATCACGCCAAGATCCGCGAGAACATCATTCATTGCCGGGAAGGAGTGCTTGAGATTTATGAAATCGAAGTTAACACGGCCGCTGCTTTGCTTGGAAGGAAGTAGCCAAACCTCGACTATCTTTGCGAAGGTTGTCTACACATCCGAGAAGAAGTCTGCTGAAGGAAGACTACCACAAGGCTGGATATTGTTGCCAAGTGCGTTGATATCAAATTTGGAAGCTTTAATCACCGTCTCCAAAACTAAGTGATCGTGATGGTCACGATCATAGAAGAAAAGAAGGTGAATCAAATTTGGGCTGAGTTTGTATACGACGACTCTGCCAAAATGTTGGGAATAAATCCTTCAAGAAGGATGGTTCGTTTGGAGGATCCTCGGGTGCGGCCTGGTGATTGGCGGATGATGGAAGTGAAAGGAGTCCCTCTTCGACATGGAAAGGCGTTCCATGTCAACAAGAAAATGTTCTGTCTAACCTTTCCGAGAGCACGAGCGAGCATATGCCAAGAGAGCGTCACGAGTGAGGGGAATCGGTGACCACTGAAGAAACAAATTGTCTCCTCCTATCCCTGGAAGAAGGCCGCCCCTGCGACTACAAAAAGATCACGCCCCAAAAAGAAAGAAAAAGAAAATAAAAGATGCACCGCCCTTGCAGTAGTCACTGCCCCTGCAGCCACAGCGGAGAAGGAGCCTCAAATACCTTCACCGGTTATAAAGAAAAGGAGGACTAATAAGCCGAGATGGCCACTCTCGAGAAAAAGACAACAAAGACGCCCCGCCGCCTGGGACTCAAAAAACCGTATTCGAGCAAATCCCTTTGGTAAGGACTAAAGAAGAAGAATCATCAAGCGTTAAGAGCTTGAGAAACCGGGCCGAGTCGGCCACTCACCAAAACAGATATCTGGAGATCTGCTGGAGAAGTAGAGTCTCCGAGAAATTGTAGACAAACAGCCAAGTCTGCTTGAAGGCGTCGATCAGAGGCAAATCAAGACACAATTGTCATCGAGCAATTGAGACACAAGAAGCATCCGAGAAAGCAAACTCTCCCGGTGATAGGGTTGTATCCTCCCCGCAACAGACTGGCGAGGTGTGGAGCACCAAAGTTTGCTACCTTCAATCCCGAGAACGAGGGACAAAGGGAGAAGATGACAAAGACGATGATGATATAATGATCCTATCCCCACCATATCCGGACATCCAAAATCGTCATGCGAGAGTGGAGGAAGTGGAAGCTAAGTCAATCTAGGAAAGTTCCAAAGACCGGAATTTATTGAAGAAGAAGAAGAACTATTGAACTTTCTCGGATTGACCACTGTGGTCAAGCACTGATGGATGAAAAAAGCGCACGGATATCTTGCGGATCTTCAAAGACAAGGAAAAGCGGTAGACTCGAGGAAGTTGAAGCTCGTGAAAAGGCTAGTATCTCCCCTTTATCGGAACCATCGATCATACACATCCTCATCTTGACATTCTCTCCTGGGAGTGATGAGGATCTCGACCTGCCTTCCGCTACGAAGAATTGGAGATGCACGAAGCCATGCGGGAATCTAGGGTCCTACATAAGCAACGGTTATTGGAAGGCCCAGGGGAGTCTTCCACATCCCACCGGAGATTGATCGATGGGAGTGGTGCGGATATTGCCCGCGATTGTTCTGCCACCACTTCCCCGCTCACTTAGAAGACGGTGTTAAGGAATCGGCGATGAAACCGGGATTGTGGGGACCCCAATCGAGCCTACCCCTAATGAAGGTGTCTCACCACCTGCCCCAACTACTGAATACTCAAAGGAAAGTAGGAGTCCGGAGACAAGTGACCCCAATCCAAGTCACTCGGTGGTGTGCCACCGGGGGAAACTCCTCCATCAGCAAGGTCGAGGATCTTTGCAAACCGACTCCACAACGAATCTTGGAGGCGAAGTGGAGCAGGAACAACAAATGAATACACAACAAGTTGTCATCGACGAGGCTCGAGCGATTAAGACATCGCCTCTCCGGTGAAGTGCCAATCGCTCTGCAGAGCAATGACGATGCTAATGCGATCGAGGCACAGGAAGAAAGCGCCCGGGAGTTAACACTGGGCAATGAAAGTGCAATCCATGGAGTTGAGACTCAGGTGGATGCCACATCGAAGACCCCAAGGCAGTGACACACAAAGGATCAGTCTAAGGCCCGTTGTTGAGACTCGGGAGGTAATGAAGGCCGACGGGAGGTTGAGACTTCCGGGGTAAAGAGGCGGAAGCACGTAACATCCCTCCTACTATCATTGATTCATCCGAAAAGGAGATAAGTGCTCTTCAAGATTCCCAAGAAAATCTGATGTAACCTTTCTCGGATCCTCGAAGGTGAAGATGAAGTTGAGTCATCCCCTATTGCCCATCCAAAAGACTCCGGTGAGGATGTTCTCCCAAGCACGAGTAAGTCGACCTTAAGGCTACTCGTCAAACCTTTAATTTTGATGATGATCCACCCATGCAAATCTCATCATCGTCCGATGACGCTTCCGATATGGTCGAGACCGATCCAACTCATATGGAAAAATCACCGAGACCGACGAAGCTATTAAGACAATGAGGCTCGCAAGTCGGGTCAACTCCACAACAGACCACGGTGAAACAGTCAATCTGCGTAGGATCCCCAAGTCTGCGGCAGATCGACTCCACCAGGAACTTCACGAGCACAAGTTGTCATTAAAGCGATTCCCATTGCCGTGATGATTCGGTTGAAGAATCGTTTCTCTTCTCTCTGGAAGTACGACCTTCCCCAAGAATCACCGAGATCAAGAACGTTTCCATAAACTCCGATCCCGTTATTCCAACAGACACCATCGTCCCAAAGACTTTGACTTTGACGCTGCTTGGCCGCCAAATGAGACAATGTGACAAACAGGTTCGAGAAGTTTTCAAGGCCATATTTGCAGATATAGAGAAGATGGAGAGGCACCAGGCCTCACTTGACATGAGGTCGATAACCGAGACGCAAATCTTACTGCCGATCTGCGAGGAAAAATTATCGAGGATTCGGAATGGTGGCAACAACAAAGAACAATGCGTGTAGAACAATCTCGATATTTCAGGACATTGTTCAATAAATTGCTAGTCCTGGCGGGCCGAGAATGCTTTGATATGAAGACAAGAATGCAAGAGAACATCGATCGATCGCATGAATCTCACAACACGAGATGATGCGATTCTTTGCGTGAATTTAATAAGAAAGAGCTCCTGCGCGTGAGGAGAACATGGAGAGGAAATTCACCTCCTCATGGTCAAATGAAGCCGTAACAATGGTGATCCAACGCCACCCGCTCCCGACCTCCGTGATACTCCGCAGACCGAAGCATAACTCAAATTATCACCGCTTAGACTTCATGATTGCTAGCTTGTTTCCAGGAGTTCCTCTCTCATTTGATGATGCCAAAAAGGGGAAGAGGAATACCTAAAGGCGTTGAAAGGATCTCGGGGAAAAAGAAGGGCCTTGTGAAGGAGAAGACAATGAGGAACTAAGAAGAGAGAAGAAGGAAAATCTGTTGAGGGGAAGGTTCGAAGGTTCGAAAGATATGACCTTGATGATTGCTAAAACCCCCAACAAGGTCTTGTCACGGTGATATCATCAAAGAAACTTCCCGTGACTCTCCGCTCCAACATCCTCGCAGCACCCATGGCCGAAAAGAGAAAGATAGTTGAAGCGGGGATGAAGGAGGTGGAAGGAAAGATGGATGCCCGAGTTATGGATATCTTGAAACAACATGGAGGCATTCCAACAGAGAGAGACACCTATGCCATTTTAGACGTCGAACCGAGCCAAGATCTCGTTGATGAATTCAAGACGCCGCATCCGAGGGTTACTTATAAATATGTCCATGGCTCAAGCCTGGGATTTGTATTGGGAAAAAGGGCTCAAGTTATGTGAAGAAGGCCGACAGGCAGACTACTCGCGATCACTCTGTGGGAAAAAGAAGGCCCCAGATACAATACACGCCCGGCGGCGGGAAGAAGCGGTGGAGGAGGAAGAGGTTTCGGACCTAGACCTCCGCCCAAAAAACATTGAATATATAGATCCGGCAAGAAATGAGGGATCTATTGGGTCGATTCGATGAAGTAGCCAACTCCGCAAGTGGCCAAGAACAATGCTTGAGTATGTGAAGAGGATCGAGGAAGAAAATAGAAGACAAACTCAAATTGTGGGAAGAAAGGCAAGAAAGAAAAAGAAGAGATGAAGGCTGCCGAAAGCATATGAGAAAAAAAGAAAGTAGTCAAGAAGAGAAGAAGATGAATAGATCGAGAAGAAGACAGAGTCAAGAAGAGGAAAGAAGGAGGCAACGAAGGAGATGAAGTGTTCTTTGTCCACCCTTCATGTATTTTACTATGTAAATACATCTTTATGTAAGTCTTACGCACATCGAATAAAATTGTATAATTTCTATACTTGCGTAGATATAGAATAGCATGGTTACATTAAGTTCTCGCTTAAGCTCGATACACTATGTAAACAATGTAAAGAACAAGAATGTTGTGATCAATAAAAGATTGATTCTACGCATACATTCCGTGATTCTACATTGTCTCATGCACGTATCTTTCTTTGTTTAATTATTGTATGAATGTTTTAAGTTTTGGCATCATCAAAAAGGGGGAAATTGTTGGGAAATTAATTTTTAGATTTTGATGAATGCCATGTAAAACTTAGAATAGAAAGTTGGCACCCCATTTTTGTTGTAAATTGCATTGTAATAGATAGGGTCGGTCAGCCGAGTTAAGTCGCTATGCCCGAACATGCAAGAAGACAACTGGAGACTAAAGGAAGACTCACCGTGAGGCGGTGAGTGTGGCAAGAAGAGAAGATAGGAACTCGATCAAGGTGTAGGCGAGATGCGGTGAGTGAAGTGTCATCAAGTCAACTCAAGATAGCCAAGTCTCAAGATGAAGTGACAGATGAGTCATCCATGATTGGAAGGCCGACTCAAGTCACCTGGGGAAGTCAAGTAAATGCAATCAAGTCGAGACAATCGAAAGAGATCCGTTACCGTAAGTCAAGAGAATTACTTAAACAAGTAATACTTCCATACGCCTTTCTTAAAGTGCTCATCCCGAGAAGCGTGCAAAAGGAATAAACCAATGGGAAGCACTACACTGTGTCAAATCTCTCGAAAAGTCAAGAATCATTCATACGAGGAAATGTCAATTCCAAGAATCGCAACAAGACAAGCCAACGACCACAAGTGTCTTATGAAAATTAACCTATCTCTTCAACGGGCAAATTTTCAAAAGAACACTATAAAAAGGCTGAGGAATCACTTTGAGAAAAGGTAACCTTGACAATCGAAAAAAAAAATACGAGCAAGAAAAGCAATATCTCAGAACTCAAATATTCTCAAATCATTCAAGTTCAATCCTCTAGCCTACATTACGAAGGAAATCAATCCAACACTTACCTGTGAAGGAAAGACGACTTCAATCGAGTTGAAGAGGAAACATTTGAAGAATCAAGGGGTCTACATTCCAATGAGGATTGTAGAAAGGTTCAAGGTCGAACCGTCTCAAGTTTTTGGAGGGCTTCGTGATCAAATCCAAGAAGCTTGAGCAAGTGGGTCTGTAGTAGCAAGCTGCAACCGCCTGTGAAGAAGCCGAGTTGTCTGAGAAGCCACCGTGTGACCAAGGCATCTCGGCATCGAGTCCCAAAGGATCAAGTCACTGTGTAATCAAGACTTGCATTCTGGATGATAACCACTTTGTATATTGATCAATACTTAGTGGATTCCTATAGGAGTTGGAGAAGAGAGGATTAGAAGAATTACCCCATTTTCGAACCTCTATAAAACTTTATTGTGTCATTTACATTTCATCACTTTAATTTCTCGCACATTATTTCAATATTTGCTGATAAATTTCTTTGTCGAATTGATAATAAAAAGGTGCTAAAACCAAGTATTAAAACAATCTTAAACCAAATTCAAGGGTGTTAAGTCTTCCAAAAAACATATCACATCAAGTTAAGTTCTAGTCAAAACAAATGAGTTATTCTATCAACAAATTTCAATGAGTCATTGAGTGGCTAACTCTGTTGATTAACTAACTTAGTCATTCCATCTAGGACTTCGATTGTGAAGTATTAACTCAACATTTTAAAAGGACTAAATCGAAAAGTTGGTAAGGTTTATTCAACCCCCTTCTAAACCTTACACTCACACCCCTTGGGACCTACATCGTGGGATCATCCTCCGACTTTTTGTCTCATTCGTGTTGGACCGGTTCGCCCAGAATTTTAATATAGTTCGTTTTCCTTTCAAAAAAAAAAAAGTCCCCAATTCATGTTTATCTCTCTCTCCTCTCGAACTCAACTGTTTGTACTCTATTTCTCCCTCTCTTTTTTTTTTTTCTTCTTTTTTTCTTCCAAAAATATCAAATATCTTCGTCAAAAATCTCCCCCTTCTCTCACGATATCACTCTCTTTCTCGGTCTCACACACACTCACCACACATACCCCACACCGGATGTAGTGGCAGGAAACATTGGCTTTCTTTTGGGTTTTTGGGTCAACGGGAGCTAAAGGCTATGAATTGAGCCCGAGATTTTGGGTTTCCGTGAGTTTTAGTTTCTCTTTGCTTCTATTCATTGAAATTTTCTATCGGGCTTGGGGTTTTAGCGGAAACCTGGTGGTGGCTTAGCGATTTTAGTTGGAAAACTTGGTGACGACACTGGTTTGTACATGGCGAATTAAATCTGGTATTTGGGTATGAACAGAGATGATGAAACAACACCGAACTTTGTAGAAAAAGAAGACTTGGCGTGTTTGATTACCTTGGCTTGAATACATGATGTTTTTACGTAGGAACGTGATAGTGGTGAAAAAAAGAGATATATGATATATGTATATATGCTTGAGTCCCTATTGTATTAGGTCATGTGTAAGTTAAGCTAGATATGTACAAATAAAATTCAAATAAAACTCTTTTCTATCTAATAAAGATTTTCAAAGAACTCCTTTTTCGATAAAACTCGTGAGATATTTAAAATCAAATAAAATACACATATGGGCTTTAATAATATGGGCTTATAAAATAGGCCTATCAATAAAATAATCATCGGTGACAATAAGGGAATTTTTATGCTAGGCCAAAATTAAAGTCCTAAAAATCCAAAATTACTATCCCAAAATAGAATAATATATGGGGTATTACAATTATTCTAACAAAATATCATCATTCCAATTCAACAAAATGCAATGACAAAATACAAGAAAATTATTCTAAACACTACACAAACATTTGATGACAAATACATTAAAATTGTATTATACAACTACAATTGAAGTTAAACTATGTTGAAAACATACACAAAAATGTACTACATTAAACAACAAAATTGTATTAAATAACCACTAAAACTCAACTAAGAATACAAGAGAATAATATCCGAGAAAAATCAAAGTCGAAAGTCGAAAATACAAACCCAACCATGAAATTACTAGAAATCGAAATCTCCGTAAAAATCGAATATAACTAAACCTAGAAACTACACTAACTACTTATAAAAATATTTTCAAGATTTAGGTTAAAATTACATAACCTGAATAACACCACCAAAAAAAAAAAGCCTATAAAGAAAACCCCATTAAATCGAGCAAATCTGGAAAAATAGAAAACCCATTATACCCCATCGAAAGAAAAACCGAGCAAAATCAAAAAAATTCATACTTTAACGTGCAAAAAAAAAAACCTTACCAAACACAAAATCTCTAATCTCCACCCACCCCTTCCGAAAATCTTGAAGGGCGTTTAATCAAGCAACTCTTGTCCCCAAAAAACCGCCCACTATGCAATAAAAAGGGTTTTGTGCTTAAATTTTTGATACTCAAAACGTTGGTGATGGAGGAGCCGTGAATACAATCAAAATATGAAGATACGTATATGATGAAAGGATATAACCACCCCTAAACACGGAATCAAAAAGGGTAAAAGAAAGCTTACCTTCTACACTCAAAAATAAAAGACATATATGCCCTTAATTAAAAATTCGAAAATAAATAAATTACCAATTTGACCCCGCATTAACTACTTTCCTAAAATGAGGGAATAAATCCGCCCATCCAAAACCAATCCAACAGATATAATAAATCCTCACCGTCTCATATAAGGAGGGGTGTCCTATTTGAACTAAATCCTATATATATATATATATATATATATTAATTTTTACCTTTTATATTATATAAGGAAGAAATATTAAAAAATTAATTAATTATGAATAAATGTGAAGAAGCCACGTTTACTTGGGAGAATGAGCAGTTGCCACATGTCTCGGAATAGTGAGGTATTGTTATGTGTCATTGTTGTTTTTCTTTTTTAGTATATAGGGTTGATATATTATCTTTATTTAGTAAATATGTTGTACTTCAATTTTGATTAGGTATCTATATCTATATATTATATATTAAAAGAGAAGTTCTTTGAAATAGTAAGTCAAACAATTGCTATAAAAAGTAAAAAAAAATGTGTAAAAATAAGGGATAATTACAAAAGTACCCCTGAGGTTTGACCTAATTACAAAAAAACCCGGTAACTTTAAAACTTACAAAAAGCACCCGAGGTTTGATTTAGTGTTAAAATTAGGGGTAATTTGCAATGATTTTACAAATATGAAGGGGATTTGGAAATATATTTCAAACCTCATGGGTGTTTTTTGTAAGTTTTAAAGTTAATGGGTTTTTTTGTAATTAGGTCAAATCTCAAGGGTACTTTTTGTAATTATCCCTAAAAATAATAAGTGATAACATTAGTTATTTCATTGTATTTGGTACGCAACTTTCTTTACATATCATTTCTTAAAATGATATAAAAAAATAGAATTATGTAAAATTACCTTTCCAAATTTGTGTGTATCTTTGCATTAATTATATTTATAGTTTATCTTCTTTATAAAAAATTAATAATATTTTCATTTTTGATCTGTTTTTGACGTAAGAAATATTTGCTTATTATTTTGTATTTTGTAATGGGCTTTAAAAATAATGTATTCGGACTATTGGATATCAATTTGTATATTCATGTATTTTGGCTATTTTTGATATATGTATAGTTGTTATTTGGACTTAGTCTATTTCTTAGTAATTATATAGAATTATATTTAAATTAATTATATTCAAATAAAAATACTTATTTTAATTGAAGAACATAGACCAAAATATGTATGCAAATCTTATTTGAAATGTTTCATTTTTCCTTAAAAGTGCGTTGCTAAATATAAAGCAACGTTGTTGTTTAATTCCTTTAAAAATATTGATAATTGTTTAGCTTCCTAGACCCCAAAAATATTAGAATTTGAAATGACTTTATTATCGATTGTATTGAAAATATAATTTATTAAATATTCAACATTGGGGTAGTAAAAAATATTCAACATTTGGCAATTAAAATATTTTTCAAACTTTTACTTTCTTATAGATAATATGTTCTATAAATAGATTCAATTCATATTTACACAACCAAATATTTCATATTTAAAAAGATTTTTTATAGTTTATAATAGTTTTTTTGTTTTATTGTATGATTTATAATCAAATTAATTATCTTTATATTTCAATTTTTTTGGAAATTTTAAACTTTTTGTAATAACAATTTATTTAAAAAAACATAGATAACATAATTCCATAAGTTGTAAATAAAGAATAAGTACAATAAAAATGTAAAAAATTTTGGGTTTTAATTTTTAGAATTAACAAAATAAAAAATTATTAATAAAATTAATATTAATAATAGATAAATACAATATACTTATTCGGGAATGGGGATGGGAAAGGAGACTCGATTTTATATCTAATCGAGAATAGAACGGGGGACGGGGATATAAATAACATCCGTGTCCAATCCCGATTCTAGAGAAGCAGAGGATACCCATCTCCGCTCTCATCCCCGAATTAACCAGGGGATTTCGGTCTCATTCTATTCGGTTACCAATGCGGGATGGTTCCCCACAAGGATATTCTCATCCCTAAATGCAAGAGATAGAATTCATAGAATTATTAGAAAAATGTACATGTAACAAGACAAGACAAAGACCTAATGAGATATTCACCCCGGGTAAAACACTAGTATATATAAAAAGAGAAGTCTCTCAAAATAGCGACTAAAATTTTCCCGCCCATTTTCAATTACTATAAAAAGTAATTAAAATTTACGCAATACAAAAGAGATTGATTATTATTGAAATAGTATTTTTGTAGTCAATTTTTAAGGTACTTTAATTACAATTATACAAAAAGTAGTTTTCCATATTTAAGTGTATACAACATTAATTAATATATTTGTCCTTTTTTAAAACAATTAATATTTGTTTTGATCCATTTTTTATGTACAATATATCAAATTAATTATTTTTTTATAATCTTTAGTTTGACACCCATATTTTATATAAAATAAAAAATAAACATAATAAATAAAAAACACAATATACATTGAATCAAAGAATTTTATTTTGGGCTTCAAAAATTATGCATCAGGCTATTGGACATCAATTTGTATATCAATGTATTTTGGCTATTTGTGATATATATATACGCCAATTTCTTCATAACTCTATAATTGTATTTAAGTCAATTAAATTCAATTAAAAATACTTATTTTAATTGAATAAAATATCTTAAAATATGTATCAAAATATTATATGTACTACATTTATACGTATGTAACATTATTTGTAGTAATGTAAGAAGAAATTAAATTTTTATTTAATATAAGTATTATATTCATAGTAGGTTTTTATATATATAGAAATTTAATTTTTATTTTTATTAACATACTTTTCATGTTAATAGAAAATATTTTTTTATATTTATCAATGCATTTTGATATTTAACTTTCAAAGTTGTAATCTTACACTTATTAAAGATCTAAATATAATTAAAATGTAATGGCGATGAAGTTGCGCATCGAGCCGGTTTATGAAAAATTAGCTTTCAAAGATCGAACATAAATACACATTCTTAAGTGTATTTTTCGTTATTACGAGGTATGATGTATATATATATATATATATATATATATTGACTTCATCAATAAAAAAATATTAAATTGTATTTTCCGCATATTGTTTGATTCTATTTTAAAATTGTTATAATGGAGGAGAAATAGTTCATAAAATTATTAGAAAAATACACACGTCACAATACAAAATGGCCTCCCAAATATACAACATGTGCATTGCACGGTGGTCTCATGTGGTGTGTATATATATATATATATATATATAAGAGGTTTATATACATAGTAGCAAAAAATATTTCGCTTATTTCACAATACTATAAAAATAGTTAAAATATGTACACTAAAAAGGTTGATTACTATTGGAATAACAGGTTTTGGTAGTCCACTTTAAGGTCCCTTAAATAGAATTATATCAAAACTAGTTTTTCAAATTTGTGTGTGTACCGCATTAATTATTATAATTATTTTTCCTCTTCTTTTTAAAAAGTTAATAACCTTTTATTTTTTGATCTTTTGATATATATTATATCAAATTAATCATCTCTTTTCGATATTCATTTGACATCCATATTGCATATATAAAATAAAAATAAACATAATAAATAGAAAATATAGGATACAATTACTCAATTTTTTTGTAATATACTTTAAAATTTATGCATTCGGGCTATTTGACATCAATTTGTATATTCATATATTTTGGTTATTTGTAATATATAATTATGTATAATTGTTATTTGGGCTTAGCCCATTTCTCCAACATATAGAATTGTATTTAAGTTGATTAAATTCAATTAAAAATATATATTTTAATTGAATAAAATAACTCAAAATATGTATTCAAATATTATATTTATTACATAGATCCACACATGACATTATATGTATTTATGTAAGAAGGACAAATACATAGTCTTGAATGTATTTTCATGATTTCGGGGTATGATATTGTTTTTGACTTTACCATTAAAAATATTAAATTATATTTCCCACTATTGTCTATATTCCGTTAAAACTATTATAATGTAGAGAAATATAATTAATAGGACTGTTAAGAAAATAGACATGTCGAGTATAAAATGAAGGTCTCACAAATATATTGCTCATGCCTTGCACGGGTCACATGTAGAGTAACCAATCGTAAAGATTGAAAAATGTTAGTTTGTGGTGATGATACATCGATAAACAAACTCGAAATAATGTTGTATAGAACGAAATGCTACAAAATTTGTAATTATTATTTATAGTGATGTAACATGATTTTTTTAAGATTTATATTGTAAAGTTTTATATAATATATAAGCTGTACATCTTATGTGTATCCAAATTATATAATCGACACCACACTCAGTGCATCGCACGTCAAACATTAGTTTATTAAAAACTATAAGCATTTCAAAATTATGGTTTTTATTAAGCGCTTTAACTTTTATTTCAAGAACGTGTTTCGTGGTTCTATTATGAATTGTAATATTTTCTCTCCTTATCTTCTCGTGTGTTCTAATCGGGCACATGGTAGAAAAATCATTGTGTAGGTTTCAAGGGGTGTCGATTAAGTCTAGAAGGAGGGGTTGAATAGACTTAACCAATTTTTCGATTTAAATTAATCGAGTTTTACAAGTAAACAACTAAGTCCTTTGGAAGACAGTGGGTTCAACCTCAACAGAGAATTAACCACTCAATAGACTCGAGTGAGCTGTTGATATAGTAACTCACCGAGTGAAGTGAGCTCTTTTAGAAAATCGTTTACTTGATTTTTACAAATTGAAGTCTTACACCTTTTTTAAAGAATGGTTTTCAACACTTGTTTTTAGGTTAAGTTATTATCATTGAGTAAGCAAATTTATATCAAAATATCAAAGATATGTAAAAGTAAATGCAGAAAGTAAATGACAAAGAGAATTTTATAGTGGTTCGAGCATGGAGTAATTCCTCTACTCCATTCTTCTCCAACTCCTAGAGATAATCCACTAATGCAAATGATCGTGTTACAAAAAGGATAGAACAAATCCGAGTAAGCATTGATCACACAATCGGCTTCACTCCTGGACTCAACTTCTTCGTAAGGCACGGTGTCTCACTACTTGACTCTTCAAACCCTTCGGACTTGATCACACCCATCCGTTGGATTCGAAATAGGCTCTAACTTGAACCTCACCGCACGTTCTTCACCCCGTGAAAGTGCAGAAAATTCGGACAAAAATGTTTCGACTCACATTTTGTGGAGGGTGAATGGTCCAGGGTTTGGGCGACCGGTTGAACCCTTGGTGGACCGGTCCAACTCCACCCCGGACTGGTCCGACCCTGATTAACCTGTGATTTTTAATTTTAAACGTCTTTTTCATATTAGAGGTCGACATAAGGTTTTATCAAATGACAACTTTCCGAAATTATGGGATTAATTTCTCTGACTATTTTCTCCATTTAATTTGCAAATTTTTACAGATATCAATCTCCAAGGAAGAGCCTATCTTTGGGATTCAAATCCAAGAGCTCTCCTATAAATAGTTGAAGGCTTGAAGGATCAAGACACAACAACACAAGCAATACAAACAACAACCAAACTTTTTGTTCTCCACTTTCATATAATTATTGTATTTAGCCTAAGTCTTACACTTGCACATTTTGAGTATTAGGTTTCATTCTTGATTACACTTGCACTTTAAAGTTGTATACTTCATTTGAGTTGTAATGTTGAATTAGTTTAAATCATCCAAAACAAGACATCCTTTTTAGTGTTCTTGTGGTAAGAACACACTTGGTTGATTCTAGGTGTTGAAGAGTGTGGTGCTCTTTATTATTGTAAGAATATTGTGGTAATCTTCATAGGTGGTGTTGTCGGAAGAGTGTGGTACTCTTCAAGGTAAAAGATTGTAATAGTTTGGCATCTATTAATATACTTTTTCCCTTTCGAAATCCATTCGGCATACCGGGTGGTAGAGCATTAGGCCCTAGGTGGGTTGAAGCTCTATAAATCATTGCGTGTTGTTTACATTTCCGCACTTTTATTTTGGTCATCATCTTCACGTTCGAAAAGAAGGGCGTAAATCAATAAATTGGAAAAATCAATTAACCCCTCCATATTTTCGTAGCCACTTGGACTAACAAGTGGTATTAGAGCCAAACTCTTTGGCAAGCTCGTTTAATCTTTGCGAGTAAATAGGAGATCCATGGCTACGAGCGAAAGCTACCTTACCACCGCGCCTCCACCAACAAGCCACCACTATTCAATGCCAACAACTATTCTTTTTGGAAAGACCGAATGGAGTACTTTCTACAAGGTTGCGGTTTCGATATTTGGAATTCGGTTATTGAAGGGATAGCTCAACCAACCAAGAAGTTGGAGGATAGAACTACAACCCTCAAGAGTTTCAAAGAATTTGACGATAACGACAAGAAGTCATTTTGTCTAAATGGTACGGCCTTGAATATTTTGCATTGTTCTCTTACCACCACCGAGTACAATCGTATTAGAGAAATAAGT
Organism: Rehmannia glutinosa; assembly: GCA_016081115.2. Classification (NCBI taxonomy): domain Eukaryota; kingdom Viridiplantae; phylum Streptophyta; class Magnoliopsida; order Lamiales; family Orobanchaceae; genus Rehmannia; species Rehmannia glutinosa. The sequence continues at coordinate 352,887 of CM071927.1, forward strand.
CTCACATGAAGTATGTGAAAAATTGGAAACTATTTATGGAGGCACAAAGAAAGTAAAACAAGGTAGAAAAACAATGCTTGTTAAAGATTTTGAAAACTTCATAATGCTATATAGGGTGAAGGCATTTAAAAATGGTGGAAATGTTAGATAACATAGTCAATCCCCTATCGGGCGCTCGGAAAGGTCATCTCGGAGGAAGATAAGGTAACCAAAATTTTAAATGCTCTTCCTGGCTCATGGTCCGAAAAAGTGACGACTATTACGGAAGCACAAAACCTTGAGACTCTCAAGTTCGATGAACTCATTGGAAATCTTCTCATCTACAAAGTCTATCTCGAGGAAATAAAGAACTCCAAACCATCCACCTCACAATCGGATATGCAATCTACTCCTAAAGGTCTTACTTCTAATTATTCTAGTGATGAGGATGACGAGGAGACAGTGCGTTGTCCGAGAAATTTGCCAAGTTTGTTAATAAAAATAAGGCAAGAAAGTCCTAAGACAACTCATGCTTTAAATGCGGGAAACTCGGGCATTATATAACCAATTGCCCAAAATTAGCGGAGGAGGAGTAGAAGAAGAAAAGCCTTTTTCCAAAAGAAGGCTCTAAATGCGGAAGCCAAAACATGAGATGAGCTTCTTGCCACATCCGTCGAAGAAGAAGAAGCCGAACATGGTCTCATAGCCATAGACGATGAAAACAACGAGGTGCGCTCTAACTCTTCATCTTCTTCTTTAATTGATGAACTCCAATGTGATTATGATGATTTACAAAATGAGTTTAGAGATATGATTTTTAAATACAAGACTTTGAGAAAGGAGATAAAGAGCTTAAATTAGAAAAGGATAGATTATTTACTTCTTATGAATCACTTGATCATACTCATTCTATTACTCTTGCAAAAGTTCATAGTCTCGATTCCCAAAACCAATTGCTCACAAAAGAAATTGAAAATTTGAAAAAGGATGTGCAACGGTTTAATTTGAGTACGGATAAGGTTACAAAAATCCTTGATACACAAATAAGTGAGCAATCCAAACCAGGACTTGGTTACAAACCTTTTCAAACCGTTTCTAAGAATACGTGCTAGTAGTCCTAACATTATTACTTTCTTTTGTTGTGGTAAAAATGGAAATTTTGCTAATGATTATAAACTTAAAAATAGCTATAGTCATTTTTGGAGACCCAAAGGTCTCAAGACTAAACCACATGGACCCCAAAAATTTTAGGGTACCTAAAAATAATTTATTTGTAGGTACTATGGGCTATAACAATTTCGAAAGATTCAAAATGGCTCGTGGACGGTGGTGTTCATGCCACATGACCGAAAGAGAGAACTCTTTACCAACATCAAGCTCCAAGAAGAAGGCATGGTCATGTTCGGGAATGACAAAGGAAACTTTTTTGGCAATGGAGACATTGATAACTCTTCTTTCTCTCTTAGTAATGTTTTATTAGTAGAAGGGCTAAAGTTCAATTTGATAAGTATAAGACAACTTTGTGATTCTAATTATGATGTTGTTTTTAATAAAGGAAAATGCATTATTCTAAAAAATGATAAAATATTTGTGAAGCTAGTAGAAAAGACAATCTTTACAAAATTTGCACAAGTGATTTGGTTAGTCAAAATATTTTTGTCTTGTTGCCAATAAAAATTTAACGAGTTTATGGAATATGCGACTTGGACATGTTGGATACAAGAATTTACAAAAGATTTACAAAAACCAACATGTCAAAGGACTACCCAAATTAAATTTTGAAAACCTTGGCTTATGTGACACTTGTCAAAAGAACAAATTAGTTAAAAGTAGTTTTAAGCCCAAAAATAAAATTTTCACAACCAAGCCTCTACAATTACTTCATCTTGATTTGTATGGGGATATTAGCATCGAAAGTCTAAGTGGAAACATTACACATTTGTTATAGTTGATGATTTCTCTAGACACACTTGGGATATTTCTCTTGCAAATAAAAGTGATACCGCTAATGAGTATGCTAACTTGTGTAGACTTATAGAGAATGAAAAGGAAGATACAATTAAGTCTATAAGGAGTGATCGAGGAGGAGAATTTGATGGTGATTTTAGAATATTGTGTGAAACCAAGGGGTATACACGTAATTTTTTGGCTCTGAGAACTCCACAACAAAATGGTGTTGCCGAATGTAAAAATCAAACTCTTCAAGAAATGTGTTGGTCCATGCTTAATGAATTTTCACTTCCAAAATATTTTTGGGCGGCCGTCAACACCGCTTGCTATGTCATAAACCGGGTATATTTTCGTCCCTAAGTTAAATAAAACACCTTATGAGTTTTGGATAGGAAGAACTCCAAATATTAGTTATTTCAAAATATTTGGTTGCAAGTGTTTTATCTTTGAATACCAAGGATCAATTAGACAAACTTGATCCTAAGGCCGATGAAGGAATTTTTATGTGGTACTCGAATAAGAGTAAGGCATATCGGGTTTCTAACAAAACGAGCGAGCATGGTGGTCGAGGAGTCTATTCATGTCAAATTCAATGAAGCCTCCGGTGTTGAAAGAATACCCAATGATGAAAGTGATGAAGAAGATGAAGTTGAACCAATTGTTCCAAATGATATTCAAATTGATCAACATTCCACATCAAATGATCAACCTTTAACTTCCAATGTTCCACAAGAGGATAAAGGTGATAACTCGGATCTTCCCGTGGAATTAAAATTCAAAAGATATCATCCAAAAGATCTCATAATTGGGGATCCTCTAGACAAAGTTATGACTAGAAGGAAATTTCTTTGAGAAAGCTCTTATATCTCAAAAAGAGCCTAAAAATGCAAAGGAAACCATTGAAGATGAAGATTGGTTTCTTGAAATGCAAGAAGAGTTGAACCAATTTGAAAGGAATTATGTTTGGGAATTGGTACCTTGTCCTCCATCACAATCTATTATTGGCACAAAATAGGTATTCCAAAACAAACTCGATGATCAAGACAACATCATTCAAAATAAGGCAAGGTTAGTGGCTTAAGGGTATTGTCAAGAATAAGGTATTGACTATGATAAAACTTTTGCACCCGTAGCATGTTTAGAAGTGATTCGAATTTTACTTGCCTATTATTGTTTTAAAATTTCAAACTTTACCAAATGGATGTAAAGTCCGCCTTTTTAAATGGTTTTATTCAATAAGAAGTCTATGTAAAACAACCTCCGGGTTTGAAAAATTTTCAAGGTCAAATGATGTTTACAAACTTAAAAAGGCCTTATATGGTTTAAAACAAGCACCCCGAGCATGGTATGATAGACTTAGCTCTTTTCTTTTGCAAAATAGTTTTCAAGAGGTAAAGTTAATCTTTGCTCTCTTTGTTTTTGAAAATGGGCTAGATTGTTTATTAGTACAAATTTATGTTGATGATATTATTTTTGGTGCTACTAATGAGTCTCTTTGTAAGAAATTTTCTAAGCTCATACAAGGTGAATTTGAGATGAGCATGATGGGAGAACTCAACTTCTCCTTGGACTTCAAATAAAACAATGCCAAGAAGACATCTATATATCCCAATCCAAGTATACCAAAGAACTACTAAAGAAGTTCGAATTGAAGAAGGAAGGACCCTTTGCTACTCCAATGGCAACTAATATCAAGCTTAACAAAGATGAAAAAGGCCGGTCGGTTGATGGATCAAAATATCGAGGTATGATTGGTAGTTTACTTTACTTAACCGCAAAGTAGACCCGATATTCTTCATGTCGTATGCCTATGTGCTAGATTTCAAAGCAATCCCAAAGAATCTCATATGAGTGCCGTTAAAAGAATTATTCGATATTCGAAAGGCACTATTCATATGGCTTATTTTATCCAAAGAATGAAAACTTTTCTCTAAAAGGATATAGTGATTCGGACTATGCAGAAATATTGATGATCACAAAAGTACTTTCAGATCATGTCAATTTTTAGGCGATTGCCTAGTATATTATTGTGTATACTTATCTACGGTAAGTCGAATACATTTCCGTGGCATTTTTGTTGCACTCAACTTCTTTGGATGAAACAAACCTTAGCGGATTACAAATGTTCTTTGAAAATGTTCCTATTTTTTGTGACAATACATCCGCTATAAATATTGCTCAAAATCCATTCATCATAACCGAACAAAATATATTGAGGTTCGACACCATTTTCTAAGGGATTGTATTTCTAAACGAAAAATTGAGATGCGCTTTGTTAAGTCTCAAGATCAACTCGCGGAGATTTTCACAAAAACCTTAGCCGCCAGTCTTTTACTTTTGAGCTCGTTTAGGTATAATGCATATCGAATAAGGTCTATTATTGCAATTTGTGCATTTTTAAAACTTAGGGGTGAAAAATCACATTTTTAACTCAAAATTCGGACAAACCGGCCTCGAAAACTAGGACCCGATCGACCAAGAGGTCGACCGATCGACCTACCCAGGGCAGTCGCCCCTTGGCCGACCGGTTGACTGAAAGGCCAATTCACATTCGAGGACTTAAGTAGTCGTTGTCCATCATTTCCGGTTTATTCGTCTCATTTTTCAAAATTCACACCCCTTCGTCCATTTCGGACACAAATCACTCAAAATACTTTTCTCTTGCAAATTCTACTATATTGGGCTTATATAATGTATATATCTTCCATATTATTCATCTTCTCCGATCAATTGGTAAGTTTAATTCCCTTTTTAATCTCAATTGGGTTGAACCCTTGAGAACATTGTTTATACTTGATGAATTGGTGAAATTCTTGTATTATTGTGATGGAAATTATGTATGTTGATGGATTATGCTCGTAGAATTAGGATTGGTGTTGAATTTTTGGGCATGATTACATTTACAAATGTTCTATACAACTTCGATTTTATCCTATGCATGCCAAGTATTCGATAAAATATCTCGGTGAATATTTCATCTCTTACATGAATCTCTTGATTCCAAATGTCTTATATGTTTATAGAGATCATATTTTATCCATCAAATGAGCTTCTACAATCTTTCTTCTAAAATTTTCCCTTACAATTTGGAATTTTAAACTTTCTATTCAAAACATGATAATTTGATTCGATCGCACTTTGATATATATTTTTGATGTTTTTATCGTGCTAATAGTCTTTTTGATGATTTCAAAAAGGGATAAAAATGGAATAAGCTCATAAGCTTATGTTTAGATCAATGGAGTTAGAAAAAGCTCGCGAAAAAAAACTATAAGTTGCGGATGAAAAAGCCATAAGCTATGGATGGAATTTGGTCAAATGGATGCATAATGGACTTTTATTTGTGACTAATGAATTCTTTTTGACAGGGAGCTTTTAAGCTCTTGAACTTCAAGCTATACTTGTAATAGGTGAGCTTTTAGCTTTTAATTGATTGCTTATATTCCTATTTTTGTTTAGCATGTTGATCGGAGAGTTTTTATAAAATATTTTGATAAATTTTTGCTCCTATCATTATATTTTTAATCATGAAAAGTGTCGCCTAAAATGGATAGTTGTTTTTTTTGAAAACGTATTTCGTTTTTAAAATCAATCTCCTAAAATTGTTTTGGTTTTGTAATCATCAAAAGGGGAGTTTGTTAGATAAATATTTTTATCGTAATTTTGATGCTTTCATATCATTGAGTTTTACATCAAAACAATGACCCCAAATATTGTCCAAATACTTCAAAATGATTTAAATAATTTTTACTAATTTTTTGGAGTATTTCTTGAACTTTATTTTTGATAAAAATCGGACAATACTTCCATTTCGATGCCAACCGGTAATCCTGAGAGGGCAACCCGTGTCGAAGAAGAAAACTGAAATAGAATCGAAACAAAAAAAAAATAGGGGAGGTCGATGGGGCCGGCCAGGTCGACCACCCTACGACGGTCTCTGAAAGTGAGAAATTATACAAAAATGTTTCGACTCACATTTTATGGACAAAATCGACCTAAGGTTTAATTTTAAACATCTTTTTTATATTAGAGGTCGACCTAAGGTTTTATCAGAGACAACTATCTCCAAGGAGGAGCCTATCTTTGGGATTCAAATCCAAGAGCTCTCCTATAAATAGTTGAAGGCTTGAAGGATCAAGACACAACAACACAAGCAATACAAACAACAAGCAAACTTTTTGTTCTTCACTTTCATATACTTGTTATATTTAGCCTAAGTCTTACACTTGCACATCTTGAGTACTAGACTTCATTCTTGATTACACTTGCACTTCAAAGTTGATTACTTCATTTGAGTTGTAATCTTGAATTGGTTTAAATCATCCAAAACAAGACATCCTTGTTAGTGTTCTTGTGGTAAGAACACACTTGGTTGATTCTAGGTGTTGAAGAGTATGGTGCTCTTCATTGTTGTAAGAAGATTGTGGTAATCTTCATAGGTGGTGTTGTAAAAAAGAGTGTGGTACTCTTCAAGGTAAAATGTTGTAATAGTTTGGTATCTATTAATATACTTTTCCCTTTCAAAATTTATTCGGACATCTTTGGATCGTAGAGAATTAGGCCTATGTGGGTTGAAGATCTATAAATCATTGTGTGTTGCTTACATTTCCACACTTTTATTCTGGTCATCATCTTCACATTTGAAAAGGAGGGGCGTAAATCGAAAAATTGGAAAAATCCATTCACCACCCCTCTAGATTTTCGTAGCCACTAGGACTAACAAAAGCTTTCTTCCTTCTTTCACTTAATGTGTTGGTTAGAATCACTTGAAAGTATAGGCTTGAGGATTTGAATGTATAGCTTGAGAGACTGTTTTGTAGTTGCTTGCTTGAATGCTCATATTTTCTTTCATGTCTCTTGTTGCTTGTCCATCTCCGTTTTTCTCGGCTATTATAGTGATAGTTTGAAAAGGTGTCCGTTGAAGAGATAAACAATTTTTAAACTTCACTTATTAATCATTGGCTTGTCTTGTTGAGCGACTTTTGATGTTGACCTTTCCTTAATATTAATGTTCTGCAGGTTATGCAATCACATTAGGTCTCTACAAACATCCCATTGGTTCCCAACTACTTGCACTCTTTTCAAAGAAGATAGCTTTTAAGGTTGCGGTTTGTCCCTTACTATTTTGGGTAAGTCTTTGACTTTTCTTTGCAACCCACTTCTTGACTTTCTTGAGTCTAAAGTCGTTTTTACTCCTTTCTTGAGTCTTCTCCATGAATCTTGGATGACTTAGTTTGTTAGTCTCTTGAAAGACACAACTTCTTCACTTAGTGAGATTCTTCTTTGATACTCAATGCGACCAATCAATCTTCACTGCAATGCCCTGGTGGAAATTGAGAAAATTTCATGAAGTTGGGGAAAGAGTTTATGTGATTTTCAATTAATGTCATTTCCTCGATGAACGTTTTTTTTTTTGTCGTGGTCTAGATTAATACATGATGAAACTTACCATGATCGAATAAGATTACCTCAAAAATATAAAAGGTTTTTATCCGAACTAAACCCCAAGCTACTTCAATATGTTTATGATACCATTGTTGAATCCATTAATTCGGACTATGGAAAAACGTTTATTGTAAATGAGTATGGAGGAACGGAAAAACCTTTATTTATAAGACAATGTCTATTGGATTACGTTCCAAGGAGATATTATATTAAATATTGCGTTAAGTGGCATAGCTTAAGCCGATACACTGGGAGAACTACCATTCAAGATTTGCAACTCCATTTAACCTAAACGAATATTTAACATGCAATATAAAGCTAGGCTACCCTATTACATAGCTAATTATGAAAGCAAAACTTATAATATGGGATGAGGCTCTAATGATGCATAAAATTTGTTTGAAGCTTTAGATCAAATTATGAAGGATATCATGAAAACAATGGATCTGTTAAAGAATATATTCCTTGTGGAGGCAAAATAGTGGTTTTTAGTGGAGATTTTCGTCAAATATTGCATGTAATTCCAAAGGGCACCAGGCAGACGTTCATGCCACTATTAACTCATCGAATTTGTGGATTCACTATACTATAATGAGATTGACCTAGAATATGAGATTACAAACTATGAACTCGATGAAAATTATGATGAAATTGAGTCCATTTCTTTGATTAGATTGCTCAAATAGGGGATAGAAAACTTGGGGAACCTAATGATGGGCTTGCTACAATTGAAATTCTGATGAATTTTTGTTGAAAGAATTTGATGATCCGGTCCATGACTATTGTCAAGAGCACATATCCGTTGTTTGAAAGTAATGATGAAGACTCGCCATATTTTGAACAGAGGACAATATTGACTCGATATTGGATGTCATCCAATCAGTAAATGAATATATAGTCTTAATTAAGCGGCGAGAAAGTAGAATGTAGTAAAGTTTTGATTCTCTATGTCATTCGATAAAACGTTCATATGTTGTATGAGGTTCATACTCTTGAATTTTTAAATGAAATTAAATGTTATGGAGTTCCTAATCATGATATATATTTGAAGGTTAGAACTCATGTTATGTTGCTATGTAACATAGACCATTCTCTTAGGTTGTGTATGTTATACGATTGATTGTTACAAAACTTGAAAATCACATTTTGGAAGGACAAGTTCTTAACATAGACAACCTCGATCGAAGATTCTTATTCCAAGAATGTCCTTGACGCTTTTAGATCCCGATTTCCATTCAAATTTCAAATGAATACAATTTTTCGTTGATGGTGTCTTAGGTTGTGTATGATATACGATTGATTGTTACAAAACTTGAAAATCACATTTTGGAAGGACAAGTTCTTAACATAGACAACCTTAGTCGAAGATTCTTATTCCAAGAATGTCTCGACGCTTTTAGATCCCGGACTTCCATTCAAATTTCAAACGAATACAATTTGCGTTGATGGTGTCTTATGCGATGTCTATTAATAAGAGTCGGGTCAATCATTGTCGAATGTAGGTTTCTTTTGAAAAATCCGAGTTTTTAGTCACAAATCAATTGTATATGGTTGTTTCTAAAGTTACTAATCCTAAAGGTCTTCTTAAAATTTAGGCTTTGTGGTGGCGATAGTGATAGTAGTCGTACAAGTTCATTTATTCATTCATTTTGTTTTGTAATATTGCATTATTATTCAATCATTTATTATCTAATCCATAGTTATTTGGCCATTCTTAAATAATCTATTAAATTTATATAAGGGATAATTACAAAAAGTACCCCTAAGGTTTGACCTAATTACAAAAAATCCACTAATTTTAAAACTTACAAAAAGTACCCCGAGGTTTGAAATATATTTCAAATCCCCTTCATATTTGTAAAATCATTGCAGACCCCCCTAAATTTAACACTAAATCAAACCTCGGGTGCTTTTTGTAAATTTTAAAGTTAGTTGGTTTTTTTAATTAGGTCAAACCTCGTGGCGTTTTGTAATTATCCCTTTATATAATTAAAATAACTAATCGAATTAAAATTATCTTTACTTAATATATAAACCGTGCATGAGTCACGGGTGGATCAAGCTAGTTAATGTCTATAATATCTAGTAAATACTTAAGATATTTTTAAGAGTATAGGGGCAAAGAAAAACAATCGAGGTTTGAGCAATGTTTTGAAACCCGATTCGAATCGGCGGTTTAATTGAGAACTAATCACATGCCCGATCAGGTTATATATTAAAAGCGGTGGCTAAAAATCATTGCCACTCGGTAAAAAAAACAAAACCGGTCCCCGTTAATCCTGGTTCAAAAACTTTTAAATAAATTTTTCTTTGTTTTATTACAAAAATTGAAGGAAAAAATATTTAGTAAATTTTAGTTATAACTTCTCCTCAGGGGCGGACGCACCCTATGGCTTGGGGGCCTTGGCCCCCAAATTTTCATTTTCCCTACTATTATATATATATATATTATTTAGTTATATATAATATATATATGTATGTATATGTAGTGTTTTACTAGTATAATGTTTTTTTATTCCAACCCAAATTATTGATCAAAAATTTGTTGTAAACTATACAAGCTCATGACTATTATCTTTAAGTTTGAATAAACTATCGTTTGGGACCTTTGGGTCTTGATATATATCATAATATTTAAAATTGTGGAATATACATTTTGATTAGGATTTTTATGATGTATTTTAAAATATTTAACTGTGAATATTGCTGTAATTTTTAATGCAAAGACAACATATTTAAATATAATTAATATATAAATATTTGATAATTCGTTTTTAACTGTTAGCGATAGTGTATCTCGAAAACTCTATGATATTAATACTACACGTACTTATCCCAAACCCAACAAGAAATTATTATATCTATTACTTGCAAGTATTATAACGATCCCAGTCCCAAAAAAAAAATATCGATATCATCCATCAGGATTCGAACATGTGTGGGTACTCACGTTTACTCATCCGTAGTGGCCCCCTCAGTTATAAAACCTGGGTCCGCCGCTTCTCCTTCTATTCGATTTACATATAAATTTGAATATTATAATTTATTAAATTAGTTTTTATTTTATTTGTATTTTGGGCTTTTTTATTTTTGTACTTGTGTTTATCTTTTACATGTGTATATATACCGATCGGTATTTTCGAATGGTTTAACCTGACTCAATAACCTAGTTATTAATCCGATTCGATGCCCACTCGGAGTTTAAGAAGATTGGGTTTGACGACTGCGGAGTTGAGGAGTGAAGTGTCTATGTATTACAGAAGTAATGCGGAATTAACCCTAAATTAATCACAATTAAGCTCATTTACAAGGTTCATTCCATCAATCCAACAATTTATCTACCCTCATTTACAGAGCAAGATTCAGGTTAAATCTCCCGACCTAACATTTTTCCTTTTAAATAATAAATGTTAATTAACTGATTCACTAACAGTTAATCGCACATCACTGTAATTCACACATCTTGACTCCTCCCACAGTTGACAGCTTACCATTTTCTGCTTCTGGTTGAAAAGGCGTCACTTAATTCGCATTTTACAGAGCCGCAAGTACCAACATCGTGAAAATGGGTGGAGACGAGAGGTGGTGCGTGGTGACCGGCGGCAGAGGATTTGCAGCACGGCATCTGGTGGTGATGCTCATCAAATACGGCATGTTTTCTGTTCGTGTCGCAGATTTGGGCCCCATTATTAACCTTGATGCCGACGAGGAGAATGGCATTCTCGGCGAGGCTCTTAAGTCTGGCCGCGCGCAGTACGTGTCCGCAGATCTTCGTGACAAATCACAAGTGCTCAAAGGTCTTATTTTCTGCATTAGCTTTGTAACTAAGGGTTAATTTCTTTTAATTTTTTGTCATGGTCTTTTAGATAAGTATAGAATACTGTGCTTGTATAGTTTATATATGTTCGCTTTTTCAACATGTATTAGGGTATATTCTCGAAGCAAATATTAAGCTTTGTTTGAGTTTTCCTTTATCAAGCTTAAAGTTATGTTTGATCATTTCACGAACCAATTGAACAAGCTTAAATCAAGCTGAATATGATCTGTGCTCCAGAAAGTTGACATTTTTCTATTGTATTAGTAATTTTCGTAGAATCACAGAATCAAGCTGTGACAGAGGGAAAAAAAACTAATGAACAAGAAATCATGTTGAAATTTGGTTAGATAAGTTAATTAAATCGGGCTTAAACAAGCTTCTATTTATCATATCGTGCTCAATTGAGGTTCATGGTTAGTTTCTCAGTCCAACTAGCCTTATATGACTGATTAATTGTTTAAAAAAATTTGGCTCATGACGAACACGTGTGAATGTGTACTTTTTCCCTACATTGTATAGAAGTGTACTGTATTCTTGGCTATTTGAATTCATGATACTCAGAATGGGATATCCAAGATTAGAAATAGAATAGCTTATTAAGAATATGTCATGATGTAATTTAGTCCGATTTCTTGTGTGTTTATTCATGGCATATTCATCTAGCTTGAACTTGATCATTTTATGAACTTTCATAATTTTATGTTGTGCATATGTGTTCCCCCCACCATTGCATTTTTTTCTTTTTTTTTTTTTTTTTTTCGGTGGTGGGGGTTGGGATGAAGGGGTGTTCATAAAGTGTTATTGAACACTTGGATTAGAATGAATCTTGCCCGAAAATTGGGTTTGAAGGGAATACTTTTGAAATGCCAGGGTTTAGTATGATCCAAAAGAATTGAAGCTAGCCCAGTTTAGAGTGTTATTTGATTTGATAGTTGAAGTCAGTTTTAACTTTATTATAGGCGTTTAATATACTGTTTGAGCTTTTGCTATTGCAGCTTGCCAAGGAGCTGAGGTTGTCTTTCATATGGCTGCTCCTGATTCTTCCATTAATAACCATCAGCTTCATCATTCTGTCAATGTACAAGGTTAGTTCTGGGCTGTCTAGATCTGAGCAGACGTGTGTGTTTGTGAGTGTTCTGGAACTTCTTTAGCCCTTCATATTGTTTTCCTAAAACCAATTTTCACCTTTGCTGTGTTGTAACTATGGCTTACAGGAACCCGGAACATTATTGATGCATGTGTTGAGCTGAAAACCAAACGACTTATATATACAAGCTCCCCAAGTGTGGTCTTTGATGGAGTTCATGGAATATTGAATGGAGATGAATCATTGCCTTATCCTGCTAAGGTATTGAATGGCGTTGACTACATCTTATTCTATATTGATACCTTTCTTTGCTCAATGCTTGAATGGAATAGTCAAGGGTAGTAATATTGTTTGCCATCTAGTTTCCAGCTTTTATTTGAATTATGTAACGTTTTGAGTTCTTCTTCTTCTTCTTCTTCTTCTTTTTAAATTCTACTTAGCTAATTTTGCTTGAACAATGTGCAAGGCTCAAGTCTGATGTTTCCTCAACTATGTTTTTGGTCGTGCTCAGCTATTCAGCAAGTAACCTGTATCTGAATCCCTAGATTTGTCTTGGTTAATTTTTCCAGCACAATGATTCATACTCTGCCACAAAAGCCGAAGGAGAGGCCCTAGTTATCAAGTCAAATGGTTCAAATGGACTTCTAACATGCTGCATTCGACCTAGCAGCATTTTTGGCCCTGGTGATAAGTTGCTTGTTCCATCATTAGTTGCTGCAGCAAGGTCTGGGAAATCGAAGGTAATTATTAGGATTGGCATGTTCTATCTGGTTATTGAGCCTTGCTTATACATTATTTAAAGCAGATGTATAATTCTTGCTGCTATAATATATCTAATTGTTGTTTATGGTAATAATTATGCATTATACTAGTTAAGTGAACCCTGCGAGGTGCCTTTACATGGGGAATTTACAATTTGTTAAACTCATGTTAATTTTGCTTTTGCTTGACCATGGGGAGGTTGTGGTCATGGATTTCATATTCCTCTGACTTACTTTTTTATCCTGCATATTTGGAAGTTTTTAATATTCTGATTTGCTATTGTGGAATATTCAGTTCATCATTGGGGATGGCAACAACATGTATGATTTTACCTATGTTGAGAATGTTGCACATGCTCACATATGTGCCGAGCGGCGTTGGCATCTGAAGGACAGTAGCAGAAAAAGCTGCTGGACAGGTGACATTTTCTTTCGACTGCAACTTGGTTGCACATCTTAGTTCACCAGAGCGTTTAAATTCGTGCAATTCTAGTCCAAATGCTTATGCATTGTGTCCATTCGCTAACTTGTAGTATTTAAGCAAGTTTCTGGTTTTCACTTAAGTTGTTTTGTTCGTTCCATGCATCTTATTGCATGCTTGAGAATTGCTTGTAATTTTCAAAAAAATAGTTTCTTATTCAAACCAATTAATTGGGTAGTGTTTCTCATAGTTTGGCCTATGATTTAATCATCTTGGATGGGATATTGGCTTAAAAACTCGTGTTGCAATTTTAATTAGCTTGTCTGAGTATTAGAGAGAACACTTAAAGCTGGTTTTGAAAGGTATTTATACTACACATTTCTGATCAACAACTACTGTTAGTACTTCACATGTATGCTCCTAACCCCACCACAACATGGTGCCTTTTTTCAATTACTGCCACTGTTTCAGTATGGTCATGTCTCATTTTTGCCACCGTCTCTTTTGTGTATATGTGTATTAAATTAAGTAGTTACCAATTCATCCAAATTGTAATAGTGATGTTATAATTAATGGGGAATTAAATATATGGTGGGGGATGCAATGGGAAACTCTTTTTGGCAGTATAGAGTATAATTCTTTCTGAAAGCCCTGTAATAGTTGGCTTGGCGTTTAAATGTATAACTAGTCTTCTTAACAGACTTGTATTTCAATAATATCAGATTCTTCCAGATTTTATTATGGCGCTTGCTTATTAATCTCACAATTAGCTTTGCGCATAAGATGGATTTCTTACCTGACCTGAAAGGAAGCACTGTTAACATGGTTTCAATTGTGAGTTTGCAGGCATTCTTCATTACCAACATGGAACCAATTAAATTTTGGGAGTTTATGTCTCTCATTCTTGAAGGTCTTGGCTATGAAAGGTATATTTTTTTAATTCAAAGCAAAGTAACACCCCCCCAACAAACAGCAAACAATTATGTTGTCATTATTTCTGATCTTGTGTAGCATGCAGGCCAAAATTAAAGATTCCCGCCTCTGTTATGATGCCAATTGCACATATGGTGGAGTTGATATATAAACTTTTAGGCCCTTATGGAATGAAGGTGCCGCAGTTGACACCTTCAAGAATTCGACTTCTATCTCACAGCAGAACCTTTGATTGTTCTAAAGCGAATGAACTTCTTGGCTATACACCTGTTGTGCCACTCCAGGTCTACACATGACTTTACTATCAGTTGGTTGCTAGATGGAGTTTAACCATTTCAATCAAGTTCTTTACATCACGCCAGCTGATTGTCTAGACTTACTTGATGCTTTTATGCAGTGATATACTGCAATTTTGTTGAGCACATGACTTGAACAGATCCTTGTTTGACTTTATTAGGTTGTTTGAAATACATGTTTCTGGTTGTTTTCTTTTTGTTTGATATGTGATCTTATCATGTAATACAAATGTTGTTCCCTGAGACTTACTCACATGGAGTACCCTAGAGTACATGGCTTCACAAGTGTTTTAGTACATATATGATTATTCTGTTGATAATTTCAGATGATGTTTTTCATCTGCAGGAGGGCCTTAAAAGAACTATCGAATCATACCCACACTTGAGGGCTGATGTTCGAACTAAAAAGGACGGGCCATCTAAAGCTGAATTACTTCTTGGCAGTGGGAAAGGTGGAATCCTTTCTACTAGAACTTTCGCACATGTTTTTAGATTCAATTTGTCTGACACGTCATCCTTATCCGGCACTCTTGTTATTTAACCATGTGGATTGTATAAGCATCAATGTGCATACGCGAATCAGGATCCAACTGTAATATCTCAAAATCATGTTTAAATTAACAAACCCCAAAGGGCGAATGAGCAATTAGCAATTATAACAGCAGAAATATGTTTGAGCTCATTCAGGGGATGAGGGTTCTTGAGTAGTTGGAGCTTGTTAAGAAATTAATTAAAACACAAGGATGCAGTTATGCAACTTAGGGAAGTTTGCAACATTGAAGAGGAATGGTGGACGGTTCATTAAAAAATGAAGAAAGAAGAAATGGAAAGTTAGGTGGGAGTTTGGTGGAAGATTTTTAAAGGAAATAAGATTGTGTCTCACTAAATTAACTTTTTATGGCTATTTGTTATATCTTGTCTGAATGTTGTTAATCTTAGTGTTTACTTAATCGGCATTGATATTTAGAATGCCATTTTTCTGCCTATTCTATCGCGGTCTTCTTGTTGGATGTTATTTTCCTTTTCACTTGCTATTGCTGATGTTCTTCTTCTTTGTTGTATCTGGATGCTGTTTTTCTTATCATTGAAATTTAAAATATCATTTCTGTATATTTTATCATGGTTTTACAGTTGATGGTTCTTTGTTATCATGTCTGAATTTTTCTAGGTATTGGTTTTCAGAATATTGTTTTCTGCATATTTATTTTGATGTTCCTGATGTATTCTTTCTCCATATGGGCATTTTTCAATTTGATATTACATATGTGATGTAACCAACAGCCTGACATACCTTTTTGTGGAACCTGGAATGCATTTCATATCCCTAATCAACGATGATGACACTTGCAGTTGCTGACACTCTACTGTGGAGGGATAAAAAGCAGACACTTACTGTAATTTTGATCTTGGCCGCATTTTACTTCAATTTCATAGCAACTGGGTATACCATCATTACTGCAGTTTCAAGCTTCTATTAGTGGCATCAGTCTTCATTTTCATCCACGGCAGACTACCCCAGAAAATGTATACATGCCAACATTCTGTTTTCTTATACATGATTATTGCTCGTGTTAGCCTCCACCGCCCTGCACTGAATATAATAGTTGTTAATACTTTGCATGCCCGGTGCTGCAATATTGGAAAATCATTTAAGATTTCATTAAATTAGGGGCAATTTGCATAGAAGCAGTGAAGGAATGCTCACTTCTGATTATTTGTTGGTGCAGATTTGGATATAAAATAGAAAAAATTCCCGAGTCAAAGTTCCATGTCTCAGAAGCTGCATCTCATCATGTTGCTCTTTCAGTGGCATCTGCGTGGAATTCTGCTGTTAGTGACTTAAAATCACTTTGCAAAGGAAATGACTCTATGCTTTTCCTAAAGGTAATTTGTTGGTGGAGTTTTGTTCTAAATTCCGTTTGAGAAATTCACGAATAGATTGATGCCCTTCTTAATTTTTCTTTTAATCTGTCTCTGAACAATCTCTATAGACACTCAGCTTTCATCAGTTGTTCTTCTCGCAGTTTAGACTTTCCCAATATTAACGATAATGTATATTACCTTACTCTCTTCCCAACTAAAATACACACTTGCTTGCATGTTTGTCAATTATCATATATATTACTGTACTCAAAATGAGAACTAGCCAGCAACAATTACACAATTCTGAGAGTTATTTTTATAAATATAAAGTCAATATGGTGTTAGTTTGGCCTGGTCAATAAAGAACTAAAAAGAATACAAGGACCCAAAAAAGAGGAAAAGAAAAAGCTACATTTTGTAGTGCATCTCATTAATTTAATTGCAATACATGGGCATTTCACTTGATAGGAACACAATATTTGGGCTTATATGTTGTTAAAAAGTTCCAGATTTCCTTGTATTCTCTTTTTTCAAGGCTTTTGAGATGTTTTAAGATTTACATTAAAATTGTCGAATTTTATCCCCAACTTCCTGTCAGTGTCCTTGTCATGTTTGAGAAGAACTAGACGAGGGGCTGGAGGGCACTCAAGCAATATGATTCCTTTTAATGTATGTGACATTTAGTATATTTTTGTGTCATGCACATGTTACTAGCATAGAATACAGATCATTGCCTAAGTTTTGATAAAAATGCTTGGATTTAAGACCAGAAGGTTGTGAAATATGAAGTGGCAGTTATGTTTTGTTAAAAGGTCAGATGACAGGCAGCTAACCAGTAGCTACACATGCATTTACTATATATACAGGGTTGCATGTGTATTGCACATGGAATATTCATGATTAGTTCATCACCTCCACACGGGTTTATTTTTATTCTTCCTCTGACAAATAGGGTTCATACATTAATTAACAAGGAGAACTTCCTTTGCATGGTGAAATCCATCTTGTTTTATCTAAGTTGAGTTTTCAAGCGAAAAATGGTATTGCTAATGAGGAAGATCGCCGGAGTATGGCATCTTGAAGTTAAAAATAGTCATTCTATTGCCATTCTCAGAGTACAGTCCATCTCGTGTCTTATTGGACAGTTCTCAATTCCAGCACCAACCTGATGCCCGTGTAAAGCCCTCTATTGTGTTCTATAAATTGCTTGTAAATCAATAAAAAGGAGAAGTTGCTAGTCATTTCTCAATCGCTGCAAAAAGAATCAGATGAAAAAGGTTAACAGTAGTTGTTAGAAATTTTGCTCAGTGTTCTTTGACTATGACTTCAAATTGCCATTCTGCATTTGAATTTCTCGTCAGCTGACAGGTTTACATTTTTTATTTTGCTCCTGAAACAGGTTGTTCTCTCTTTATTACTTCTCAGTATCCTCGGAGCAGTTTCGCTTCATAATGCTTTTGTGATAGGTATTGCTCTGCGCCTGAACGTTGTGATTATTTTGTGCATGCAATGAGCTATGTTTATGTAGTTGAGAGCTGAAATATTCTGATTGTCATGGATTTGTATGTTTATTAAACTTCTATACTTTTAAAGTCCTGGATCTCATGTCTGTTGCCATTTTGCTGTTTTATTTGGACTTTACAGGTCTACCCATCGCCTTTATTTCTTTTGCTGTGTATGAGAAGAAGGAGGAAGAGATCGATAATCTGGTTCTAAAAGTTCTCTCATGTGGATGCAAATTAAAGTCTGATGTTACTGGAAAGATTTCCAACTCAAAGAAACAGCAATAATTGGTCAAATGGCGTAAGGATAAATTCATTTTCTTCATATCTTGGGGCCAATTGATTGCTATCTGATTTTTTTATCTTGGTATTGAATACTTCACCGTTCACTCCAGTTAAAGAATTGCAAAATGAGGTGATGTATATTTGCGGTACATTTCCTTCTCGGTTTTGGGCAGGGGCGAGAGCACAGTGTATTCTAACATTGGGGTTGCAGTTGACACGAGCATAATGGACCTTGAAATTGTTCCATTCCCCTGTTGCTTTCGTTGTTTTGTCATTTCTTCACTGTAATGTATCATTACATGTGAATCCAGTTCAATAAACTGGATATATTCTTTCAGGATAAAGCACTTGCTGTATTTGCACTGTTATATAGCAGTCTTGTTGTTTGGATGGTAGTGCTATTCAGTTGTTTAACTTGCCTTCTGTTTATATTATTCAACCTTCAAATTACAAATATGTCCATACCCTGTCCAGTCCAATCACCTTTTCCTTAAAATGCCCTTTTGTCCCTCCCAATACTATTTGAAGGTCCAAGTCTATAGGAATTTTGCTTGATCTGAAAATAAAAGTGGACCAATATATCACCAGCTTCATTCTCATGGGCTCTGCTTTTTAACCTAATATCATTTCTTAGAACGTGACAGGTAAATAGGGTTTGTTTCCACTAATGACTGGCTAAACTCTGTTATCTTGAGCAAAATCATTTTATTCCATTGTACCTCATAGCCTGCAAGTGATACTGGTTGCACAATGTGTTGTACTTTCAGACTCCATGATGCAATAATGCTGAAATTAATTGGTGGAGGTTGGTCAAGGAATATCACAGATAATGGGGCGCCACTAACACAAGCATACAATATCAGAGGCATATCTGTACTGGTTTAATCGGTACCTATTGATGCTTGTTATCATTACCAATTGACTTGCATTATTCATTTCATTTTATCATATTATTTATGTATTTGTAAATTGTAATATACAACTCGAATCTAGATGGTTGAGCACAGATCACCCACACCATCAAATTATACTATTTATTAGTTGCATGAATATTTGGTTAAATTGGTCAGCTGAGTTGATGATTATCTTGCATGTATGATGCAAATTGGTGGGGTACTCATTCACAGTCTATGGTTCTTTTTAAGTGATAAAGGCTTCACCTGTTCACCACGAAATCTTTGAAAATCAATGATAACTATCGAGAAACATGCATTGCACCTTAATCAAGTCTCGTATGATTTAATCAAGAATAACAAAGGGCTTAGGAAAAGAAGGGTGGCAACTTTTAATCTTCAAACTAATCTTGTCAATTAGGTTTGATTAATGTTTATGAGTGAATTACGTGTCACACTATAGTGATTACATCAGAATTGATATACTTTATTTGACGTAAAATTAACCAACATGATTAGGACGCCTTATGACATTGGATGAGAAGTGGTCAGCGTTAGCCCCCATAATAATTTCATATCATCTATTGTATGCTGTCACACTTTCAAGTACAGATTTTAAATTTGGACCCCCTTTTCGCAATCAAAATAGTGTTGAGGTTTTTAAATGCTTTTGCCACATAATCTGAAAATTGAAAATCATGTAAATAAAAATAAATAATGGTAAAGTTGCTGTTGAGTAATGAAATGGAAAAGCCCAAAGCCCAATAAATACGAAATATGGCTTTGGAGTTGGACCACCGTTTGTGAGTGCGACACGCATGGTCCATGTTTGGCTCTAGCATTGATTGATTTATGATGGGTAATAATAATAATAATAATAATAATAATAATAATAATAATAATAATAATAATAATAATAATAACAATAATATTTATATAGTAGTAGTAGGAGTGATAATCAAGGAATACTTACACTATTTCTTTTTTTTTTTTTTTTGAAAGGTAGACTAAAATTTTCAAGATAGTAAAATTTGATAATTATTTGTCTAAAACACAAAATTGACTAATTGATCTAATGATCTCTGAAATGAAAGAAGTTTCAGTTTCAACTGGCAGAGTTGATACATAGTTCCATCATTCCATGGAAGGACATTAAAAATTACACACAATCTCCGGATACATATAATTAATCTTAAAACATAAAAACCAATCAATTACCTAATTTTTATTTTAAGATCTGATGTAACAGATAGTTTACACTTTGCTGTCCCATAGTACTCGACAAAAAAATTACAAAAAAAAAAAAGCACTATATAATAATAGTGAAAAAAACAAAAATAAAATAAAATACTAGTAGTTAAACATTGAGGAAATCAAATTGTTTCCTATCCCACAAATCCACTAGGTATGAATAATTTAGCTAAATATTTAAATTTTAATTGATTTCTCCACAAACAGCAAATTTTTTGAATGCAGAATATGGTATCAGATCACATCGCGATAAAATAAATATATGAGTATTATTAGATTTACACAAAATATGAATATGAAAATAGAAAAAGAGTAGAAAGGTAATTTGGCACAGAGCAAACGTCTTTTAAGGAAACAACAGTTCAAACAAAGGCAAAGCGCTAATGCAAAAGCGGCCATGGCGTTCGGCCTTTTGCTCTGCAAATTTTAGAGAGAGAAATTGGAAAATAAAGTGATTTTAATGAATCACGCCAGTGCCCACTTTTCTGAACCCCCCAGAAAAGCAAAAGAAAAACCGAAAAAAGAAAGAAAAGCAGGGAATATAAACACAATTCACAAAAATTTTCTGCGTAGATTCTTCTTCAAACTTATTTTCACTTCATATCGACATGCCCATCATTCCAGAATCGTTTTAAAGTAAAGATTTGTGCTTTCTCCCAGTTGGTGAAAAAGATTGCATTTTAAAAGATTTTTCAAATTTCATTGGTTCTCTCCTATAGCGAAAGATGTTGCATAACTTGCATTGACCCATTTGTTCTTCCAAAAAAGTAGAACACCAAAAGCAAGGGAAAAACCTCCTTATGTTACTATACTAGGAAATAGGAATGTTCAAATAAGTGGTCGAAGTAGTATATTCTTTATACATAATTCAAAACTTTCAATTTTCCCTCTCAAGAACTTCCCTTTCATTCTCCGATAAATATTTCTTTATTTCATTCCCATAACAAACCCTTTTCCACATCAGCTCTAAATTTGCGTTTTGATTTCTATTGCATTTGTTGATTGAATGATTGAGAAAATGGGGGTGGTGTTGGAGGTGGGGGAGGGAGGGTGGAGGTGATAGCTGGCAAAGGGTGCTCAAGGCTGTTTGTGGATTTTTCAACCTCATTCAGGGGCATCCCTTCATTTTCATTGGAGCCCTTGTCTCCTGCTTCCTCTGTCTCTGCAGTTTCATTTGTGTAACCGGCCTATCTAAAGGTATACCCGTTGTCGTTTTTGAATTCTTACTTTTACATATTAATGTGTTTGATAATGAATTTTATGCAATCGGTGTTGCTAGCACTAGTTCGGCTAAAATGCTGTATAGGAAAGATGTCATCTCTCTAATGTGGTTGTTATGTATTTGTTTTTCTGCATTATTAATCTGTTATCATCAATATATATTTTATCTTCTGCTTTCTTAATTTGATTTGTAGAAACAAGGAAACAGGTCAAGGAAGCAGCGGAGAGATTAGGAGGTCAATATAGTCCTCATCTCCATCCTCAATGCACTCATTTGGTGGTTCAGATATCCTTCCTTGTTGCAGATTTTGTCATTTTCCTATCGCTTTGATGTTAATTGGCTCACTGATATGACACTACTAAAATATCTTACATGGGAAAAGGTCATTAATATGGTCGATATAATTTGGTTATTTTTGTGTTGAAACAAGAACTTGAGTCATTAATTCGAGTCTCTTTTAATAAAACGACAAATTTAGTTTCTTTCAAAATCAAGACATAAATGTAGTTGCAAATTATCTCCCATTGTGATGTTTTTTACTGAGTCCACGCATTCTCGTGTTACACTTAACACTTATTACAGCTTTCATGGACGTAAATTTGAGCATGCTCTGAAACATGGACCAACAAATGGTCTATTCCTGGTAACAATTGGCTGGTTTGTGGATAGCGAGAAGGAATGGTAATAGTTACATTTTTATGTTTTTCACTTGTGGGCATAATTAGATCTTCCATTTGGTTTAAAATTCCTAATTCCATCATCCAGAATATTGATTTCATTCCATGCTAGACAGACATTGTTATTAAGTGAACTATCATGTGAATTTTTTTATGAAACATTGATTTGGGTAGAAGTAAAGCTATATGCTCATGACTATGTTGATTAAAACACTTAAATAAATGCATGCGCATATGCACTTACTCAGTAAATCTATTGTGCCAAAGATAACTTTTGTCAGCCACTACTGAGCATTGCATGACACTTTTCAATTTCCCATACTTGAATATTTGGAAAATATATATTCGGTTGGCAACAAAGATTATCCACTCTGGAGTTTGATTTGCCATCTTTGTACTGTTGCTTTGACCTGCCACTGCTATGAAGTTAAAGACGGTTTAATGATAGTATAGTCAATATTGCAAATCTTAACACGAATAAAGCAAATTGGTCTAATAGATTATATGTTTTATAGATGCATTCTCCATTTGAGTAACGTAGTTGGTAATCGTTGGGTATATTTCAGTTAGGTTGAATGAAACGCTCTACAGCGTTAATAACATTGGAGATAATGGCATCCCAAATGATGACTTGAAGCGGATTGATCAGAATTCTGGTGCTGAGAATTCTTGTCTTCCTGTTGGTTTGCATAAGCATGTCAAACAACGTGGCATGATTGACGCCCCTGGATTGCAGTTTGCAGAAAGGGAAAGTAAAAGACAAACTGTTTCTTCATCCATGTCTGGTCAATCCTTTTATATTGACAACGATGTCCCGGCCGAACTTGGAGTAAGGTAGACTTGAAAGCATAAAATAAAGATATTAAACAAACATTCAAAATTTTCTTTGACTTATTGATACTCTGTCATCTATGCAGTTGATGGGATATCTATGTTGATTGTACATCTCTTAAAATATCTGTTAAGTCATTAAAATATTTACTTCATGAAATCTGATCTGAGATTCCATTGCATCTCCACTGTCAATGGCAACACAAAATATAAGATGGTTATGCTACCATAAAGCTCCACTTTTATACATTAGAATGAACACAAATAATATTCATGTTTTTTAAAACAATTCTGTCATATACATGTGTTCCTAGGTTGCCGAGGCTCTCTCTGCTGAAGGTGCTAGCTTAGTGGATCAATGGTTTGTTGGATGCAATGCTACTCATGTAGTATGTGAAGGACCTTCTATACAAAGGTATCTGGGGCATTCAAGTAATCTTGTCACAGTAAGTGGCCAATGCCATTTCTCATGCTGCTTTTCGTTTTAACTGCAGTCATGCTTGTTAAATGTCTTAGATTTTCTACAAATGTTAGAGCTTAGCAGATTTACTCGATGTTTCAGTTGGGATTATGTCGTCACATAAATTCACGTGACTAGCAGAATCTAGTACTCTCGAGAACATACACAATGAGACCTGATATTTCTGCTCATGATGCCAATTGTTTTTTTCTTCAGCCACTATGGGTTCTGAAGTGTGCAAAAGAAAAATCTCTACAAAGACTTGTGCACTTATCAGCCGATTTGGCTAGGTATACTGGAGCAATGCTTGATACCTTCCAGCATGGTGTTTCCAAGGAGGTATGCGGCTTTTTCAATTTTAATAATTTACCCATTATCCTCTCTCTTTCTGATACTCATTACATTTACAAGTAGGCCATAAACTCTAATCTATGAAGAAGCCATTAACAGTGAAAAAGTGTTTTAACTTTGTTCAATCATGGATAGTACTGAAGACTTTGAAACGTTTCTTACTTTCTCCTAACTCCATAAGAGGTGGTGGGGGGTGGGGTTTACAAGCCTTATTTTCTGGGTTCAAAATGTTGTCTGCAGAGCTAGTTCTGATCACGGCACTAGACTGGTGCAATTTATGTTTTGATATCTTTGGATGTAAAATTTCAGTCTGGGATTTTCTTAGAAGACCAAATAAGTCTGATTGCTAATCCGAAAGGGGCTTTCATGGTTGTCATCGGGATAAGCCTCATAATTAAGTTCGAGTAATTGATAGATATACTTGGAGGTAGTGTTTTGACATTTAATGGCCAACCTGGTATTCCGAACTTATGTTTAAGAAGTCCAATTCCCAGTTCTTCTTCTTCTTCTTCTTCTTCTTCTTCTTCTTCTTCTTTTTTTTTCTTTCTTTCTCTCTTTCTTTTCTTTTCTTTTTCTGCATAACTTGTTTCCTTTCTTGTGGGACACAAAGTCCAAATACTTCAGGAAATTCTATTAGTCGTTTTAACACTTGTTCTGTTTCTTAATTGTTGAGCCTTTTCACTTTGAATATTTTCAGGAAGTTTACAGGGTAACTAGTTCAGGAGGCGTACCTAGTTCTGAAATTAAAGCCAGTCATGGAGAAAGAGGCAAACGAGGGTGAACCTAGCTAAAGATGGTGTCAGAAAGCGCCGGAACCGCCGAATGCAGGTGAACTTTGTTTATACCCAATTTGAGCGTTGCTCCTTGACTTGTTATGGATCACTAGAAAAAGATAATTGAGTTGCACTGTGGAAAATGAAGTTTGTAAACTTAGCAAGTAAGGTACTAGAGTGTGGCTATTGCCGTTAGATGTGCTTGTATACTGGTCTTAGGGTCTAAGTGCTTTCTTTTGGTTTTCTCAGACTGTAATATTTTGTTTTTCATGATATGTTGGAAATTGAGAAGGGCATGCTTGTGTAGTTAACCATTCTTCTTCTGCCATTTGTCTATACATGAGAACAACAAAAACTCAGCATCACTATGTGTCTGTTATAGCGATGGCGTTTAGTTGAAATATTGTCTAATTTTATATTGTAGTTGATCTGACTTTGCATTCTGATAGACTACTGGTTATAATTCATTGTATTATAATCGCAGACATGTCAAACTCCAATACGCCCAATAACCCCGGGAAGCCTTTTGGATTCCATTTGCTGGTCAATATCTGAGCCAACCTCGACTGCTTCTATTTATACAGAGTCTTCAAGTGTTGAAAATGTGACTGAAGACCAGACATCTGTGTTCTTTGATGCAAAGGAAGGAGGAAAGGAATCTGAGACTTCATTTGTGAACTTATCACGACCACTTACAGAAAGGTTAGCCTTTTTGCCAATTCCATTACTTATGATTCTTGTAAAGAAAAAGGAATGTTTGAGAATATATACAAGGAGATCGCAATTCTTTATCAGCTTGTTATGTTCTCGATGTAATAAAGTTTCACCTTTTTATCGACTGCAAAAATCCGAATATAATGCACATCTGGTCTTATTGAAGACAAGCTCCCTGTGTCTGATACCTTTTCTCCTAAATGCGTGTCATCAATTGCAGTGAGAAGTCTGAGTTAATATTCAAAAGTCATTTCCTCACCATCATGTTTCCAGTTGACCGTTTTTCGGAGATGGGCCCTTGTTCAAGGACATTCTTTAGCAGTAAAGGCTTTACATGTTTGCAGGTGTTGGATTACATCTATGCATTTTACCAGGTATTTGATTTTCCCTGTGGTCTCCAGTCGTATATTTCATATAATGTTTTTTGTTGATGATATTTGGTGATTAGCTTTTTCTTAAACTTGATGAAGCATGGAAATGTTACGTAACAATGTCTGTTAACGTCCCTCTTATATCGCCCCATGGAAAATGTTAGTACAATATTTTTAGGGATAACTATGAAAACTATCCCCGAGGCTTGATCTAATAACAAAAATCCCTTTGAGATTTGATTCTGTATTTTATTTACCCCATCATAAGCAAAAATATTTCGAACACCCCTTTTACATTTGTAAAAATATACAATTACTCCCTTACATTTAAGACAATCAAACCTCAGGGAGACTTTTGTAATTTGGAAACTTTTCTGGGATTGTTTTGTCATTCCCCCAAACCTCAGGGGTTGTTTTGTAATTATCCCTATTTTTATGCTAAACTGATAGAGTTGTAAGGTTCTGAAATTTTCCCTTGATTAGGTCTCTGGCAATATTCGGTAGAAACGCGTTGATGCAATAAGCTTACTATATTACTTTTTTATCATCCTCAGGAGAATATGTCTGCTGAGGAAATAGAAATTGCTATCCACACAGACTCAAGGCATGCTGACCGGCTGCGATCTGCTTACTCCAGCAAGGAGACGGCAGAGCGAGGTCGTGTAGAATTCAAGCGGATCGATTTTCTTGGTAGTCGAAAGAGTTTTGAAATGTTGAAACGTGTATCAGGCGATAATAGTAGTAATCTTTACGAGCTGTTGATCAGAGCATGAGTTGCGTATTGTGGATGTTGGTCGTCTTATCACGTCACTCATCTAACATCAACATCAGTTGTGGGTAATGCTTACCTATTCAAACAAGGATAGTTGTTGTTTATATCATATTATAGAGAGGCAAGTTTCACATTATCAAATGTATAGAGGAATATCATGGGAGATGGCTTTTGATTGCGTGTGTGGCTTTCAAGATTTTGGCTTATAATCTTTCTTTTTCCCTTCCAATTTTTCTTGTATCTCTCAAGGGAGATAAAAGTGTTCTCTAATCAGAACAATTTTTCCTGTTTAATATTTTCTTTTCGTTAAAGTTCTTATGTGAAAATGGCAAGCGTAACTAATTAATTACATTGGTAGGGTCTTGTTATTCTGTATGGTTTGTGGATAAGACCTTTTTTTTTTTTTTTTTTTTTTGAATCAAGCATAAATATTGAGAGATTTATCGTAAATACCATAACGCAGGAAAACATTTACCAAAAAACTACCACATGGTATTGCATTTAAAACATTTATTTAATTGGTTTTTAATATTTGTAAAGACTTTAGTTGTGTAATTACTCGTTGAACAGGAGAAAAATTCAGGCCCTGTTATTTAGTGTTCACTAGCTTTTTGTCATATATGTACCACGCCACCACCTGGCCAGGCATGGGTAAAATCGAAATAGGCATGAATATTAATTTAAGATGTTATTATTATTATTTTTTTCAATAAAACCAAGATTATTTAGTGGCCCCTCATTTTATTTAAGATGTTATTGACTTGGGCAATAAAACCAAGATTATTTAGTGGCATTTTATTTGTTTGCTTGAAAGGAAGGGCAAGTACAAAGTTCTTGGCGTATTAATTAATAATTATAGTTTTAGGTAATTTTCCCTTTTCTTTCAATGACCTATCTATTACATTCGCTAGTTCCACTGTTCCAATGCTTTGGCTACAAGAAAAATATATGATACTGATTTGACTTTTAGAAAATATGAATTAGGCTAATATGGATGATTTACACATGTTTATATGATAAATGTATGCTGTTGATTTTTAAGATGTATTTGTGTTTGTTAATTATCCAACAAATTGGGATAGGAAGTGTAACAAAAATGCGATCTCTACAAATATATATGGCCATGTCAACTGTATTTTTGGTCGATCCCAAAAATTACTCCGCTCTTCTAGATTCATGCTCCGATAGAACTCCTTCATTGACCTCCACAAAAGGGGGCCGGAGGATTGCTCCGGCGTACCCTCTCCGACGCTCAAGTCAGAACTCTATCGAAAGAGAATAATTAAATAAATTATGTGTAGAGGTAATGTAGAAGAGAAGAGAATAGAATACTCCATTTATATAGGATTCTACCAAGTAGAGCCCTAATAGAGTCCATATTTGTATTTGGGCTCATTTCTAATATTGAGGCCCAAATTATATTGATCCAATTTTATATGACAAATCTAGGTTGTATCAATTAGTCCCCCACTCCTGTAGTTCATTCAGTCATGAACTGCAAGAGTAAAACCATTTTCATCTTGGTCAAATCATGATAGTGAAGATATAAAGAAATCTCATCCATCAATCATCATCAATATCCTCATAATGAAATGTTTGCTCATAATAATGAGTTTGTAAAGAAATCCATTCATCTCCAATATACGCACAAATAGTGTTTTCTCGCAAGAAATTCAATGCAATCAATACCTATAGTGAGCTCATCAAGAAGCGTAGTCCTTATGAATAATGTGTTTTCATTATTTAAAAGTCCAAACCATAACCAGTAACCTCATTAATAACCACTTGATGATAAGAGCATAGAATTTAAAAGTGAATCAATGATTCTTCCGGCTTTTTCACCTTTCATCTTGAGTTTATAAATGGTTTATGAGAGCACAATAATTCGTTAACCAAAGCAGACCAATGATCACAAGAATATGCAATAAATCATGCATCAAAAATAAAAGTAGTACTCAATTAGGGCTCGGTAAGTTGTCGTCAGTATTCAGAAATTTATTAAAGCAGGTTGTATGAATTTCCTAAGTTATCAATTACTGGAAGAGACATTTATCAGTTTAGTGATTGCATGTGTGTGAAATATCCACCCCAAGAATCATGCTCCTCAAATTTTAAAAAGTTACACATTAATAGGAAATGGGGAAAATGGAACACAACACATATATCATTCTCCATATAATTACTAATTTTGAATCCCCAAGTCTGAAATAATGTTTATAAATTAATCTCGATAAACAGTTGATTGAGTATAGAAACTTGCATCAAGCTTCTCACAGTAAAAAAGATAATCACATATAAGTTCATTCAAGGTGTTTTAAGCTCCATCAAAATTAGAGTGCAATTTTTCTTCTCTAGTGCCATAGTTTCACCCATACGCGCAATAAAAACTGATGTCTTTGCTACCGTAGCTAATTAGTCCCCCCACTCTTGTAGTTCATCATGTCATGAACGTAAGAGTAGAGTCATTCTTATCTTTGTCGAATCGTGACCTATCTCGATTGAAGTTCCTAACATCGAAGGGTTGGGTAATAAGCAATCATCCTCATATGTTTGAAGGTCGGCTTGAGCCGAGTGCTTCTCGTTAGGGGCGATCAACCATCAAAGTTCATATGGACCAGTTGGGAAGAAGTTGTTTCAAACTAGGAAATGGCTCGCCTGCCCAACTTGAAGCCATTCAAACCAGATGAGTTCGAGACTTCCATCGTCCATAAATAAGTTCATCCGCCCATTCGGAAGTTGTTCAAACCAGGAAATGGCTCGCCTGGCCCAACCTCAAAGCCGCTTCAAACCAGGCGAGTTCGGGGACGCTTCCATCGCCAGTAAATAAGTTCATCCGCCCACTTGGAAGTTTCAAACCAGGAAATGGCCGCCTGGCCCGACCCCGGCCGCTCAAACCAGGAGATGGCTCGTCACGCCCGGCTTGGAAGTCGTTCAAACCAGAAATGGCTCGTCTGGCCCCGGCCGGCTCAAACCAGGAGATGGCTCAAATGGCCCGGCCGCCGTTCAAACCAGGCGAGTTCCAGGTTCCATCGCCCGTAAATAAGTTCATCCGCCCAACTCGGAAGGCATTGTTCAAACCGGAAATAGCTTGTCGCTGACTTCAAAGCCGTTCAAACCAGGCGAGTTGGGGCAGTTCCATCGCCTCGTAAATAAGTTCATCCGGCCCATCTCTGTCGTTCAAACCAGGAAATAGCTCGCGGCCCGACTTCAAAGCCGTTCAAACCAAACGAGTTCTTCAATAAATCCATAGGCACACATGCGATATATGACCATACCCATGTAAAGAAGTCCAAGAAATATTAAATGAACTTATAGATAATTTCTGTCATAATTATAATGTATAAAGAAATCCAACAAATTTGTCTTTTATAAGATTCGAGAAATCCATGTCATAATCGGGATGTGGTGTTAAAAATGACATATGCTCATAATCAACAAGGTCTTCAAGAAATCCATAGGATTCTAAATATCGATCGTGTTCATAAATTTGTAAAGAAATCGATTCACTCCATAAACTCATAGATAATGTCTTCTCATAATAGATAAATTTGGTGAGAAATCCAACTCAACATCGATGAGCAAATAAATAAGGATAAGTTCTTCATGAAGTTCAAACCATGATCAAGCTAAAAAATGAGTTCATGATGTCTACCCATAATCAGGATAATAAATAATATTTGTTTCAATTGTGAATTTTTCCATAAATCCAACTCGATCAATGGCTCATAGATAATATAACTGTAAATTAAGATAAACTTGTCAAAAAAATGAACTCAGTCAATTGGCTCATAAAATAGTTGCTCACTAGAAATCCAATACATTTTTCATGTATTACAAATAATATTAAATCATAATCAGCGAGCTACTCAAATCGAACTGATACGAAAGTTGATTGAAAATTATGTCTTGAGATAATAGTATTATCTCTTAGTCAGTGGCAGAGGTGAAAACAACATGTTTTCATATCTAGCTCCATGTATAGATAAATTGAGCTCCAGAGAACAAAGATACAGAGGCACATTTCAATAAATATATTTTCATTCAAGATAAACACATGGGCAGGGAAAATAGATAGCCATGCATCATATATGTATTACTTTCCTCCATATGTATTTCTCGAAGGCAAAAACATATCACAACTTGGCTGGTCAGGATAATAACAGTAACTTTTTTGAAATAACTCTCTAATAAGTTTCGTTTCTGAGAAAAATAAAGGAGCAAGAATAATCAAAACTTTGCTAACTATAATGAAACGTCATTATCATCTTTCGTCAAATTTTCTCACCCATCTGCTGTTTTCCAGATACGCAATCTACTGCATGCTATAAATTCAATCTAATATTTTTGAATAAAATTTTTACCCTCTTGTCGACGCCACTGGTGTATATTCATAAATCCCAATTCTCTAAAAAGCTTGGAATATTTGAGTTTTTGAATCTAAAATAAAATCTCATTTATAAAATATACATTTATTCTTGCAAAGTAAGTGGCATGATAATTTTTTTATTTTTGAATTAAAAAAAAATCTCATGATTCTCTCCAGAACTTAGCAGTTTCAAGAAGGGGGTATTCATGCACAAGCTTTCATTATGCTAACTTCATCTTAGAAAATTTCTATTTGATTCTTATCTATTGGATTTCTCTTAAAAAGAATTTTCAGCATATTATATACAAATAGCACACTTGGACAAAAGAAACTCCATCTATTACTACCCATTAAGAGTTAATGGCATTCATATATATCCATTAGCGAATGTCAACAAAATTAACATCTAGAGTGCTCAAAGATCAATAAATAATTAACAAAAATCGATCATTTACCTCATAATCCATCCACTTGAGAAAATCTTCCTCCAAATGTCACTGAGATTCTGGTTAATGAGTCAGCTATGTTCTATTTAAATCAATTGTTGTTGGTGTGGCCATTGTGGTTGATCAGGGTGCATCTGTGTGCTGCTTGCTAAGTGCTTTGTTGTATTTGTCTTTCTGCTATATCCGAATAAGCTTGATGTCTTCTTCAATCAGAGATCAATTATGAAAGTGAATAAGAAGCTTAATTCTGGATTAAAATGATATATAAATAAGAATGAATAAGCAGTTTTTGTGCCAAAAGAACGGCATCCACATTTAGTTCTCTTCTTCACATGGATTGCAAGTGTGTTTTTGCTAGAAAATTGAACTTTTCTCTGTACAATCAGCCGTCAGAATTCGATGTTGTGTCATCTTTGATATATACGAAATTTGTCAACTTGATTCTGCGAATTGTATGGTTCTATTAAGTTAAAACCGAATTTTTCCGGTCATTTCGGTTCGGTTTCCAGATAACGAATTGGTGTTCTGCTTTGTATATTTGCATTTGTAAACTGTTGTTTCTGCAATCTTACCTCGCCAAATTAAAAACAAACTGAAAGCAAACTAAAGCAGTTAAGCATTAAATAAACAAAATAGAAACTAAAGTTTGCATCCTATTTCCAACTAAACCAAACAAAATCTTCATGTGAATGTACATCAGCAACAGGAAAGCACTATGCTCTCAAACAAGATTAAATTTCAACATAACACATTGGCTTTCAAATGAAAAATTGTCTCAAGTATAATGCAATATTCGTACATGTAAAAGATACTTACTATCATGAATTCACATTGTTACGTGAATAGTGTTAATCACAGAAAATTCACCATCAATATCCAAATTGGATTTTCATCCAATGTAATTTCTCAGCAAGTTAAATATAACTACCCAATCATCATCTCATCTAGTGAGGATGCAACTTTACAAGCTTCAAGCATGCAATTTACATCACAAAGAAACTCGTACAGATAATGTCAAAAGTAACATAAATTTACCATCAATATCTGAATTGAATTTTCTCTTTTACCCTCGAATTCAAATTTCCACCAATAACAGAGGGATTAGCAGCAAAATAATCAATCAAATTAAGCTAAGTGAAAACCATGACTTATCTTTTGAGCAACTGTTGCCTACTAAAATCATGTTTATACAAGAGAATTTAAGCAATACTTGTGCTTATGGTGTTCATGCCCATGAACCTTCAAAAGCATATTTTCCATACACAAATTACCACCAGCTTACTGACATGGCAAGCACCATGAATTATTGGTAACCCCAAGTTAGTTAATATGTATGCGCAGGATGATTCTTTAACCAGTGAGCACTCATCCGTTTTGTTTTTTAGATTTATAAGTGAAGCATATCAGCCATCAAAATTCTGTCACGGTATCTTAAAATAGATAAAACATCCTGTTGCAAATTGCATTAGCTACCTATGGGGATAATTAACACCATTTTTGGACCGCTTTCATTCCTAATAGATTCCTGAAAGTTCTTGGCATCATATTATTCTACGAATTTGCACCGATCCTAAAATGAATTCATGTAGAGTAATACACGAGACAACATCAACAAATTATTATGCACATAATTCTCAAGTAGCACAATCAAATCAATCAGAATTAGAGGTTAGAGAGAAAATAACCCCTCACTTGGAGGATCGCGTCTTCAACATATTTTTCTGGTGTTTTCTTGCTTCTACTACTGATTTCAAGCCTCCCCACCTTTTGAATTGTGATTTTGGAAGTTACTCGATTCACTTCCCAAATCTGCACCACAGTCGCGACCTACGCAAACTCAACATGTTTAGATTCAGTTTTCGGCATTTTGGTACTCATTTTCAGCTGGGTGTTGCTCATGGCTCATTTTGTCTGATTTAATTTCAGATTGCACCCCATTGAAACAGTTTTAATCGTTGGCCTCCTACATTAGATAAAATGGCTGGAACCTTTCTTCTTGCTGGGATATAGTTGGGCCTTCTAATTTTTAGATGAACGCTTCCCAGGTGTCTTTCTAGCACTAGGGATGATGATTTTGGACTATGATTCCGATTCAGATGGCATACAACAAACGCAATCTGCCCCTGTGATTAAAACCAAAAATGCACACCCGATGCTTGAGAAAATACAAAGCTCATACCGTATCACAGAATTTTCATTGCTCATTTAATTTTCCATTTTTTCTCACGTTTTAACTCAATTTTTCCCACAGACCGCGCCAATTGGTCGATCCCAAAAATATTCCGCTCCTCCGGATTCATGCTCCAATAGAACTCCTTCGTTGACCTGCACAAAAGGGGCCGGAGGATTGCTCTGGCGTACCCTCTTCGACGCTCAAATCGAACTCTATCGAAAAGAATAATTAAATAATTTATATGTAGAGGTAATGTAGAAGAGAAGAAAATAGAATCACTCCCTTTATATGGGATTCTACCAAGTGAAATAATAGAGTCCATATTTGTATTTGGTATTTCAATATTGAAGCCCAAATTATATTGATCAATTTTATATGACAAATCTAGGTTGTATCAATTTTAAAAAAGTGTGCTGAATGCTGATATTTTTTGGACAACAAAAATCTGTACTAATATTAATTGTACAAATTCATGAACTTAGTAGAAAAATTTATAAGAGAACAAGAGAAATTAGTTAGGTAGTGAAATACGTCTTGTCCCAAAAAAAAAAGAGGTATTGAAATACGTAAATAACACGCGAAGACACAAATTTTTTGTTTCCATTAACCATCTTTTTATTCTTTTTTCCCCCTCTAAATTCCTTCTCTAGGCAAATTGGGCAACATTTCTTGAGGTGTTTGAGTACATAAGGTTAAAAATAGTTTATAAGATGTTTAAGAGCATAAGCTCTTAAAATGTGTTTGGTAATTTTTTCAAAAGAACTCTAAACAAAAAGGCTGAAGAGAACTTATATGACTCCTAAAAAAAAGTACCTCCACCCCAACTTTTTTAAAAGAAATTATAAGCTCCTTATTGTAAACATTCAAAAGACAAAAATATACTTAATAATTTTATAAGATATAAAAATAGCTTATAAGCTCTTACTATCTTATTTTATCCAAACACTGACAATTTATTTTAAAATAAGATCTAACATCTTATAAGCTCCTAAAAGAACTTATCCCAGGTATAAAACTTATAAGATGTTTTAAATAAGCAGCGAACACCCTCTTAATCAGTTGGCCTTTTTACTTGTTTTCATTTTCAACACTAGCAATTTATAATTATTTACCTTTTTCATTTATTAGCTTTTTAACTATTTTGCGACCATCGGCATCGACTAATATGTATATTCCTTTTTTCTCGTAAATATAGAAATATTTGTTTATAGAAATATTACATAATTACAATCATGTCAATATTTGATGCATTTTGAACCAACTTTTATCTCTCTCTCTCTCTATATATAACTAGAATAACACCCGTGTGTTTATTTGATTTATATAAAGATAAAATTTTAGTATCACAAATTTAAAAATTAGTTTTGATAGAATCTTGATTTTTAGATTAATAAGAGACTATTCTCAAAATAGTTGCTCTTATTTTTCCTAAAAGCTCATTTTCACTTTCTAAAAATATTTTTCTTTTTTTTTTTTGGCTTTTCATATTTAAGTTCTTGGTTTTTGGCAATATTTTCGCATTTATCACCATTAATATCTTACAAAAATAAACAAATAAGTATCATTAACTTTCATATATAATCGGCAAGTTTTTATATTTAATCCTCCGGTTATTTTTGTTTACCTTTAATAGCTCCCGGATTTTTGCGAAGTTTCTTGTTATTTTTTTAAATTCAACTTACCAAACATAACGAATAATTATCGCGGAACATATATACTATATAAAAAAATATATTGACCTTTAATATCTCCGAGGGATTCTCGGAACTTTCTTGAGTACATTATTTAAAAAGCAACTTACCAAACATGATATAATAATTATCGTATGGAAATCCTCTTTATAAGTACGTTAGATTTTTTGGATCATAATATAAAATATATAAGCTAAAAAAATTATTTTCGGTACCTTGCTGGGCACGGTAATATTTTTACGATAATAATATAAAATCAATCATTTGAAGTAAATTGAAAAAAAAAAATACGAAATAATTTATAAGAGTTACTAAAATAACTACAACAAATAAAAAGTGAATTTTGTAAAATGCCTACCTAAAATTCCGGATTATATCTTTCCTTTTATTAAACCAATTGACACTATAAATACATACAAACATTCATTAATTTACACTAACATCACGAGAGCTCTTTGCAATTCTTATTCGAACCCATTACACAAAAATTCTGCTTTTCGATCTTTTGTTTTGCATAATATGGCAACCATGTTTACATTTAAAGGATTTGAACAAGAGTAAGACGCAGGTTGGGCACTAAAATCTGCGTGCGGTTGGTGTGTATCAAAAGCCGACTTTCAATGACAACACCCAAATACAAAGTTTAGAATGTATATTTCACGATTCGAAGTAGAAAAATATTTCTCATTATGTTATGCAAAACATATTCGAATATAATTGAATATGATCTAATATTCAAAATCTGAATATATCTTGCGGGAGACTCTGATACACGTACAATTAGAAAAATGCATATGAACCAACATGGGCAGAAAAAAGGAGTCGCTAACCGAACAAATCCAAGTGTTATTTTGGGCTTAGTTTCTCGACACATTCGCAATCGGATTCGAGACTATCATTGGGATTACAGTGGGCGATTTCCCCACTACTTATCTTGGGGTTCCAATCTTGAGGAGCACGCCAAGGCGGGTGTTCGATCACGTGCTTGACAAAGTTATTCTCAAGTTCAAACGATGGAAAGGTTGTTCTCTTTCGGGCGGGGCGAGTTTGTTTGGTGAACTCTATGATCGCAAGTTCACTAGTTCATACTTATGCTTGTTTATAAGTGGTGATTACCATGCTTGCGATTAGAAAAAGCAATGCGTAATTTTATCTGACCCGCAATATTAATCAAAAGGGACTACGTGGTTAATCTGTTGTTGATCCTAGGAAAGAAGGGGGTCTTTAGGGTTCGCTCTTATTATTACGACAAACCGAGCTTACCTCATTAAATTGGGATGGAAAATTCTTACTTGATTCGGGTGCACTACCCTTCGTGCAAAAGATCTTGGCCGAACGGGCGCGATTTGTCACACTTTCTTGCCTTGTCGATTTAGGGTGGCCTCCGTCCTCTGGTTGAAAATTGCTTGTGAGTCCGTTGGGTTCCGGAGAAGCGCACTCTTAAATTGGCTTTTGAACAAATAATTGGCTTAGTTATGTTATGCGGACCGGATTGGCATTCGCGACGCTGCGTCTTTGTACTCACTTTTAGGATAGAATCTTGGACTTCTATTATAGTAACACTTGTCATTTTACTATTTTGTTTGTTGAGGATTATTTGGATATCGTATTATCATTTGCCCGCTTTTTGAAAAATTCTTTGGATAAATAGGTATGGACGTATTCTATGAACGGGTGGTATCTTCTCACGGAGGCTTATGTGTTCTTACGACCCTCTTTCCCGGTGGTTAGATGGGGATCTTGGATTTAGTCGGCTCATATTTTGGAAAGACGTTCGGTGGTTGTTTGGAAGCGATCTTTGGATGCACTTGCGGTTTTAGAGTCTCAAGTGTTCGCGGCTTTATTAGCCAACCCTACTGGTGTATCTTTCTTCTTTCAGTTCGATTGATAATCTTTTTGTTTCTT
>CM071927.1:990221-1233892 GCA_016081115.2 Rehmannia glutinosa
CTTGACAATTCCGATAACATTATTAATATTAAATTTTAAATTAGTAGTCAATCTTCTATTTTACACGTAATTTAAGTATTAAGTCATCACTTTATTCATTATTATTCACTTAATTAGATACATATACATCTCTTGCATCTGAATTTATTTATATATATAAAAAAATTGAGATGTTGTAACAAATAAATCCATTAATACATGTAAATTAAAACAATAAAAGTTATATATGTACCTTGAAGCTGATATTTCTGGCAGAGAAATAAGGTGCAAGAACAGAAACAGAAGCCGTGTGATAAGTACGTAGCTGTTGGCCGTCAGGTCCACGGTCACATGCCCTATCGTGCCATTCTATCACCGTCGTATCTCTGCCGGCTCCTTCGAACGTTATGTATGGTTTCGTTGCCGGAACCACCACCTTTTCTCTGCGCCGCCACCACCAAAAAACCCAATATTAATTACACCAAATGTTTATATAATTTCCAATGCATTATATTTAATTAATTGAATTGCAAGATAATAATTTAGTGCAATTCAATCACCTTATGTGTGAGATATATGTAACACCAATCTAAAAGTGCCATACAAAAGTAAATGTACCATGTATATAGTATCATTTAAAATATAGTTTCTATACACAATTATGCGGTTCCATGGTATATGTAATAAAACCAAAAAAAAAAGACAGAAATCAATTCCTTTTTATTTTAATCTTTTATTTATTTTTATGTAAAGTGACTAATTAAAGCGAATGAAAGAAATTAAAGACACAAAAGATTACCATGAATAAGATTTTAGTCGTCAATTAAGTTAATGTATATATGAATGGATGAAAACAACATGAAGGTAATATAATTCGTGATGTGATTAAGTGTATTTCATCTAATATTTCAATACATAATGTGAATGCTAAGCGGACAACGAAAGTAATATCATAATCATACAAATTGCGTCGCGTAGCGAATGTAAACACCAAATGAAATACAATATTATAGAAGAGAAGAGATCTATCTAGCTGAAGAATTATATAGGTAGGGTGTTTTAATTTTGCTATATGTAGGAAAAAGCGGTTTTTTCGGTCATTTTGACTAAAAACTGGCAGTCGTATTATTTACCTTAGTACTTGATTATTTTTCAAAACATTAATAAGGTGTGTTTGTCGGCATTTCTTGGTACCAAGAAGCCAGAAAAATGAATCGGTCCTTAGAAAAGAAAAAAAGTGGCAAAAAATATGTTTTTAAAAATATGGCTAAAAATATTTTTGTTACGGAGAAGTGACGAGAAACCCGACGAACAATATTGAAAAGAAAAAATGACACAATTAGATTTATTAAACAAGTGGATATATATGATGAATAATTAAATTAATTAATTAATTACATGTAATAACCAGCACTGATTAGAATGAGCACATTCATCCTGTTATTGTCCGGGACAGAGTCCACCGCATCTTGGACCGACCGGAAATCACCAAGCCCATTAACGTCGACGGTGATGAGGCGGTGGCCCACCGGCCCAACCCATTTGTGGTGGCCGTGCTCGCTGGAATTGGAAGCTGCATGTAATACACAGAAAATATTGTAGATGAAGAGAATTCTAATAATGGAGCACATAAAATTAGACATTTTTTTAAAATATATATATATATAATGTAAATTGGCAGATAATTAAGTTGCAGAGAAGAGAATGTTTGACAGAGAGTTGAATTGAAGAATCAAGAATGAGAATTGATTTTAATTTTCTTGGAAGAAGAATTTTTGGGAATGTGTTTGAAAGAATTAATCTTAGTGATATATAGAGAACAAAATACTATTGTTAGTTTATGCATATATATATATATATATATATGTGTGTGGGGGGTGGGGGGGGCATTGCAACGGTCATATTTTCTGTGTAGCCTTCCTAGTGTTGGTTTTAGTACTTACTTGGTCATGTGAGATTTGGGGATGGCCTCAAGAGTTATAAAGTCAAGCAAATGGCTTTTTTTTTTTTTTTTTTTTTTAACGATAGAATTTTATTATAACAACTCAAAACTAAAATTACAACTACAATCGTAATGAACGGGTTAAGAGCCGACAAGACTAACTAAGAGTTGCGGGAATTGGTAAAACCAATTCAAATTCACATGGACTAAAAAAACTATCCACCCCAAACTAACCACTCCGCTCTTCAAAGACTCCTTAAAGGAGATCGTAACACACCAAAAAACTAAAATCGGGCACGAGCAACCACTACATACTTTGCAGTAAAAATCTGATCCGCCTACGAGTTTCGCAAAATCAACCGAGAAAAAGAAAATACAAACAAAAAAAGAAAACAACAACTATAGCTAAAAACGAGAGAAAAAATACAAAATTGCCTCTCCCTCACCCAACTCAATCTACTGCCGACCCATCATCTACTCACCTCCGAGACACCTCCGTGGAGCTCACCCACTTTCCCCTGAACGAAAATATCGGTCACCTCCGAATATATCAAGGACCGCTGCCGTCCGCCTCCAAAGGTGAAAAGCATGGAGGGGAGGGAGGGGAGGGGAAGGAGGGGGGAGGGGGAGGGATGTGGGGTGGCGGCTGTGTGGTGGGGAGGGAGGAGTAGGAAATTAGGTTTGGGTTTTTTTTTTTGGGGTTTAGAGAGAAGGGGAGGAAAGTGTTAGAGAGAGAGATATTTTTCTTGGATGTTAATATAAGCAAATGGCTTTTGGCTTTGAATTTTTTGTTATATTTTATTTTATTTGTTTTCTTTTATTTGGATTTGTATGTCGTGTTCAGTGATATATGTACGTGTTGATTTTACAATATAAATCTTGTTATGGGACATGTCTAGAGAAACTATCTCAACTCATCGGCGCCGTCTCATGATATTTTTCATGCAAGTGGAAAAGCCTATGATGATGATGGTTTTGAATTTCATCTCATCTTCCATTCGTATGAAGATTGCGTCAGGAAGGTCATCCGGCGTAAAACTTTGCCACTTTGCTTTTTGTGTGAATTTATAGTGTTAACTAATTTTAGACAATAAATTAACACTATAAAATTTACGCCACCGACCCCACATAGTGGGACAAGATGCAGTTGATGATGATGACAACTTTTATTTGGATTTGTGATATTTGTATTCATAAGATAAATCATGTTCAAATAATAAGAATACATACATATCTATGGGCATATATATATCATATAGTTAAATAATGGAATATTGTGAATTAATGAAAATGGAAGAAAAGAGTTGGAACCAATGCATGAATTCTAAGCATGATGTTGTAATTATTAATTATCATACACAAATTATTGTTACTATGTTATTTCAGCACAATGGACATTAGATTCATAGTGCATTGAAATTGCATTCATCATAGTTTGGTCCATTAATAGTGGATTTAGACAAGTGTTTTTATTTATATGTTTGTGTAAAAGAACATATATAGCTTAAATCATATAGGTAAGTGATTATATAGAGATATATAGCTATACTACTGATTGGTAAATGCTTTGTTCATACTTGTACTATTATAAAATCTCGGCATAATTTACTCGCTAAGCGCTAAGCTCTACTTGACTATTTATTTTTCTTCCGATTAGGTCCGTGATGTAGGCGGAAGCACAAATAAACGAGCAACGAACAAAAGCAATACGAAACTTCACGAAGAAACGTAAATTGCAATGAACAAGAGAATAATCTCAAAACTTAAAATATTCAACATCCCTAAAAATAATAGTAAAACAACTATTTATAAGACCAAACAAAGAATCCTAACTTAATTAAAACATTAAAAGATAACTTAGAATAAAAGACTCCTAAACACAAATCACTTCCTAAAATATAAGATAATATAAAATCCTAAAAGATATATCATATCTCCATCATTCTCTCCGGGTCGAGACGATTCGTCCTCGAATCGGAAGGAGATGCTAGAAAAATATCAAACCATTGAGGAGCGCGAGGAGGACGAGATGGAAAAACAAGCGAATATCAAAACATATTTGAGCTAGATCAAAAACAAAACAATCAATTTCTTGTCCATAGCTTTTCTTCAAAGACACCGAGCCATATAATAAGGGATTTCCACGATTTCAATGAATATCTCCATAGGCTTGAAGAAAATTGATAGTCAAAACCAATGTCTTTAAATGGTAATATATCCTTTTTAGTATTGAACAAAAAATTTCCCGGTTAAGATCATGTTGCGTGACCTCATGCGTATGGCGATTCTCATCCTCATTGGCCAAAATTGGTGGTCCGTCATAACCACAAGCGTCCTCACAAATTCAAATTATTCGGTGTGTCGTAGGCAAACATCGAAATTGTATTGTCACCTTCCCTATCAAAGATAGGTGGCCCATTATAACTACCAATCTCCTCGTCAAATTTTGGAGGCTCGTCGTGGCCGACCTCCGTGATAGTGTTATCAATTTCTTCATCAAAATTGGTGGTCCATCGTAACCACCATATTCCTCATTTGACAAAATTTTCCTGCTTCTTTGGATGCGGGCGTGATTATCCGTTGTGTCAACAAGTCGTCGACCGTTGA
This sequence comes from Rehmannia glutinosa, assembly GCA_016081115.2. NCBI lineage: Eukaryota > Viridiplantae > Streptophyta > Magnoliopsida > Lamiales > Orobanchaceae > Rehmannia > Rehmannia glutinosa. Next base: position 994,750 of record CM071927.1, read on the forward strand.
CGGATTCGTGCGATGTAGTTCATGCGTTGTGGATCCTGGCCTGGACAACATGGTTCGGGAGCGTATACTTGGTCTCTGAATACCAACCGATGACGCAGAAGCACAAATAAACGAGCAACGAACAAAAGCAATACGAAACTTCACGAAGAAACGTAAATTGCAATGAACAAGAGAATAATCTCAAAACTTAAAATATAAACCTCCCTAAAAATAATAGTAAAACAACTATTTATAAGACCAAACAAAGAATCCTAACTTAATTAAAACATTAAAAGATAACTTAGAATAAAAAACTCCTAAACACAAATCAATTCCTAAAATATAAGATAATATAAAATCCTAAAAGATATATCATATCTCCATCAGTCCGTCTAGACAATAGCCCTCAGTTTGTCGCTTGTCAAGCACTTAGCACTTTGGAAAACATAACTTTAATGCAAATATTAAATTATATACCCATTATTTTGTGGTTGTTGCCAAAACAGAACTTTAATGTATTTTTTCTTTTCTGACAGGCACACACCAAGTCACCATCGTTTTCTAATTATCAGAAAATGTTTATAAATGGAAGGAAAACAAAACAAAAAAGAAATTGTAAAATGGGCTAAAGCCATTATAAATTTTATCCTTTCCTTTTCTTTTCATTTTTTTATTGATCAGAAGCCACTATTATTTTTACCAGACGCCCATTGTTAATTAATTGAGTATACTCAAATCATATCTAGTCGTTTGCACCATTATAAGCGCATATTCTCGCACTAAAATCTAAACTATATCTCTAACAATTTACAGAAATTCTGCATAAAAGAATATTCCATAATATTTTATTTTAATGCATATTTTCATACATTAAATCATCAATTTAAAACAAAAAAATGGAAAGGAAAAATTTAAGGCAGCTACTATGCTGCTATGTTTGTCACAAAACTATTTACATTTTCAAAATTTTCACAACCTATGGCGTAGTGTTGGAGCAAATATTTAATCCAAATCAAGATAAAACACTCTCTGGATATCGGATATGGTCTCAACGTCTACCATCAAATTTCAAAATTGTCTATAATATATTTCTACTTTTAATCAAACAGGCTGTACCCAGATGAAGATAAAGCCTAGACTCCTATAATTTCATTTTTTTAATTAGTAGATTTTATTTTCTATATATATTTACCCATCATCCTTGTCTACTAAAAAGCTCAATAACATTTTATATTGATTTTTTTATTCTTGCCTAAATTGTAATAAACTAAAGCCAAGATGGGCCCTAACTATTAAAAATTTCTGTGTTTCTGAACGTTGTAAGTGAACAGAAACAATTATGTACTCCTGGTGCATGAGACAAAAATTTGTTTGTTTGTTTTCTAGGGACCAAGCTGCAATTACCAAAATTGGAGGAGACTAGTTCTTTATGACTATGACTTGACGCCTGAAGGGTAATATTGGAAATTATAGAATTGGCATACAAAATTACAAATAATTGGTGGGGAACAAAATATTATTGTCAGAAATCACGAGGGTATGTCTGAAAAGTAGCCCTCAATCAGGGAGCCAAATGTGGGTTTGATGTGAGAATTTTCCGTTGGTGTCGCAAAAAAATTGTCTTTTTTTTTATTTAGTTTTTGTGATGTTATTTGTTGCACATAATTCAACACTATGAGTGAATAAAGTCAAAATTGTAAAGTTAATTATGGTAGTCATGTAAGTGAAGGTTTGTCCAATTTAAGTCATATTTTGGTCGGAATTTTAAAAATTGGCCGGAATAATGTGTGAAACATTTGATAGACAATTCCCGGCCAACTTTTAAAATTCCAGCGAAATTAGAATTGAAATTGGGCAATTTTATTACTTAATGACTAAATTGAAATTTCGAGTTTGGGTAGGACCAATCTCACTCCTTTAGTTACAAAACTAATTTTTGCAATTGATCGTCAATTTCTTTTTCCCCTCCAATTGACTTGTATATGGTTAGTGCATCGTCTCATTGCGAATCGTCAACTCATTGTATCGAGTGCAGGCCGTGCGTAGACACACGAGCTGACTGTGTGTGGTCATTTCTTGCTCCAATTTTTCTAATTTTTCTCATGCTACCTCCTTTCTCGTTTTATTTTATTTTATTAACTTTAAAATTGAAGTCAGACAACCACCTGAACGACGCGTTGAGAATTAAAAAATCTACCGCGAGGTTTGGGTTAGTTACGAAAAAAAGAAAATCCACAAAATTTGAAAAATTACAAAAACTTCGTAAGGTTTGATTTTGTATTAGAGTTTACCCCCTTCATAAGAAAAAACATTTCATCCACCCCCTTACATTTGTAAAAACATTATAATTACCCCCTTACACTTAAGTCTAAGTTTTAACACGGAATCAAACCTCAAAACTTTTCTTGTAATTTTCAAACATCCTGGATTTTTTTGTAACTAACCAAACCTCAAGGGTAATTTATGTAATTATCCCAAATTAAAAATCAGGGATGAAAATTAATTTTATTCCATATATATGTAATCTCATATTGTATCAAAGAGATAAATAACCAAAGATTACAATTCCAAACATGTTACAAAACTAAGAACTCAACAGGATTTTCTCTTCCTCTTCGAGTCGATTTAACCATTTCAATCCTAGATCACATCCTGCATTAGCAGCATTTTCAATTGTTCTCTTGCCATCTCAACTGGATTAGACTCGGGATTTCCAACATTCTTCCTCAATTTTCTGCTCGATGATGCTTTCTTCGCGAATTTGGTCAGCGATTCAGGAAGCTCAACGCCTAAAAACATTTTGTAACGAAAATATTAATTGACAAGTGATAAAGAAACCCAAAAGATGACCATGAGACATGAGTTGGTACCGAATACAAAACACACACACACTCACATACACATTGTAATCAATATTTTTTCAAGCCAAACTAAGAAGTAAAGATGTGTCTAGTCTAACCAAGCGTAATCGACGTTTGCTGGTAAATTTATACAAAAGGGGAGTAAGTTTCTATTTCCTAAAGCTATTAACACCATATCAAGAGAGTGAAAATATAACTTCATGAATTCCTCATTGAAGTACACTCTTTTTCCTAGTACACACGGCGTCAAAAGTTAAAACTAAGTCGACTACAAGTTCGTTCGGCAGATAAGAGCTAACCTCTAAGAAGAAGGGATCCATAGGCGGCGGCAGCACCAGCATGGCCCTAAATGAAATCAAATTGAAAAAGTTAATTAATGCAAAGCTTTATAAACCACTCTCAGGCACCAAGAACTCTGACTAATATCTTTTAACCAGTGAAACAAGAAGCATTATTTAATGCAGAAGCCATAAAATTATTTTAGCGGCTTTCGCTAGGTGTAGTACCATAGCAGTTCAAATGAACAACATTATTGCATGAAAACCAATAGCAGTTACATCTCGACAAGCACAGACTTGAGTACCTTCTCTGATGCTTTGTGGAAGCACCATATGGCAGAGGAAACATCTTGGTTCACACAATCCCCGGTCAAATATACAGCTCCTAAAAGGTAGAGAGCACCAGGATGCAACTAGGACATGACGAGTTTCAGTAACGTGTCAAACACCATATGTTCCAAGATCACAGTAAATAATATACATAGAAAAACTGTCAACATTGCATGTCTTGCAGAAAATACCTGGTCAACTGCCTTCTCAAGATAATAGAAAGCTTGCTGATCAGATTGCACATATGGATTCTGCCAAATATTAGAAACAAAAAGACTACTATGAACCAAAAGATAAAATAATCTCTCTTAGGAACAAGAAAAATAAATGGAACGCAAAATGCAAGCAACAGTATGGGCATGAAATTATTTTTGTCCCACTAAGGTTACAAATAAGAGTTAAAATTTATACTGAACAAAAAATTAAAATACTAATTCAAAAGCTTTCTCTATAGACACCTTCATCCATCAAGCTTAACCTAGTACCTTTCCATGAAAATAAGTCTCAATCAATATTGATATGCATTCTATGAAATCCAAACGAAGGTGAACATGCAGATGATGCATATTTGAATCCACCAACTAAACTGACATTAAAATATATTAAGAAATTGAAACTCACAGGAGCTTCTCACAGAGTATACAATTACATTATAGATAGCATCCTAGCCACTATAAAGATAGATAAGAGCTCAAAGGCCAGCCAGTCCGCATATGATTGGATGGTAAAAAAAACTTTAAGGGACAGATTACACTACTTTGAGGGGAAAACAAACACTATATATTATCAGTCAAACTTGAAATGTGAAAAACAGGTTCTTTGGGTTGTGGCCCGGTTATGGTTTAATGCAACAAAACAGACATAGCGTGTACTTGAAGTGTATGGGTGTTACATAACTATGACATTCCTTTAAATACTTCAAACTACATTTTAATGCCGAATTTATAATATGTCTCACATTTTATAATATAGGATATAGCAAGTTAGATTGTAGTTGTATTTTGAACGAAACCCATAAAGTAGTTTCAAATTTCAACTAAATGGAGTGGAGATAGAGGTTTTCAAACTACATAACAAGTTGATGTTTTTTGTTCATCAGAATATCTAACCTCAGCTCTTAGGCGGCAACCAAGTTCGTACTGTGCTTCTGGATCACCCATCTCAGCAGCTTCCACTAGCAACGCAGCCCCTCTGTTATGATGAGTAAGGGTAGATAAATGTAAAGAGTTGTAGATAAATGTAAAGAGTTTCGAAAGGTACTGAAATATGTCCACAATCACAATATTTTCGCCAAACCGCAATTGAAGTCCAACAACTATATTCTAGTAGATGATGGCTGAGAGAGATAAGGTGGATGTACCAACCAAAAAAAGAAAAAAGAGAGAACAAAAATGAAGCAACAGAATAGATTAAAAGTTCAAATTTATGAAAAAACACACGTCCACACACACAAACACAATGTAAGGGAACTGGGGAAGCTGTCCACACCTTCTCGAATCATGGCTGATTTTAAAAATATTCACATGTGAACAATGTAGGACTGTACTTCAATACAAAGTTACGGTGGGAAAGTAAATTGTTCCTTACATAGCTTTATTTGCACCAGGGAAGTGGTGGTATTTGAGATGCAATTTGGCTAACCAATATCTGGCATGAGTACTTGAGTTGTCGGCTTCAAGAGCCAACTCAAACTGTTCCTTTGCAGTCTGACAACAGGAATCAAAAAAATAAAAATTTTGCTCAACAATAGGTTTCAATTAGAGCAAGATCTAGTTTTAAATAATAAAATAAAACCAGACATGTCATTCGCTAAAACAACTTAATCACTACAAAATAGTTATAGGCGGGGAGGGGCTTAATGATTCAAGAGTCAAGACCTTGTTGCACGACGAATAAAATAGTATTTACCTATCAAAACCCCCAAATTCTAGAAAGAGAGTGTTGGTACACAGACTTTAACTACACAAAAAGCCCAAGCAATAGCATAAGAAACAAAAGGTCATAATTTTAGGCCTATATTGCATAATTGCAGTCTTTCTCAATAATAGATAAATCGGCGCAAAAGCTAGTTTACCTGTTCTCTATAAAACAAAATAAGTTCAAAACTGAAACTTGTGCACATGAGAGGTATTCAACAACTTAGTCACTCCAAACAAAAGCAGATAAATAAGTTATTAAAGAATCAAGACAAACAAAGTCACCAAATGTGGACATGTGTTTTTCAGAAGGGTTTATCCAGCAAGAGATTGTAACTTATTGAATATTTTGGCTAACAGATGAAAAATCCAGCATAATCAAATAATCCACAAGCTTAGTCATACATCATCTATTTTTGCACTTTTGCACAACAAAACCATAGGAATTAAATTAAGTATAGACGCACCGTTAATACCACAAACGCACCGTTAATACCACAAACAAGAGGAACATATATTAAGCCCTGCCACCACCCCAAGTTCATTAAATGTTCTAATAGATGTAACACAATGAACATGTTGCAACAGAAAAGAGAACACAAATTTTGATTGTCTTGTGTAATATTCAAGCACGAAAATCACCTTAAGATAGGGAATGAGACGCTTGTCGTAAAGTTCACAATAATCAATAACTCTATCAACTTCCTGCAAAGCACTAAAACCTTTGGCTATGAACTCCATTGCCCTCTTATTCCTACTGTGCATTCCTCTCTGTGAGAGACAAAGAGTAAATAAAAGAAAATATAATTAAAGAAAAAGGAAAAATCTAATAAGGTCACAAAGGCACGAAACATGGGTATTACAAAGAAAGAGTCAAAGAACTCACCTGAAAACTGAACTGGCAAAAAGCAGCCTCCACAATGCCTTGCCTAACAGCAGGCTTCAAAGAAGTGATCTAAGCATTTTTCCCTCTAAGGATCTAAACCAGGACTAAGCACCTAAAAGAAAAAAAAAAAAAATGTATATTTTCTGCACTAGGGAGTTAATTTTTTAAGGGGCAACAAAGAAAGAGGTTATCATAGGCATTTCATCAAACAGCTAAAGTGCAATCTGATGGTTACGAATACACAAAAATAAACCCAAGTCTTTATCATGCCTTTTAGCCACTACCTTCATCAATCACCAAACAATAATTAATAAACAAGAAGTCGAAGTCAAGAACTACCTTATGGCCTGAAACGGCGGCCGAAGATGCAGGGGAATGTTTCTTCACCGGAAGACTAACGAACAATTACAAAAGAGAAGTATCAACATACCATAAGGAGTACAGGTATTTGACAATAAACCAGATCATTATGTTTTATCATACACATTTAGGCTTCAAACTTGTTCCCTGATTCACTGATTGAATATTGACACCAAAAGGGAATGTGGAATTTAGGGGTTTAGGGTTTAGGTGTAATTGAATTGTTCATAATGTTGATCCTCTCTCCCTGCATTCTGATACAAAATACATTTAACAAATTTAAGTATTAGACACGATTTGAACAATTAATATAATTTTGTGGATTGAAAAGAGACTGGCATAGCTACATGCTACATGCCTTTGGTAGATGTTGGTATCGTGCTGTATTTTTTATGGGATAATTAAGAATGCGATCCTTAAAGTTTGGTATAATTACAAAAGTCACTCAATTATCTTTCAAAATTACAAATACACCTCTACAAAAAGTCCATAGTTTACAAATTGCACCTATCGAGGTGTATTTATAAAACAAACACAAATCTTAATGGAGTTGTCATACGAACTATAATGTTTTTGGCACTGTCGATCATGTTTTTGGCACTGTCAGAGTTAAACTTGTTTTTATGGCACTTTGATATCTAAATTATATGGGTTTTGCATTTTGGAGCAACTGCTTGAAAACAATTTTTCGTCGAGATTCTCACATGCCTAGGCTTCTTGCTTGACACTTTTTGGTCAATATCACGACATTTAATGTGCTCAGTTCAAACTATTGAGCTTCACGCTGAAAATATAGATTACCATTTGGCCCATTAATATCATGAAACTAACCGAAAAGTACAACAAGAAAAATGTCGATGCAGTGGCAAACACATGCTAGTTTGACTCACAAAGTGTTTTTACCCCTATTTGTAATACCAAGAAGATATTTCTAATTTTAGTAATTATCTCATTTTTTTTTTATTGTTTTGTAGCTTAATTTATAGATACGAGATGATAAATTTTATTTCAATGGAGCTTTCTTTTCCAAATATTTTGCACCCCTTACAACAAATTATGGGCATAATATCAACAATATTCCTTATGATAAGGAAATGAACAAGTCCTTTACTAATGATTAAGAATGTTTTTTTTTCTTTTCTGGAACCACCATAACAGTAATAATTCATGGACAAGAGAAAGAAATAGTTCAACAATTCTGAGCAGTTTATGTCCAAAGAATTTTACACATTCTAATTAATCAATAATCACATGATCAACAATACAGGAGAGTCTATTTTGCTTTTATGTGTATAAAATAGCTGCACAAAAGCTGGTTCAAGAAACAAAAATAGGGGCTGAAGAAAAAACATCATCTTTTCATCTCTTCTAGCACACAGCCCACAAGAAAAAATGAGATTTTTCACCGATGAATTTTCTAACACAATCGATCAATTTTTTTTTCAATACAATTTGTTGACCACGGAGGGCGATACATTTTCCCCTAATCTAGGCAAGAAAGCTTCCCTTTCGAGCGAAACGTGAAGCGAAGACATGATCTTAACAATCGACACCCAAAGGAGCGGTGCGCAGCAAAACGCGTATGCAAATACCGAAAGTGCCCTCACAACGCCGTCTGGGTAATAAGGGTAAGCCATTACGAGAAGGGTGCCCAAGAATCCGAGGCCTGGCACTAGCACAGGCAGCAATGGAAGTAGGAAAACATTAACCGCTATGCAAGAAAGCGAAAAGGATCCCAAGAGATAGAGACTCCAGCCGATAAGTGGATGAACCGTGTAGGGAATAAGGAAGAATGGGACTACATAGGCAGCAAGAATGGACCATATTGCTATCAATTTGAAGCCGGTTTGAATGAAGAAGATGCTCTTTTCTTCTCGACGGTAGCATAACTTGGATAAATTGGGACGCGCTAGACGTGCCACAGCCATTATTCCTAAGTAGAATATAGCTTGGATCAATACAATTGGCATTTCTGCACTGTACCTGTGATTAAAAAGTAAGACTCAAGATTAGGCCATGGTATGATATAAGGTAAGATAGGATGGTCTCATAAATAGCAAAATTGTCGACAATACTTCGTTACAGCAAAAAGAAGTTGGCCTTAATTATAGCCATTTGCAAAGACGGAGGCAATGTGCCCCCACAGTTTTTTTTCTTTTGGGATAATTACAAAAACTAGCCCTGAGATTTGGGTTAGTTACAAAAAAAACATACAAGTTTGAAAATTACAAAAAATCCCTTGATGTTTGATATTGTGTCAAATGTAAGGGGGTAATTGCACTACTTTTACGAATATAAGGGCAGGCCGCAGGTGTTTGAAATGGTTTTGCTTATGAAGGGAGCAAAGTGTAATACACAATCAGACCTCACAGGGTTTTCTGAAGTTTTTAAAAAATCTGTGGATTTTTTTGTAATTAGCACAAATCTTAGGGGTAGTTTTCTAGCTATCTTTTTTCTTTTTTTTCTAAGAGTTGTATATTAATTAGGTTTGTAAAAAAAATCAGAGTTTTGGATGTAGTTTATAATTGTATATATTTTGTGCCCCTTGTAAAAAATTCCGGGCCATTAGAATGCCAATGGCAAGAAAACATATTGAACTGTGACTTGATTGGTTTAAGGAAACCTTACCCTAGAGTTTGTAGCCGTTGTTTATGCCATTGGATGCCTAAGGGGAGAACAGGCCATGACCACCAATACCATGGTTTTAACCACGGAGCGCCAGGGAAAGTTATAACGCTGTTAGGTCCACAAGGTACACTCCAACGGAGCTTGAGATCTAGCGCCAAATAAAGATAGTATATTGGTAAGACACCGGAAAAGTATGATCGAGATTAGTACGAACACCAATGTTAAGGATTTTTATATGCTTACAATAGTAAGAAGCATCCATTTGATAGCCTAGAGGAAGCCTATAGGCTCCATCAAGCTTTGTGCCATTTGAAGGAGGATGAAACATTGGCCGGTCGAGTAAATCAGGGAAATAGCTTCCGAGAAATCCTTGGTCTGCGCCGTCAGGGTTACTTCTTCCTATCTCCAATTCATGCATCATGTCATTGAACACCTCCATTGATGGCTGCAATTCATTATACTTAAGGTTACGGATATAAATAATAGGGATAAATACAAAAGACCACCTGAGGTTTTGGACTAATCACGAAAAACAACGAGAGATGTTTCAAAATTACAAAAACCCTCTGAGATTTGATTATGCCTTATTTAAGGGGATAACTATAATATTCCTAGAAGTATTAGGGGTATATGAAATGTTTTTTTTACTTATGAATGGGAAAATATAAGACGAAGTGAAACCCGAAGGGGATTTGCAATTTTCAAAAACCACCGGATTTTTTTGTAACTAGCCCAAGCCCAAACATGAGTTTTTTTTTTGTAACTATCCCTAATAGCAAGCAAACTCTTTTTTTCCAATTAAAGAAGAATATGTTAAACCAGAAATAAACCTTTATAAGGAAACACACAGTGGAGGTAAATCTTGTACCTGCAATACAAAAAGACCAGTGTGAAAGATGCAGGGATTGATGAAGACTGCACAGAACTGCCCACATTGGAAGAGTTCGTCAGTTTTTTGGAGGAATAGGTTATCGGCATCAAGCATGACCACTCGCTCATAGTTCACAAGCTTCCATGCATATAGTTTGTTCAGTGTCAGCTTAAATCTCCAATCGAAATCCGATTGGCTTCTGTACGGATTTCTTATATTTTCAACTCTCACGACCTTCACCCCGTCTTCCTGTTCTCTGGTCACAATAAACATTAAAAAGATGAATTCGTTTTCTTACAGCTATTCGAAAATTGCATTTTATAGTAAAAAACTTTATTGTGAATTATCCTTCAATGTTTTCAAAATTGCAGGTATACAAATAGCTTTTGAAAACAACCCAAAAGAATCATGTATTAACACTTCAATACAATGAATTATATAGGGATAATTACAAAAACTACCCCTGAGTTTTGGGGCAATTACAAAATAAAACCCAAATATCTTTGAAAATTACAAAAATCCCCTTGAGATTTGATATCATATTACACTTTACCTTCTTCATAAGCAAAAACATTTCAAACACTCCCTTACAATTTTAAAAGTAGTACGGTTGTCCCCTTACATTTAAAGAATAATCAGACCTCAGGGTTTTGTTTCAAAATTTCTGGTTTTTCGTAATTACCCCAAACCTTAGGGGTGGTTTTTCTATTTATCAAATTACAATATTATATAAGAGAATGAAGAATTTGTAGTTTCACATTTACTTGTCACTGACTAACTTCTCAAATAGAAGTTAAAAGATAATTTTAGACACGAAAACAAAGCTGACAAAACAAGAAGACTATCGTTAGAACGATTTAGCATGTATACTTCTGTACGGGCTATAGAGACAAAAGAACAAGAGATCATAAACAATATATGATCTCATCCAAATAGCTTTTTGTGCCAAAAAAAAATTGTCTGAATTATCTGTTCCATTTTTGTGGGAAATAAAGTCCACATAGACAGAAGATAACTTAAAATACGTTTAGCACTTCACATACATACAATTCTAATTGACATAAGCTCAAGGATTTGGTAAATGTCACAAAAAAGATAGCTTAGATCACATTAACTAATCAAACAGCAATATATTATGCAAAGTAGAAGCCAAATGCAGTTTAAAGTACACACGTAATATGTTAGTGACAATTATGTATATATAATATATTCCGCGGAACATAATTAAATGAGCACAAGTTGGAAGTATCAGATGCCAAAAAAAAATATCCAATACTTCAGATTGAGACAAAGCATATTCATTGAGTCTCTTTCAAAAATAACTTTATTATCAATAAGTTGTAAGCAATAAAACAAAAATAGTGCAAGAATTGGTCTATTTCGGTCCCGTTTCTATAGCGTTTTTGTGCTGTTTTCGTGCATATGTCAAATACTCACGTCCTCAATTCTGTATTTAAAATATACCTCCAACCACAAACTGTCTGAAGGTAAAATATCACTTATTCTTTAATCAAGAAAGCAAGCATATATCAAAATTTCAAGATTCTTGTTTTAAAGTAAAATACTCGAATATCTCCAGAGTATGAGCATATAAAAAGGGGAAAATAAAAAAATGGATGAAAAGATTGATGATTCCTGGCATGGAAAATGGAGATATTTAATTAAATTTATTGAGAGCACATGCACTATCTAATACTAAAACAACAACAACAAATAAAACAAACAAAGTCTTAATTCCCACTACGTGGGGTGATCACACAATAGTACGGTCCAAAGCCATATAAAAAGGGTTAGTAAGGCCTAGGGTCCAAAGCCATATAAAAAGGGCCAATTGCCTGACAACACAAGTCTCTAGCACTGGAGCACCCGCAAGTCTAATACTACCTTAGTAAAAAAAATATTTAGCTACATAGTGATATATGTTGTACTCCTCTAAAGTGGTTCTACAAATATGTTAAATATTTTCATTTCTTTTGAGACCCTTTTCTTTGCTTTTCTTTATATTTTCTTTTCCATTATTCGATTATGTACTAAAAAAATAAAATAAAAAAGAGGAAATTGAGTGTTTTTCCCTCTAATGAGATGTATAAATATTATTTATTCTGATATGACCAAGATTGCACTTAAAATAGGATAGGGAGTTGGACACTTTTTGACTGAGACAAGATTGGTTGGCTGTGGAGTTTCCCAGAAGTATCTGAACAAATAATAATAATAAAAAATCAATATAATAAATAAATAAAAGATAAAAATCAATGGACGTGGATCCAACTCCAAAGTCTTGCACCATTCTCTGGACTTGGACTACATCTCAAAATTCATGTCGGCAGTTGAATAAATTAAATTCAATAAATACCAAATTTATGAGGCCAAAAATGATATTAACTCAATTTAAATAGAAGGTCAACTTTGTAATGTTATTCACTCAAGTATTACCGAATTAAATCTTATGATTTGCTGAATAATGCACATGATAATGTCATATAGAAAATATATAATAATATCTTCATGTGCAATCTAATCATACACAGTCATTTGGATAGTATTCAATTAAATCCCTTCATCGGTTTTTCAGCATGAATATAAGGGATAATTACAATAAACCCCTTAGGTTCGGCTAATTACAAAATAAACCAGAGATTTTTGGAAATTACAAAAAAAAAAAAAAAAAAAACTTATGCGGACAAGGGGTGCAAGTGGGGACTGCTCCTCCCTCCCCCAAAAAAAAAAAATTTTCAGTTTTTATTTACTATGTATACTTATAAGGGATAATTACAAAAACACCCCCAATGTTTGGGCGAATACAGATGTTTCAAAATTTCAAAAACCCCTTTAAGTTTGATTTAGTCTTAAATTTAAAGGTGTAATTGTAATATTTTTACAAATATGAGGGGTTTTTGAGATTTTTTACTTATGAAGGGGGAAAATTAAACAAAATCAAACCTCAATGATTTTTTGTAATTTCTGGGTTTTTGTAATTAGCTCAAACCTCAGGGGTTTTATGTAATTATCCCCTAATTATAAATATTAAAATTATTTATAAGGAAAATTTAGTATTCGCCCCCTCCTCAAAAAATTATTCATAAATGTGTAGTATTCTCTCCAACTGTAGTTCCGCCCCAATGTAAATTCATGCATCCGCACGCGCTTTATGTTTATCAAAATATTACAGTTAACACCTTAAATTTAATACACAATCAAACCTCAAATAGTTTTTTTTTAATTTACAAAACCTCCTGGTTTTTTTGTAATTAGCCCAAACCTCAGGGGCTTTTTGTAATTATCCCTAAATATAATTGAAATACTTCTAAAAACAAGATCAAAGCCATTAATTTTTGCGAGTGAATTAAATAATAGAGGACGGATTTAATTACTCATAACAAAAAAAACTGGCCGGTGGACACTTGAAAGAGACAGACCAAGAATGTGCACTTAATGCCAATTGGGAACCCTGACAAAATATATTTATTTTGATGGCCACTTATTTTATACTTATTAAGTCCACTTGTGAAAATTTGACCTGATCTTCCCATTTTTTGTTTTCACCACCTTTTTCTTCTTTTAGGAAAATTGCCAAGAAAAGAAAAAACCTCAATATTTTGAATGTTTTTGAAAAATGTACAAAAAAAAAAAAAAAAATTGATCTGGTTTTATTTGAAAATAGATTTTATGGAGCAATAATTAGTATTTTTTAAAATATATTAGCAGAAGATAAATTATTTTAGAAAATACAAGAAATAGATGCATAAATTACAAGAAAGGATTTCATGCATTGCAAGAAATTAATGCAAGATGATGGTGGCCAAAATTTGCACCTAAATAATATCAATGTCATAATTAAATAAAAAGATTATGTGATTTGTCATGGTACTATTGTTTGACAAATTTTAGTCCTAAAGTTGTTCCACCAAGTTTTCTAACTTTAGTTGACTAAATAAAATCCATGTGGCACCAAGCATTATTGATAACTTCATCGCATAATTTTCGACTAAATAGGCATCAACCATTATAAATAAAAATGCAATTAGAATATTGAATTTAAAATATATACAATATTTTAGGTGTTTAAGGGCTAATTAGAAAAAATAAAGAGATGTTTAAAAATGACAAAAAGTCCCCTCAATTTTCATTACATATTAAATTTAGGGGGTGACAGTAACATTTTTTATAAATATTTTTTAGATGTGTTTTCACTTGCGAGGGAAAATGTAAGACGAAATCAAATATAAAGTGTATTTTTTGTAATTCTCAATAATCTATGACTTTTTTAGTAATTACCCCGGTTTTTTCTTCTTCTTTTTTTCAACATAAAGTATTCTAAAAAGCGCTATCCAATCGGAAGACTATGGTCTAAGGCCTAGGCGAGATGAGGCGGGACAATCAAAAGATAATGTGGACAAACAAAAGGGGCCTAGCTCCCACTAACTAGAGCTAGACGGATATTTTTAGAACAATGCATAAAAGACAAACAAAAATCATTAAGGCCAAAAAAGATAAATAAATAAAAAATATGAAAACACAAAAAAAGGGGGGGAAATTAAAAAAAGGGGGAAAAAGGGAGGTAACTGGTAAACTTACAAAGCTTGTACCCAATGGAGGGGCACATCCATGGAGGCAATGACGACACGATCGGCGTCAACCTGAAGCTCTCCGAGTGATTTCAGCATGACACGTGTCGCTATGTAGAACTCGTAGTCCCTCGGAGTCCCCATATACATCATCGTCGCATACGCGTTTCTGTGCACCTTCCCTTCCGCACCAGCACACACTACACACACTAACGCCAAACTCAAAACCCACAAACCGGTTACCAAACCCACAACCCTTTTTCCCCCCATTTTTTCTGTCGTCTCCTCCGATTCTGTGTTTTTTCTTCCTCAATTCATCAAAAATCGCGTTAAAATCTGTCAATAATACCTCATCCACTGAATCTAACTTCAACTCCCCGTCCTGCAATTTTTTTTTTTCAAAAAAAAAAAATTGACAGTAGAAAGAAAGGGGGGCTTTTCTCGGAAAATGGTTGCGGGTAATAAAACCTCTGCAATGGGGTTGTAAAATCGGAAATGTGTGCGCGGGTGTGTGTGTTTTGTGCGTGAAAATAGAAGAAGAAACACAGAGGTATATATATATACAGGAGATATATATGTATGTAAAACGCGTTTGGGTGAGGGAAGGAAGAAGGGGAATGTGAGAGGTGCGTTAAAGAATGAGGGCAGGGGAGGGTATATACAGATGAGGATGAGCCAACCTGTCCGGCTGTCCTTAGTCTTTTTTTTTAAAATCCATCTCCAACCCATTTTTTGCATTAAAAGGAATATTTTTGAATATTCTTTATTATTTTAATACAAAAACTATTTTATTAAAACCAACTATTTTTAACATAATATTATAAATTCATATTTAGTAATTAAAATATATTTGTTTATTATAACTAATCTATAAAAATATATTAAATAAAGAATTTAAACAAGTAAATTTAAATTTAGTAATATTAATATTTTTTATTAATAATAAATCATACATACAAATGATAATTAATAGTATATAACTAAAAATACATTTTACAACATATTGTAATATATTAAAACTAAACAAAAAACAAAAAGAAAATGAAAAAAATAGAAAAACCCACGCTATATCTCACAAAGTCTTTGCGCCATTGATAGCGCAAAGACTGTTTCATCTCACTATTTTAGCGCAATTGATAGCGCTTGGTTGGAGCTTCAATCTTGTCTTCATTTTGGCATTTGGCGTCTCGGTTGGAGAAGCCCGAGGGGATGAGCCCCCCGTCCTATTTGTCCTTTTCCTTTTTAAATTTTGTTCCTTTTTTGTGGTTTTTTTAAATTTTAATTACTTCACTTATTCAAAATTGTTTTTTTCTAATATGACATGGAATTTTGAATAAAAATTGAGATAATTATATAGTAATATAAAAAAAATAAAAACCACATATTACTTCAAGTCAATGGTGTCTGATTAATCGGTCCAATTTATTCTACGGAACTGGTCGAATTTATTTGAATGGGAACTTTTCTGCAACACCAGTAGGCGTTAAACAGGTAGAGATGTAAATGAACCGAATTCTAACGAACGAGGGTTATTCGTGACCCTTTGTTTATCCTTTAAATGGTTGATTGTGTTCGTTTGTTTAATAATCGAATATATTCACGAGTGGTTCGCGAATATGCTCATTAATTGTTCATGAATAATTATACGAACATGTATATATAAAAAAATTAAATACACTTGTTTATGAACACTCAACTCAAAATAAATAAATATTATGATAATTTTACATGTAAAATTATAATATTAAACTAAAATAAGCTTATTTTTCATAATAACTAATAAATGTTAAGCAATAAATATATAATTAATAATTAAAAAATAAATAATAAACAAACGTCAAACGAATACTAAATGAAAATGTTCTTGAACAATTTATGAAGATAAACGAGTAGATTTTTTTGTTCATTTATGTTCGTTAAACTTAATAAACGGACATAAACAAATGCTAATCGAGCTCGTCACGAGCTATTTCTCGAAAGCTCTATTCGTTTACATCCCATAAACATGGTTGTGGAGTTGTCTCGGATGGCCCCTCCGACGCCCAAAGTCAAAGACGTGTAGAAGAAATATTTAGGGCAAAAATAGCAATTTAGAGCGCGTAAAATTGAGGAGTACTTATAAATGGATAAAAAGAGATATTTTATATTTGGTTGATATGCCACATGAGCTCAAGGTGATGTTGTGGGGCGAAGCGATCCTCGTGAATCGGATAATTATATATGTGAACTAATAATAATTAATAATATTGGATATAATTAAATAATTCAAAATTTAATATACAATTTCTAAAATTCAATAATAAATCAGAATAACAAAGTATTTGACTATATTAGATTTGTTTATACTCTTACATGACATTATATACAAATACAATTTTTGAAGAAACTATAATTAATGAAAATATCTGACAGTTGAGCTGTAGTACGGGTTGTGAAATCCGGATATAAAGGTTGACTAATACGACAGTGAAATTTATTTTGACCCTTTTGCACTTCCGGCGTTAGATATTTTCTTTTCTGGGCCCGGACCATTGAGTATTATACTAGTATTTTTTATTTTTTTAAAGAATTATGAGTCAGCCGGTTTAAACCGAAAAAATAGAAAGTTCATTTAGCCCATTTAACTAGTTTTTTGTTTTGTCTTAACCATTTAACCCGAAGCTTTTTAGGGCTAACCCGCTAGCCTACTATGTTTCTGAAAAAAAAAAAAAAAAAAACTATAAAAATTTCAAGAGATTTTTTTACAATTTTGAAACTTATATGTGTTTAGTTTAATTAAGGGAACTTTAAGGGTAAATTTTGTAATTGTTCCTAAATTATATGATAAATTTCCAAACCTATTTTATAATAATGAAAATAATATCTATGGACTATAGTTGTGTATATATTTTAAACTTCTTGAGACAACAGAGTGTCGTTTCAAAAAATGGGTTCATTCCATTCTATACCCGAAGAGTACTCAAAGTAATAATAACTATAATAATTATATAAATATTAATTATAATCATGTGTAAATATTCACACATAATCACACAAAATAACATCGATTTGTATTGTATTCATATCTTTAACGATAGTTGGAAACTAAGACGAACCTTTCAACTTGTGTCATAGGTTGGGAATGTGGTGTGCATCCTCCATATTTAGTTTTTAGTAGGTCAAAGTCCAACATTTTGAAATGATCTTTGTGATATAATTAGCATTAATTAGAAGTTTTGTAGGTGATTGACTGAGTTTTGAAATCTTAGGCCAACTTGGTCTAAGCCTTCTATTGGTTTTAAAACTTGAAATTGCTCGATTTTAAGTTTTAAGTAATATTTTTAAATTAGAATTGGATATTGAATCGGATAAATAATTATGTTTCTAGGGTTACTGATTTGATTTTTTTTTTTATCATTGTGATTTGATAATTTTTTATCATTGTTAATTTAACCAAAATCAGTATACCTCAAAGTAGGCCTCTTTGGGTCTATATCCTTCAGGGTACTTCAATAATGGGATGACCTGAAAGACAAATCGTTAGACTTGTTGGGGTGGCCCCCAGTTAAGACAGAGATACGTAAGTCAATTCGGGTCGTAAGAGATTGGATAACTATGTGGATAATGAATAGTAAAAGTGAATATATGTGAAAAATATATTGGCCCATGTATTTGGTTTGTGACAAATGCGTGCACATGATTTGTCCATCGCTATTGTGATTTTCTGATTCTGATGGAACAATTAGATAGGTTTAAAATATAGTCATATTTGGTTCACTAGCTGATTCATGGTTGGGCTAACATGGGCCATGGCCCAGTCCTCTTTTTGAAAAAAAAAAAAATAATGAGAATTTTCTTTTTAAAAAAATAATAGCTATAATTTGTATTATTTTTTTCGGATTTTCTATCCGGTTCACCCCATTTTCGTGTATAGGTTCATCATGTTGGGTCTCCTGACTCTACCATTGATTTAGTTTAAAAAATACATATATATTTATATTTTAGATATGTATAGGTTTATGGTTTTGTAGATTTACAATTTTAATTTTTGTAATCAATTTTAAGGTTAATATTGACTGAAATTGATTAATTCTCAAAAGAATGAGATAATGGCAACCCTCATTGTTCATGTATCTATCATTTTGATTTTTTATGATAATCAACAATGCTGCCGTATAAAATACATATTAAATAAATAAAGAACCAATGTCTTTTTTTGAGAATAATAATAAAGAACCAATGTCTTTTACATAGGATACTTTCAACCTAAACGAGGCATTTTTTTTTTTGGAGCAAACGAGGCATTTTTTTGAGAATCTACGAAAGAATATTACGTCGCAAATAGCTTGCATATACTAAGAAAAAATCGTTTTATTTATTGTACTTTTTTTTTTTTTTTTTTTTTTGGGGGGCGCTAAGGTTGTAATATTATACAATTTCTCATCATAGATCAGTGGTGAATTAATAGAAAACAAAAGAATTTAATTAAGAAAACCGTTTTGGTCTTGTGTGGTATATATTTACTAATTTTTTTAATTATAATTATATGATAAATTCAATTACATATTTATTTGAAAGATAATATACGTTATCAATATTTCAAATGTTGTCATAATTATCACTACTCATAATAAATTTTATTTGTTGCAGCTTTACAACCTTGTCCATAAAAGGATAGTAGCTTTAGCATAAATGGAAAAGCTAATGGAAACATAAATCAAATTCAAGGGAATCGAAGAGTATTCCTGGTTAAAACTCTTGAGTACAATTAGAAATCTATGGTTCGATTTTCATTACCACCCTTCCAAGAATTTCTACTTAAAAAAAAGTTTGAATAGTATGATTTTTTATAAATATATTTTATTAGTCGAGATGATGTGAACTCAAATGAGCTTTTAGTGAGCAATTTCGAATAGAAGTATTTAATTCCGACACCTAATTAGACTGAGTCGCACACAAGCTAAAACTAAATAATTATATAGTTGTAGATTCTTATGATCACGCTTGAGAAGAATTGATTCTTACAATCACGATAACAAATGAAGATTGTTATTACGTTGGTCACCTCTTTACTATTTTTAATAATAACTATATATTGATATATAATTTATATTTTTCTTTATTCAAAGACAAATATTTATATTATATATATAAAGAAAAGACAAATGTATGTTATCACATCTAATGTCCCACAAAAGCAAGTGGATTTAGTTGTAATGGAAGTGCCCCTAATTATCTCCACTTGTTTTCTTGATCCTTTTGTACACTTTTATCTTTAGCTTTAGCCTTTAGGTAGTGATTTGCGTGTGAGACTTCTTCCTTGTTGCTTCTCCTAATTTATATTTCTTTATACACATAATATATATAGAAATTCTTTATTATTATTAATAGAAAATATATTAACTTAAAATTGTTTGGCCATATATTCAAAGAGGCATTTAGAGCAAAATTTGAATTGCACTAGAATATTTTATATGTATCAAAATACTTTTCAAATTATCATGAAAAAAAAATACATTTGTTAAATTAATTTTAAGGTAGAGCCGAAAAATTGGTTCGGCGCCGGACCCGTTAGTCCACATATAAAGTCGGATTAGACTTTATTTTTAGTATCACAAAAAGGATCGTACCTATTTTCCCGACAAGCCCAAATGCCATCAAATATACACTTGTTGGGTTGGGTGGCCATAGGCATAACCCTATGGATAACGATGGAACAAGCAAGTGATTTAGTTGTAATGGAAGTCACCCTGATGGAATTAATCTTGTTATTTTAATATTTTTATCTTGTATCTTATATTATTAATAACTTTTTAATCTTATATTTTGTATTATAAATGCATATTATTTATAAAATTTATCATTATATTATATATTTAAATATAAAATTAAGTACATAAAATTATATTATCTTATATAATTAATATACATGAAAATATATATAAATTTAAAAAAAATAAAACACGTTTGGTCATATATTCAAAGAGGCATACTGGCTAACTTCAAAAATTGAATTGCACTCTGTCATCCCTATTGAGTTATAATATATCAACTTGGAAGAAATTTTCACGTTATCATGGTATGTTAAGTGGGTTTTGGGTCCGAGCCTATAAAACTTGGTTCAACTCTGTTTTGGGATCCGTAAGTCTTGATAAATAAATTGCACTCAGCTACGCAATTTTACATTTATCCAAGAAATAAAAAAAAGTCGTGATAAATTAGGGTTCAATATTGAAAAATATTAAATGTCAATACAAAGATTACATCTAAATAATTAAAACTTGGACAAAGATCAATTCTCGTGGCAAGAAAAATCATTGTCCTCGAGCAAAATTATAATATATAAACCAACACGTAGCATTGTTTTGAGTACAACTAATGAACCTAATTACAAGAGGGATTATTAAATAATTAAGTTTCTTGTTGTAGTCCATCTAAAGATAGTGATTAATGTGCTAGAAACATTGTTTATTTATGCATATTGTTTAATTTGTGAAATGTTAATCAATCTCGTAATCCTCAAATAGAAAAAGAGCATAGGATTAGAATGGACCTATTTTGGGTTGGAATTATTCATGAAGCAAAATATTATATACTCAAAAATAAAAGCCATGTATGGCCAAGGGGGGCACTGGGCCCCTCAAATTTTTGAAAAAAATAGGGTATTTTGGCCTTTTCATTTTTTAATCTTAAATAAATAAAAAAATAGAAAATAAAAAAAATCTTCAATTATCTTTGCTAATTCTCATTCCCTAGTTGAGTTACAAGATATACGTGGAACTTGGAAAAATATTTGGTCATTTTGCCCATTTTAAAAAAAAAAAAAAAAAATGTATATTTTTAAGCTAGTCGGTCCGACCTATAAACTTTAACTAATTTTGGGATTATACTCTTGATAAATAAATTGTCCTTTTGGTATATTGATGTAATTATATTTTATTATTTATTTTTTAATATTAAGATGTGATTGAATTAATATAATGACTTAATTAAAAATTCTACTTATTTAAAATTTGATATATTGTTTTTAAATTTTTACATATGGTAATGGACAAATTGTTCAATTCTTTTTGTAAAAATGAAAAATAGTCATATTTTTCGAAAACATATTTTTAAACCAACACGTAGCATTGTTTTGAGTACAACTAATGAACCTAATTACAAGAGGGATTATATTAAATAATTAAATTTCTTTTTGTATCCCATCCAAAGATAGTGATTAGTGTGCTAGAAACAAAATGCACATTGTTTAATTTGTGACATGTCCTAATCAAATCTTGTAAAATTAAATAGAAAAAGAGCATAGGATTAGAATGGACCTTTTTATATTAAATTATTCGGTGAAGCAAAAACGGATATACTCAATACTCATCCATTATTGTTGCATTCATCCAAGTGGAATGATATTGTATATTAAGGTAGTGATAATTCGAGTCGTGTTCGAGTTTACGGTCGTGTTGAAACACGATAATTACATAAATTTGGTCAATCCAAACACGTCTCGTTTAATTTTTTGGGTCATATGGGTCAACCGAATACGATCTATTTAATACATGGATGGCCCAAATTGATCCATATATTTTTCAACCTTAAATAAACAATATATTTTTCAATCTTGAATAAACCATATATTTATTTTGGATTTCCAAGGTCTCAATAAATCAAGTCAAAAGGTTAATTTCTTACAGTTAAAACCTCTACAAGTTATTCTCATCTTCAAATGTAAGATTGATGGTAGAGTTGGTAGGAAGAATATGTATCTTTAATTAAATTAGTCACTTGATCAAAAATAAAATAAAATAAAATGGTCACTTGGAAAAAATGATGTGATTAAAGCAAGATTTGTTAATTAATTGCGTATACAAGAGAAAGAGATAGACACGTATACAAATTTGAAAAAAAAAAAGTTCTTAATTATTTATTGGGATAATTACAAAAACCTCCCAGATATGTTGGGACTAATTAAAAAAAAATAAAAAATAAAACAGAGATTTTCACTACAAAAAATTCCAATTTACCAACATAAATAATTTTGTCATTAAATTTTACAATTACCTACATAATATCAAAAATAAAAATATTATTTTTTCTCTCAAATTATACCGACATATACACTTTTTTTCAATTTACCGACAGATTACTTTTTTCAATTTACCGACATATTTTCTCGTAGGTATTTAGCAAATGATTTTAGATCTTGTAGGTAAATATTTAACCTATTATGATTTCACCTACACTTTAAAATTTTCTTAATACTTACCTACAAATTTTTAGTGTAGGTAAATTGATTTTTTCTTGTAGTGTTTGAAAATTACAAAAAAAAAAATCCTTAGGTTTGATCTGTGTTATATTTTTCTATTACATAAAAATATTTCAAAATCTCCCCTATGTTTATAAAATAATATAATTGTTCCCTTATATTTAAGACAATCAAAACTCAAGTGTTTTTATTTTTATAACTTAAAAAACCTTGTTTTATTTTGATAAATAATTAAATATAGTCTTTCAAATTAAAGGAGTTTTTGTAGTAATTTATGAATAGCTCTGTTTTTTTCGTAATTAGCTCAAACCTAAGGGCTTGTTTATAATTTAAACATAGAATTTTTACATCCAACTGTATTGGAAACAACCATAATTAATGGGTTTTATATTGTAAAAGACAATTATTTGAAGTTTTTATCAAATTTTAATTTGGGGAGGAATTGTTTTAATTCATTTATTTTATTTTAAAAAATAATTTATAATATTTTTTGGGGATATATAAATTTATAGTATTTTGATAAAAAATTAAATATTGTAAGACATATCAAATCTAAAAGATTTTTTTGTAATTTTTGATTAACTCTGTTTTTGTAATTAGCTCGAACCTAAGGGCTTGTTTGTAATTATCCTAAAATATAATTATATTTCTAACTGTATTTTAAGTTATATAAATGGTTTAAAATTTTATCCTATTAAAAAATTAAAAACAAATATTTGTTTATGCTTTACAAAATTAACAGTCTTGAATTTTCATTTTTGTGTGATGCTTTTATGGTATTTTTTATTTTATATGATAAATTATATTTACATTTTTATGTTATATATAAATTTCGTATATATATAAAAATATATATAGTGTATGTATATATAATAGACAATGTAGGCATGGGGGTCAGGGGTTCAGTGGTATGGACTCGCCAATGAAAAATGGCTAGCTGGTAGATAATTGTTTTTATCAAGATTTTGATGATTTTGTTTAAATGAGTTTTTATACCAAAACAATGTTTATAAATGTTGTTCAAATACTCTTAAATGATTTAAAATGTTTTCACCAATTTTTTGGAGTATTTTTATTCTCTTTATTCGATAAAAATTGGTTGACGACTTTTAATGATTTTATGATAATTACTTTTTTCACCAAACCAATGTTTATAAAAGTTGTCCAAAGTTCTCAATTGATTTGAAATATTTTTACTAAAAAATTATTATTATATAAATAATATTTTTTCCTTTACAATTTAATTTTGAGTGGCTATGTAGTTCAAGTAGTCTGCTTGTAATTATAAAATTAATATTTTTTTTTAATTTTACGGGTTTAACTTGAAAAATGAAGGAGGGCGACCAAAGGGCCGGGACGAGTCCCGAGTCCTATTTTTTTGATAGGCCGGTCTCGAGTTTAGCCAAACCCATCCCATTTGACCCCCCGTCTTCTTGATCGCACTATTTTATTTCAAACGTGTGCTTATACGGTCAACGGTTATGAATCTTGGGAGCCCTTTTTTAGCCATTTAAATATATTAAAAGAAAAACAACTATATTTTTGTACAACTTTCTTTTTTTTTTTTTTTGTGAAAAAAATCAACTATATTTCAATTGCTGAAGAAGTCTTCTATAAATGTAGACTGAGTTTTTGTGCTGCAGATGCATGGGCTTTTTTATAATTCGGACAATACAAGACCTGATCCATTAAAAATGATATACGTAGAGTTTATGTTTGTACATTTTGTTTTTATTTTGATTGCTCGTTCAATAGCTCTTGCAAGAAAGGAATTTTATTAGATGTAATATATATTTTAAATTGTTGTAGTGTTTCTTTTATATACATGAGGCAAGATTTTGGGCCCAACCGCCCATATTTTTAATAAAACAATTAGAAAAATACCCGTGTGTTACACGGGATTTTCCAAAAGGTAAAAATTTTAATATCTCAAATTTGTTTGTGATAGTTAGAAGATGTGTTTGAAAATATTGATTATAAAAAATAAATTTGAAAGTAACATCACATATTATAAAATATATTGAATATCTTTTCTAAAAATCGTATATAAAATATCCGATTTGTTGTTGAATAAGATTGGTTAAACTTCTTACATACATATATTATTATATGATTGTATTAAAAATTTTTTGTAATTAATAAAATTAATTAAATTTTTTTTTTGTCTTTCTATGGTCTTTAAGTAAAGAAAATCAACTCATAATTAGAAACCAAAAAAAATCAAATTTATTTATTTTGATAGCAATTATTGTTTATCCAAATTGTTTTCAAAATCAATAGTTATATATCGAAAAATAATTAATATGTTATCGGAAAATCAATTGACTCAAAATTATATACGGGGTAGGGGCGGGTAGCGGGTCCAATTGATTAATACAATGATATTTGATTGGATTAAATTATTAATTTAGTTTTAATAAAATTTATTATTTATATAAATACTATTTTTTGATTGATTAAAATTTAAAAATTATTTTTGGCTATGTAGTTAATTTGCATGTAATTATAAAATTAATTATATTTTTTTGAATGTTGTCTTTTATGGTCTTTTAGGAAAGAAAATCAACCCTATTTTTTCTTGAAGCCAAAAATTCAATTTATCCAAATATCTCAAAATCAATTGAATCAATAGTTATATACGGAAGAAAAATTAATTAATCTTGTTATACCTTTCAATTAGCCATTTATGATATATTAAAATTTAATTAATACATTTCAACTATTTGATTTTTTAAATTTTGAAAAATCAACTATATTTCAATTGCTATCCGTAAAGTTTATGTACTACGATTTGCTTTTATTTTGATTGAAAATCAATCCATCAATAATTATATATGGAAATACGAAATTTAATTAATAAGTTAATAATAAATTGATAGTAAATCAATTTATAATTGGAAGAATAAGGTGGTGAGTCGTTGCCACGCCACGCTAGTACGTGAATGTGACAACCGGATTTAAAAAGAAAAAAAAGGAATATTTATTAGATGTAATATATATTTTAAATTGTTGTAGTGTTTCTTTTATATACATGAGGCAAGAGGCCAACTTGGGCCCAGCCGCCCATCTTTTTAATAAAACAATTTATACTAGGATTTTTTTGAAAAAAACTATAATTATAATTTATATGATATTTTTTAAATTTTTAATCCAGCTCATCCCATTTTTGTGTATCGGTCTGTCACAATTTTTTTTTCCTGCTAAAAGACATTAAAATATGTTGCAACACCGTTGATTGTTACGCCAAATGACTTGACTTTGTGACGATCGAAGACATGTTTGCATACATTTGTACTTATTCCTATGCCGACATGTTCGCATTCTTGTACTCATTCCTATGCCCGAAACAAGGTTTATATAAAATTTGTTGTTTAATTTCAAAAAATGTTGTTTAATATCCCAAAAAAATAAAAAAAAATTGGGGTTTAAAATTCTAAACTCGTAATCCATGTTTTTTATTTAAATAATTATGTGATATCGTGGTCAATTTTTACGGTCGTTTGGGGTCCAAATGGTCCAAATGATGAGCACTCTTGGGCTGGGCTCTTCAAGGCCCATTACATCTCTCATTTCTGCAAATATTTTTTTCCAAACAATAGAGTTTTATTAATGAAACTCAATCAAACTTATAACAATACAAATGGAGTCAATTGGCACATGATAACATTGACTATACGAAGAGTAATATAGTGAATTTGGTGATACATATAAATTAGTAATTTTTTTTTTGCATGACATAAAAAATTAAAAATTGTTACTAGTGCTTCAATTTGATTTTTTTCTTGTAAAAAAAGATGTTACTATCTTGATATATCTTAATATAGTGTCAAAGTATTTACTCATTTCTTATTTAACTAACTTTGGGACAAGGCTTGAATTATATGAACACTTCAAGCACCCAAAAGGTCTGGCCCAGTAAGGATTCACTTTAATGGCCCAAATTAACTCAGCTTTTCGAGTCCATTAAAAAAAGTTTATTACAATAGTAGAGTTGTTAAATGGGCTAGACCAGTCTATTGCCAACCCACCAGCCCAAAAGCAAAAATCGAATTTGGACGGGCAAAAAGTGATCCAGCGCTATTTTTGGAGTCATGCCCATGAAAATACCAAAAATTAAGTTCAACTGTACCAGACAATTTTTTTGGGTCAAATATACTATGTTCATTTCTCCATAAATAAAGTCCATGCCGGTCTTTTCACCGCACCGAATGGAAATTGACAAAATACACCAATTTTTATTTATTTAAGTATTTCCAAAATTCTTGAAGGAAGCGGGAAAATAGAACAAATAAATAAGGGTTTGTTTGAAATACTTGTTTTACTTTTAGGCTTGTTTTTGCCTTTAATGGGTTGGATAAGACCCACTTTTTTGTAAAACAATACATTAAATTATTTGGTTTCATTATGTAAAGTCCTGAAAATATTCACCCCTTAACCCAATATCATATTCTTTTCCCAAATACATTTGAAAAACTATTTCTGTAAACATATTTTTTTTTTTTTAAAATAATCAATTTGATTCATTTAACAAATAAACTATTCAGCTAATTTTCATAAAATCAATAAAACAAAATTCATTTTCTAACATCATAAACCTAACATATTTAAAAAAAATTTAAATCCAAATACTAAGATACTTAGATTTAAAATTTTTATTTATTTAAACATTTCCAAGTCCTTGAAAGACGCACGAAAAAATAGAACAAATAAATAATTGTATTTATTTTTAGGGCTTGTTTGGTTGCCCTTAATGGGTTGGATAAGACCACATTTTTATTTGCATATCATATACATTAAATTATTTGGTTTGAATACGTAAAAAAAGTCCTGAAAAAATGGTTCACCCCTTAACCCAATATTGAAGATTTTTTCCCAAGAAAAAAAGTGTATTCGATAGAATCATATTAAACTATCCTTCTTTTTCTAATCAAATATAAATTCATTTCCCCTTGTGTACATCCCTTATAATTTGTTATAATATTTCTCATTACATTAAATTGCAAATGAGGGTAAATTCATATATATTAAAAAATATTTTTTTTTAAATAGTTTTAAAAAATATTAAACCTAAATGGAGCAAGATCAATTAAACCTAAAATGTTAAAATTTGTTTGAGTGAAAATGTACCATTTTATGATATTACATAAAGGAAATTTATTTGTTAATTAAGCAAAAGTTTCATAATATTATGAAAATAAGTGTTTTCCCAAAAAATTAATTTCCGTTCACATTTATTAGTTAAAGTTCATACTAAAAATTTTATAACTTTTGTTATATCAAATCATATTTTCATCATTATATTTCATCTCATTCCCCTTCACAATCCAAAATCAATTCAAACTTTATTTCGAACTATTTTCTAGTGGAAATGAGTCCTCAAGTATGTTTGTTTAATCATATTAAATTTATTTGTCTTTTTCTAATTTTCTAAATATAATTCATTCTCCCTTGTGTACATCCCTTTTAATTTGTTTCAAGATTTATCATAGGATAGTTTCCGATTGCAACCTCAAACATATTTGGTGAGTTTTTTCCTTTTATAGTTTTGCAAACAATAATTGATAAAAACAAGATCAACTTCCCATGTCATGTTCCAAATTGATTTGAGTGAAAATATACCATTTTTATATTATCTTCCATAAAGGAATATTTTTATATTGTATATTTTATTTTAAAATATTAATAAAAAAATATTTATTTTTAAAAATTTATTTCCATTCAAATTTATTAGTCCCCCAAGTTCATACTAACAAATTCATAACTTTTTCCAGTTATATCAAATGAAATTTTACATTCCCTATATTTCATCAAATCCCATTCACAATCACCCAAAAATCATTAAACAAATTTCACACTATTTTCTAATGGAAAAGAAAATGAATCTCTTATATACTTGTTTAATTTCCAATCACATTTTTTTTCAACTTTTGTCTTCAATCACAATCCAAACATCACGCTGTCTCCCCGAGAGCAACTTCCTACAAATATAATATTTTCCAAGATATATCACACCAAACACCCTTCCCCCATAAACTTCCTTGATCACAAATCACCAAACTCACACACATAATCTCATCTTCTTATGATGTGAACAATCCATTTATGTCCACTCCGCCTATAATCCCGCTAAAAACCAACACATTTTTCGTGCCTTCTTTTGCAAATATACATTCCCGGTTCAGCATCAAACACCCTTCCCCAATCACCCTCTTCCAAATTACACAAACAAAAACATGTCTCAAATCTTGTAAAATAAAGAAAGCCTTATGGCTATTCATTAATTGATATTGAGGACCATTAAAAATCTCAATACAGTTACTAATAAAATCCCACTGCTCTCAGAACAACTTTAAATGATAAAAATAGGCAATAAATTATTAAAATCCCATTGCTTTTTTGGGAGATTTAAACAAAAAAATAAGTCTTTTGGTTTGAATAATAATAGTGTTTTATAAAATATTTTAAGCTTTTCCTCAATTGTCATTTAATCCCATCATCTTTGGATGCGAGACCAGTTCATTCATTCCTCAACTGTACAGTCTTATAATACCTATAAAATATTTTAATCCACAGATTGTTCATTAATTGATATTGAGGACCATTAAATTTAAATCTGAATACAACTACTAATAAAAGCCCACTGCTCTTGAGAACAACTTTAAATGATAAAAATAGGCAATAAATTAGTAAAATCCCATTGCTTTCTTTGTTTTAATAAGGCAAAAAACGGAAACGTGAAAGAAAATTTTCCCTAAATATAAATCAGAAAGGCCATCGATTGGGCTTCCATCCCATCAAATCAGCCATTGATGCCCTAAATTGCCTTCAAAAAGCTTCGAAAATCGAAACCCACCACAACCACGGCGCACATAGAATCCCGCCCAGCCTATACATGCTATCTGATCCCCTCGTTTTACTCACAACCCTAAAAAAGGCGGGATTTTTCAAGAATTTTGGAGTATTTTATTATTGTTGCCCATGTTTTGTGTAATCCAGCCCCACCCACGCATTCAAAATCCTTTACTGTTCAAAATTTTGGAGGGAAAACGCGGGACTTGCGTAATATATTACTGGTTGTCTAGGCAATCGTTGTCTTTTTTCTTTTAAGATTCAGAGAGGGTTGAAGCTGAAATTTCGAACGAGATGGTGGAAAGTATTGGCGGAGATATGGTTAAAGAAGAGGAAGGGACGAATGTTGGTGGTTCTATTACTGAAAGAGTGAAACATTCAGAGATGGTTGAAGCTGAAATCCCGAACGGTATGGTGGAAAGTAATGGCGGAGATATGGTTAAGGAAGAGGAGAGACGAGTGTTTTGTTAAGGGATGAAGGAACGCTATGGTGGAAAAGTGTTGGCGGCGATATGGTTAAAGAAGCTCCATTACTGAAAGATTTAAAGATTCAGAGAGGGTTGAAGCTGAAATCCCGAACGATATGGTGGAAAGTAATGGCGGAGATATGGTTAAAGAAGAGGAAGGGACGAATGTTGGTGGTTCTATTACTGAAAGAGTGAAAGATTCAGAGAGGGTTGAAGCTGAAATATCGAACGATATGGTGGAAAGTATTGGCGGAGATGTGGTTAAAGAAGAGGAAGGGACGAATCTTGGTGGTTCTATTACTGAAAGAGTTAAAGATTCAGAGAGGGTTGAAGCTGAAATCTCTAACGACATGGTGGAAAGTAATGGCGGAGATATGGTTAAAGAAGAGGAAGAGACGAATCTTGGTGGTGCTATTACTGAAAGAGTGAAAGATTCAGAGAGGGTTGAAGCTGAAATCCCGAATGCTGTGGTGGAAAGTATTGGCGGAGATATGGTTAAAGAAGAGGAAGAGACAAATCTTGGTGGCTCCATTACTGAAAGAGTGAAAGTGGCGAGGAGAGGTCGGCCGAGGAAGAGTTATGATGAAAGTATAAGCTACGAAAGCGAGGAAAGTGATGGGGAAAGAGAAGGAAAGAAGAAAGCTATAACCAAAAGGGGTAGGAAAAAGAAAGAAGAGGGCAGTAATGTTGGGGGAGACAAGAAAAAGGCAAGTCGGAAGATGAAAGACGAGGGCTCTGAGGATGTTGGAGACAGGGCAGACAAAAATGATTTGGTAGATGAAAATGGTGGTATAAAAGAAGGAGATGGTTTGGAAAAGGAAAGTAAAAAGATGGGTGAGATAGAGAATGGAGAAGGACGAGTCTCGTGGGTTAGGAAGTCCAGTAGAAAGGCGGTGGAGAAGATTGGGAAATTCAGTGAAGACATGTATGATTTTTTGGAAGAGTTGGAGGAAGAGGGTTTTTCGAGGAAGGGGAAGAGAGGGAGGGGTCGGGCCGGTCGGCCAAAGAAGATGAATAATGATGAGCTTAAGCTTAAAGATAATCGAGATCAAACAGACATAAGCGAACTGGAAGATGAGAGGACTAAGAAAAGGAAAATGAGGCCTGCTAATGAAGAATCAGAGGATGGTGAAGGAGAAGGGCGAAAAGTGAGCAGAGGGACACGGTCTGGACTCAGAGCGAAGAAGGAAAAGCCAGAGAATGTAGCAAAGCCCAGAGTTGGTCGGAAGAAGGATCCTGAAGTAAGCAGACTTGGAAATATCATAAATTGACATCTTTTTAGTTGTAATTTGTGTATTTAGAAATTTTCTTTGATTTATTAGATAATTATCTACTTTGCAACTGTGTCATTGTATGTGAGTTTTGTTTGAATGTTTTACAGGGATTTCTTGAATCGAATATGTGTCACCAATGCCAGAGGAATGATAAAGGAAGGGTTGTCCGGTGCACTAAATGTAAGACGAAGCGGTATTGTGTTCCCTGCATGAAAACCTGGTATGTCAGTCTTGCACGAGCATATACTTGGTTCTTACCTAAAGTATTTACTACTAATGCTATAATTTGATTATTGTTCATTATAATTGTCAGCAACTCTTTTTTAATCAACTGCAGCATGAAATTACTGAACATTTGTCATCATATACTTTATAGAACTTTATAGTTGAAAGTACCCATCTTCCGTTTCTTTTTTTGTGAATTTTATGTTTATTAGCTGTATGAAACTCAAATTGGTAAGTATAGTTTTCCTTTTCTCATCCGGTGAAACATATGAGTAATTATTTTTCTTAAACAACTTTGTTATTAACCTTGCCATTTATCAGAGAGAGATAATTAGTCAGTGGACTATATTTTTTTCTATTTTGGCACTCACATTTGGGACATGTCCGTTCTTGAACTTAGAATTCTTATTTGTCCTTGTCTCCTGATACCAGGTACCCTAAGATGTCAGAGGAAGCTTTTGCAGAGGCTTGCCCTGTTTGTCAAATGAACTGCAATTGTAAATCATGTTTACGCATGGAAGCTCCAGTCAATGTTCGTTTTTTCTTACTCACGGTGCATTGTGGTTGCTTTGTTACATTCTTTTATAATATCTTATGCATCAAATGGGTTGCATGCTTTGTAGGTTTGTTCTCAAATTCAGGAGAAAGCGGATGTGAAACTTAGTGAAGATGAAAAGATTCAGTACTCTAAATACATAATAAAAGTGCTTCTACCTTTTCTTGAAAATATCAATACAGAACAAGTGATGGAGCGGGAACTGGAGGCTAAGATTCAAGGTTAATTTTTTTTTAAAACTTTCGTTCCACTCTTTCCCTTTCAGACACCTTTTATATGTGTTAAGAGTTTTTTAGGGTGATTTTGTTTTGTGGGTGTGGGTTCTTTTAAATAATGTATTATACTTTGTCGGCGTCTTATATTATATTGTCATTACTTTTCTGACCGTACATACTATTTTTTTTTGGTTTTGTGAAATTACTGTTATGATGTGTCGATAAAAATGTTCAATGGCATGTTTTAAGTGGATTGATTTTTAGTTGTAAGTGTATATATAAATGTTTCATTCAACTATGGCAGGAGTATCTTTTTCAGACATTAAGGTCAAGAAAGCAACATGCGGTCCGAACGAGCGTATGTATTGGTAGGTTTGGAGTACAGTTTTTCTGCTTCATGCTGTCATTTTATTTCCTCTGATTCGAAATGAGATGAATTTGTCCATTTTCATGCAGTGATAACTGCCAAACTTCTATTGCTGATTATCACAGAAGCTGTCCTCTCTGTTCCTATGACCTTTGCCTTAGTTGTTGCCGAGAACTTAGGGATGGCCACCTGCAGGGAGGTGAAACGGGGAAGCCCATTCAATATATGGACTATGGGCTGGAATATTTGCACGGTGGTAAACGGAGAAAAGATCCAAAGTGTGTGACTCTTAATCCCATTGATGTTAACTGTGGGGATAATGTTTTCTCATTGTCTGATTGGAAACCAAATGAAAATGGCATCATCGCATGTCCACCAAAAGATAAAGGAGGGTGTGGTCAAGGAGTTCTAGAATTGAAGTGCTTGTTAACAAAACAGCAAGAGGTCTCAAAATTGCTCGTGGAAGCAAAACAAATATTTGATAAACAGAAACATGAATGTGTGCCTGAACGTTTTGAGAAGAGCTGTTCCTGTTCCAAATTGTCGGGTCAAGATAATATCATTAGTCCAAACTCGTGCAAAGCAGCCTCTCGAGAAGATTCTTATGATGACTCTTTATACTGTCCAACAGCTGTAGACATTAAGCATGAGGATTTGAAGCATTTTCAATGGCACTGGTCGAAGGGCGAGCCAGTAATAGTTAGTAATGTGCTTGAAACTACCCTTGGCTTGAGCTGGGAACCTATGGTTATGTGGCGTGCCTTCCGGCAGATAAAAAATCTTGAACATGATACACTTCTTGATGTGACTGCATTAAATTGCCTGGACTGGTGTGAGGTCAGTTTATTTCAGTTCTTTTTATGTTGAATTTGTTCAATTTTCCGTGCTCTTATTTTGAAAATTGGTGCATTGTTATGTTTTATCAAGCATTAACTATTGGATAGGCCATAGTACACCTCTTTGATTAAGGTTCCCTGTCCATCCTTGTTCCCTATGGTTACCAGAACCTCTTGCTTGGTTCTGGTTTGATTTCAATTTTAGCATACACTGATTTTCTGATTTAGATCTCTTCTCGTTTGTTGTTGTTCGATATTTACCAGAATTTGATTTTCTTATGCTTTGGCGCTTTGCATGTTTATACAACTATTCATATATGGTCATGCAACTTATCTTGTTCTGTGATCTTGGTGACCTACAGTCAAATTACTTGTGCTGTTCTCTGTTTTTGGTGAATTACAGGAAGATGTAAATGTCCACAACTTTTTTAAAGGGTATTCTGAGGGACGATTTGACAGTCAAGGGTGGCCTAAAATACTGAAGTTGAAAGACTGGCCCCCATCCACTTTATTCGAGCAGCATTTGCCTCGTCATGGCGCTGAGTTTATCAGCTGCTTACCCTTTAAAGAGTATACACATCCTCGCAGTGGATACTTGAATCTTGCAGTTAAGTTACCTGAAAAGTCTTTGAAGCCTGATATGGGGCCGAAAACCTATATAGCTTATGGATTTAATGAAGAGCTTGGGCGTGGAGACTCTGTAACAAAGCTTCACTGTGACATGTCTGATGCGGTATGTGCCCTGGTTTCAAATTCAGTAGATTGTATCTCTATATATGAATTGAATCTTAGGCTATTTGAGCCTCTTTTCCATTTTGCTTATTTGATGGACGATATTGTTTGATAGGAGCAATAAGAAAAATAGCTCACGTATTTCTTGTCTGCTGGTTAGCGTCTTTTGGACTATGTGTTCTTGATTTTATTTTACATTGGAGGTTTACAATGAATAGGGTGGCAGCTAATGTAGTTTGTGGATGTCCTTGCTCATAGTAATTTAATTGGTACATGGAAAGTAGATTTTAACTTTGAATTAATCTTGATATTGAGAACATCTTTTACTAATTTCCGATTCCATATTGTACTGATTTGTGGTCTTGACTTTGCTTATTCTAATTCATGTTATCAGGTAAATGTGTTGACACATGTTCAAGCACTTAGTGTCCCAGCTGATAAACTTGCTAGTATTCAAAAATTGAAAGAGAAGCATGCTGCCCAGGATCAAAAGGAGCTTTCTGGTGATGTTCAGACAGCAAGTGAGGAAAAAGATGTTGATATAGGATTGTCAGATATTGTTGACGATGGTGTAAGTGATCATGAACTTGGCAATAAAGAGAAAAATCCTGAGGTGTTAGAGGTGAATGTTGTGAATAATGACAATGGGTGCAAGAAAAATAAAAGAATGAAAAATTATGAAAGTAAAGAAATGTCTGCGACTACAATGGATCCTCACGTTGTGCGACAAAATCACACAAATACAAATGATCAGATACAACCCGGTGGAGGAAAAAAGGGGACTGGTTCCTCCAATATGTCTAGTGTTAGTCCTGATGATGCCGTGAGTGGAGCTCTTTGGGACATCTTTAGACAACAAGATGTTCCTAAATTGGAGGAGTATCTTAGAAGGCACTTTAAGGAATTCAGGCACATTTATTGTAATCTGCTATCAGAGGTAATAAAAGATGGCAATTCCAGCTGTTTGCTTTCTGTGATAAAATATGAGGTGACATAAAGAATTAGCTTTATATATATGTGTAGATTCTATTTTAATTTAATTGATGTCTTCTTTTCCTGAAAAACTTTGTTAGCTGACAATGTTAGTTTGATTGTGCTGATTAATTGTATATAGGCAACTCCCATTCTTTCTTATGCAGCAATTTGGTTAATGGTTAAAACTATTTGTTTATGCTTGAAACACTTGAAGTCAAATTCTTTAGTGCTAAGTACTACTGTATGCAAATCAAAGTAGTTCAGTGCCAAAGATTATTGTCACGCTTAGAGTTCTTTGCCCACTGAAAATAATGATTGTAGCACGAGTTTTCCTTGCATTTCAGAAGAATATTCATTGCTATATTTCGATGCTTTGTAGCTACCTGTTCAGTTGAAGTTTTGTGATACTTTTTACTGATGATTTATGTTTGGTTGTAAATTTGTTATTGCTCTTTTTATCTATATTTAGATTTAAATTTGTTATTGCTCATTTTATCTATCTTTCAGCTTTTTGACCGATTTATCTCTTTTACCAAACTGTGAGGTCTACTGATCTTAACAGTTTTTGTGATGTGTTTTGTAGCTTTTTTTTAAGAACCTCCAGATATGGACTAGCATGTTATAATCACAATGCTTCTGCATTATCCTTGCACTTTTGCAAAATGAAACAATTAAAAACTATTTCTGAATTTCCTTAGTACATCTGAGGTATGCTACTTTGTTTATATTAGTTAGTTCATGTGTTTTGTCTTCTGAGTATATTGAACCCCTTCAATTATACACTTTAAAAATGAACGAATTAATAACTATTTCTGAATTTCCTGTATTTTGAAAAGTTGTGATTCTCCATTTTTTTAAAAACAGTTTACTGAGATATTTTTAAAAAATATGCTACTTTGTTTATATTAGTTAGTTCATGTGTTTTGTCTAACCAGTATATAGAACCCCTTTAATTATACACTTGCAAAACGAACCACTTAAAAGCTATTTCTGAATTTCCTGTACTTGTGAGGTATTCTACTTTGTTTATGTTAATAGTTCATGTGTTTTGTCTTCCAATATAGAACCCCTTTAGTTAGAATGAGGACAATTATGAATTCCTCCAAGCTGTTAATTATTTGACTTAACGAGGCCAAGCAATTGTATGGTGTGCTACCAATTACAAGTTTTGTAGCACTATATGACTGGCTCATTTTTCATAGTTTAACCATAAATGTTGCTTGGGAAAGTTGAAATTTTTTTTTTTCGAATGTCTTCTGTTTATGTGGGAATCTGACATCATAATCATTTGCTTGTTGTAAGATTCTATTAACTTGTACTTTGATTATCTCTTACTTGCAGGTTGTCCATCCCATTCATGACCAAACTATTTACTTGACCGCAGAGCATAAAATCAGACTTAAGGAGGAATATGGTTTGAGTTTTTCTTCCTGACTCTCTTTCCCATCAGACTTATTGTTTGCCATAAGAGTTTTCTGATTATATTTTGTTTGTTCGTGTTTGTACAGGAATCGAACCATGGACATTTGTACAGAAATTAGGTGATGCAGTTTTTATACCGAAGGAAAAATCTCATCAAGTCCGAAACTTGAAGGTATTGTAGTTTGCTTCAAGTTTGTCCTTAATTTTCTGCTGCAGTTTTTTATGGTAGTTAAAAGCCATAACTTTTAAGTGGTGGCAGATTTGTATTGAAAACTTCTAAGTTTAAATACGAGATCTTATATGGTCCTACATCTTATAAGATGATTTTATAGCTTATTTTAAGAATAAGTTGTTGTGTTTGAATAAAGTAAGATGGTGTAGTGTAGCTTTTAAGATGTTAGTAATAACAATTTTGTAATTAAATTAGTTAAAATTAAAGGAGGTTTGTGAAATAAGATCTTTATTTTGAAAAGTTGCGATTCTCCATTTTTTTATAAAATAGCTTATAAAATCCTCTTGTGGCTATTTGTTTATGTTTCCATGGTCCATTTCCGAACTTTTAGAGTTGGAAATACAATTTTGAGAATTTATTGGTTTTCGTGTAGTAATTGGAATTATGTTTGGATGAATGAATTGAAATGTGTTTTATGTATGGTTGGAAATGAGATTTTGTTTGCTTGAGTAGTTTTGAAATATTATTTTATGTATATAATAATTGAAAAGTTGATAGTCGGAAATCCACTTTCAATATTTTAATTTGAATATATAATATTATATTTGTAAAATTGTAGGTGGTGAGTCCCATTAGATATATATAATTTAAAATTAGTAATATTTTAAGTAAATAGAGTTGATAGTGGTGGGCCCCACATGTATAATTGAGTTAAAATATGAGAATAGTGATTGATGAGTGATGTAGGTTAGTGTATAGGTTTGAGAATAGAAATTATAGGTTTGAGATGTTATTTATGTGAAAAATAGAAAAATGATGATTTCCATTGGAAATTTTATAAACATGATTCCACTTGTATGAATAGTTGAAAAATTAAAAGAGGGAAACATAACAAATAAGGCCTAACATCTTATTTTAGGAGCTTATAAGATATTTTTTAAAATGTTTACCATCAAACAATTTTAAAGAAAGTTGAAAGCTCTCAAACATTTTATTAAACATCTTATAAGATGTTTGAGAGTTTATAAAGCTCAACCAAATACCCTCTTCATTTATTCCTCCAAAATAAAAATAAAAATTTGCCACTCTTCATTTAGAAACAAGTTAATACTAGATTTTTATGTTGAAATATACATCGTATCAAACCATACCTCTTGTTTATCATCATCATTACATTCTTTTTCTCTAATCATCATATATTTTTTCTAAATTTACAAATACGGTTTTGAGGTGTGTGGAAGAAGACGAACCCTGAACTTATGAAGTTACCTCCAAGCATGAAATAACTTTTGCACTTGATGTGTCTAAGGCAACATCATTGTGGATCTTAACAATTTTCATCACCACCCAAAATTTAACAAATAAATTCAAGCAAAGCATAAGGAAGAAAATGTGTTATGATGTCCATACAAAAATGGAAAGATGATAAAAATACTTGTTACTATTTTGAAAATAGAAAAACATTGAAGTGGAATGCTGAAAATCACAAAAAGAAAGAACAAGATTATTTCTCAATGAACAATGATATTCACTGACTTTTCTCTTTGTAAAACAAGAAACAAAATCAATGGTGTTAGATTACATTTTGTTTTGAAAATATTTCAAAACTATTCTAAATATCCGAAGGTGTTGCAAAAGGTGAGACTTATCACCACAAAACATACTAGCACTTTCTCTTAAAACCTTCTTGTGTTTAATGATTGACTATCTTAAAACTGTCTTTTTCTCTCGTAGAATCAGGAAAACATCCAGCATTTACTTTGACCCCATTAAATCTCTCTTGTTTTCAAATAACCTGTTCCAAAATATTTTTGGTGGCATTGTATTAGTTCAAATTCATCAACAGTCATCGCATTTCCAAGTAATCATTAGTAGTGTCCATGGCCTGATATTTTAAAAAATTTATCTTTCTTTGATACTTCCTTAGCCCACTTTCTCAACAAAAAAAATGCCATAAATTCTTTTGTCAAACCATGTAACTCATAATGTTACATTTTTCAAACATCAATCTCGTTTAAATTTGAAATTTGGCAAAAGAAAATATTTTTCATTTAAAAGTCACCACTAACAATCTTACTCCCCTGTTCAACCTTTGTTTTTGTCCTCACAATGAAAATTTTCTAACTTGTAAAAGAGTCATGATTTACCCACAATCAATTTTGAAGATGTCCTCTTAAGATTGAATCTATTCCACGAGGAAAGATACAAATCAACAATGAGCTCAAGTTTTTTGGGCATCATGATAAGATTTGGAAAAGGATAGAATATTCAACACCTCTCACTGTCTGACCAAGAGGAATTGAAACAAGTTCATGTTTGGTTGGAAGAATCTAACCATGATAATAATTTTGTTCCCGCCTCTCGATTATTTAAACGGCGATTGCACTCAATAATGGGTTTATCTATAACTCATCGTGATTTGCCATTTTTGTATCATATAATCAATTATTACCATCCTAGATTCATTTGTGTTTTATATGGTGTGCAAGTTCCATAATTCTATATTAAAAGTTGACCCCTGTGGAGAATAATGAATTTTTATAGGCTTTATTAAGAATGACATTTGTGTGAAAATCTTCCTCAAAAAAGGGTTGTTGATTGAAATGGGTTTTCAAAAACAAATGTTATATAGGAGTGAAAGATTGAATAGCTATTTGGTTGAGAGAATCGATTAATAAGAAACATTTGCTCGTGATAAAAATTAAATACATGTTTTTGTTTTGTTGGGTTTGTAAAGATTATCCAATTTTATTTATATATATTGAAAAGTATATAGGAGATGCCCCAAGTTTGAAAATTTAATTTATATGACAAA
The DNA here is from genome assembly GCA_016081115.2 of Rehmannia glutinosa. Lineage (NCBI taxonomy): Eukaryota > Viridiplantae > Streptophyta > Magnoliopsida > Lamiales > Orobanchaceae > Rehmannia > Rehmannia glutinosa. The sequence continues at coordinate 1,034,571 of CM071927.1, forward strand.
GATATTATATTTGTAATATTTGTACACGCTTACAATCTCCATGATCACGATTTGATTTATTTACAAAATAGTAATATATTAAATGTTAGAATTACTTAATATATTGGATTGTAGTGGTTACTATTAGATTGATTTGAACACTTGATGTGTAATACAAGAATAAAGGCACACAAGTTGTTTATTTTTTAAAATCAACAAGCAAATGCAAATGGAAGAAAATGTACAATGATTTTTTTTAAAATTTGAATTATAAAAATATTTTTTATGAATAGTAAAAAATTGAAAATGTTGATTACATAAAGAAAAACCAACAAGACAAAGATTCCCTATTGTAGATGATCTTCACTTAATTTTTCAAGAAAAATAAGAAAGAAATGAACCTGTTTTAGATTACATTTTGTCTTTTTCAAAATATCAACAAGAGGCTAAAAATCGAAAGGTGTTGCAAAAGTGAGATTATTTAGAGAAAAACATACTAGGCACTTTCTCTTAAATCCTTTTTGCCTTTTTCTCTCGTGAATCCGTGTTGAAAATCCAGCAACTCCATCCCATTATATACCTCAACAAATAACCTACAAAACTAGATCATGCAAAGCAACTTCCAAGTAATGGGTTAGTGGGGTGGTTTAGAAGATAATGCTCCATCAAATTTGAGGACTCTTGTCCAACTTCCTTAGCCCACTTTCTCAACAAAAGAACTGCAGTAAATTCATTTTAAAAACCACGTTCCAGCGGGAACAATTGAATCAAAATATTGAGTTTAAATTGTTCAAAAATTTAAAAAAAAAATAGTTAAGAGTTTGCTAAAAGTCAACTCCAATTTAAAATAAAACAAAGCCACATTGATATGAATTCTTATAAATGGGCATATGAAAAGAGATATAATTTTCTTCTTGTTGATATTTTCAGCATGTTTTTAATGTTTCTATGTAAGTTATCACATTTCAGATTTGGGTATTTATGAAATTTCAATTTTAATTTTTTAATCTTTGAAGAATTGATTTTTCTAATTGTACTTAATAAGTCTATGTTTTCAATAACATAAAAATATGTAATTTTATATGTACGTATATCGTATCCGTATTATTAAAATTTCAAAATTTGACATATTCTTGTACTGGTTTAGTACGACACTCGGACCCGTACCCATTTTAGTGTTTCATAGCAATGAAATTGTGCACATGATTTGCATTCTAACCTGATTTCAAATTGCGAACTTCCTCACATGGGCTTTACATAGAACATGGTTTGAAGAATTAAGTAGCAATCTCAGGCATGTTCAATATTTACAACCCAGCTTGAGGGAAAGTCCAGAATATTATGCCATAAATCGTTGTATCTATTTAATTGTAATGTAAACTGTAATTAGGATATATTCTAATACTTGTTTCCGGAATATCTCTCGAATTTATTTCCTAGAATAAAGTAGAGCTTATTCAGTTTCCATTTTTAACGGATTCCGTTCCCTACTGAATTGCCTAAAATAGTTTGTATTTTCTCTTCATTCAGAAACAAATGAATACTAGTTTTTCATTTCAAAATCTAAAGGTTTATTGTGAATGAAAGTAATGGAGGGTTAAAATTTCATTGAAAATTGTCTTTTCTCCTCCTTGTCTTGGCTTCTCTGTTTCATTTTTTATCTAGTTTATACTCAGTTAAAGTCGAATACAGTCTGCCAGACTTCTTTTAATAAGTTGGTGATTTGTACATCCTTTATTTTTACATCAACTTTTATGTATTTCATCACCTCTTTGGCTGTTATAGTATGAGTTTAAATTTTTTTTTTTTCTTTCTATTTCATTGTTTTTAAACTTTGTAATTGGATAATCAATTGGGACACGTCCGGCTAGATGTTATGTGAAAACTGGTTTGAATAGTTAACATTCAAAATTATACCAATATGCTTATGTGATATCAAAGGACCATAAGATTCAAATAAAGGTGAGCAATACTTCAACGATGCAAGGTGAGCCATGATTAATGAAAGGATGAAAAGTCAAAAACTCCAAAGAATTACCTTTATTTGAAAGATATCAACATAAAAGAAAGGTGAGGCTGGCGGGCTAGTGTTTCGCTTGTCCACGGTTGTTGTTGCCATCACACATATAGTTGGAGGTGAAAGAGAAATATATTACCTCTGTTTTTCTGCTGTCTGGTAGTTTTTGATCTCCTTTGTTTCTCTTTTCTATAAAATGTGTGAGTAATTTACTCTTTTTTTTCTCCGGTTTTGAATGGGTGGCAATAGTGGTATTTAACTACTTTCTTTATATATGAAAACCAGACTAGGACCAAGACAAGTTCCCAGTTAAACTGGTCGAAGTGGCTTGTTCTGTCATGTATTAAACATCTGCTTGAGGTGCCTAGGTTTGAAACTGGTCATGTGGCAGCGCATTAGATTGAGGTGCACAAAAATTAAAAACTCCCGTATTTATGGTAGTGAGATGAGATGAAATCCATCAATTTCAGTCTCTTTGCTTAAAGTATTGTGGTTTCTCTTAATCTTGAAGCAACATTTAGTTTATCCAATGCGTTCTTATGTAGAAATGAACCCTTTAAATTCAATTTGTACCTACGAAAAAGTGTTTTTTTTTTTAATGTGTTTACAAGTATTTTCTATGTCAGAATTTTGTAATATGAATTTCCTGTCATGTTTTATCTTGTGCAGTCGTGCATTAAAGTTGCACTTGATTTCGTGTCGCCTGAAAATGTTGGTTCGTGCTTCCAACTGACTGAAGAATTTCGTGTGCTCCCCAAGAATCATAGGGCCAAGGAAGACAAACTAGAGGTTTGTTTTCTTTTAATTTAGCATGTGATGATTGGCCTAACAAAATTTCATGCTACCCCTTTGATTGTGCAATGGGACAATTCTGTACAGTCATGCCATCATTCAGTCTGACTAAGTTCACTTTTCAAGCTGGGTCTGGATATTGTTGATGTTCTATGTGTGAGCTGTTTGGATTTTAGGTTTTTAGTGTTCGGTAAATTTGAAAGTTAGGCTTGGTCATTCCTATTCTGTACTTTTTTTTTTGTTTTGAGTTTCCATTTTCATGTTATGACTTTTGGTATGTTCTTGTTAGGTCAAGAAAATGGTTCTTCACGCAATGCGCAAAGCTGTGGAGGATGTGAATAAAAGCAGTCAAAAAGCAAAATGAAACTTGTTAGAATTCTTTCTATACTGTATCATTGTTTCACATATTTTGTTGCTACGTTTTTTCGCATCACCACAACAGAATGTTTCTTTGAAACACCGATCTTGTTTTGGTTATGTTTCTGACATTTACTTTCTGATAGTTATTTTACTCTGATTTTTCTGACCAAATAATGATCTTTGTGAAAATTGGAATTTTTCTCCCATTTGATTTTTGTGTTATTGGTTTTAGGTTGTTAAATTGTGGACGCTCTTGGTTGGATCAAGTCGTGTTCAGCATCCTTGTTGAATCTTTTGTCTTGGAGGAATAGCCATTCTGGAATCAGTGGTTATGTCTATATTGCTAAGTTTTGCGATCAACATGTCATCTTTTGATGGACGTGGGTTCACGTTTTTCATTGAGTATTTCTTGTGCTAGGACTTATATTCTGTTTTATTTTGCTGCTAGAGTATTGTGTACTATAATGATAGATATTGGCTTCCTTCCCCTTATTTAAATGTGATTGAGTAGTTTGTGTGGTAATCCGTGGTGTTAAACTTAAACTTTCTTATTACTCATTGAAAATCATTAGATTATGCGCTTAGATATACATATATATCATATGTATATATAGTTGATGGAAGTTGTCGTTTTCTACATTTACGTATCAGGTATTTTTAATTTTAATCTGATTGATTAATATTTTTTTTTTCTTTTCAATTAGATTGATCTTAAAGGGAATTAATTTGAATTTGTGCACCTCTTGGAGATTTGGAATTATTTTATTGTTTGGAGTGTTTTAGTTAGTATTTTTTGATAGGACAAAATTCGATTGAATTTACATTGAATTCTAGTTTTTTTTTTTTTTTTTATATATATACTAGGTGTCTAAGGCTTTGTCCTCGCTTTTATTGGGAGTGGGTGTTCTTGCTAGGTTCACCCACCATGTAACTTTGCTATGATGTGCATTACATGAATTGGTCGCATACATGCTTGTTGAAATCTGGTAGGGGGAGCATCTCACACACGATTTACTAGCCAGTTAACATGGGCCGTCTTTCTTCTAGCGGTGCCCTAGGGGCTTAGTTACCATGCCAATTCGCATGGGCCGTCTTTCTTCTGTAGAGCGCCTGTGCGCTTATTTACGATGCCGATTCGCATGGGCCGTCTTTTTCTTTTTTTGTGGTATCAAAGCAGTTGGTTCTTTTTGTTAAATGATTGACTCGATAGATCATTCTAACAATTTAGTTGATGCATCTATCCCCAATTATGGAGGGACAAATTCTTGTTTATTGCTTGTGATATGATTCATTTCAAGAGCAACACATATTTGATGGAGGAGAAGTTGATGGTCCCTTGGTTGAGTGTTGGGGGCATGCTTAGCACATGTAAGTCGGATGAAAGGTGGCATTTTCATTCGCTTTGGATCCTCTATCTCATAAAGGTAACCCATCTTTTCTTCGATCCTTTGATTCCCTACATGTGTTTGTGGAATAACAAATCATGTAAATTACCTTTCAAATTTTTATTTAATGCAATTTTTTTTTGGTGCAATGATTCCTAAGCACTTGGACAATTATGGGTGCGATTGGATATTCTTTCATTTTGGAATTTTTCTGCTAGAAAATAGGGATGATTTTTCTTTGAAAGAACACTGAATTTTGATAGTATGATTGAATAAGAGGTGAAAATGTAATTATGAAAGTTGATATAGAAATAATAAATAATTGTTGAATATGATTGATAGTTAGAAATAGATGAGTGGGTCAATAGTAGAACACTGAATTTTGATAGTATGATTGAATAAGAGGTGGTAATGTAATTATGAAAGTTGATGTAGAAATAATAAATAATGGCTGAATGTGATTGATAATTAGAAATAGATGAGTGAGTCAATAGTAGAATTTGTGAGAGAATGTCTAATAATGATTGATGATTTGATGGTAATTTTGAAAAATGAGGAAATGTGTTTACTGGGATAAAAAAGTAGTAGGCAAGTAGTGTATTTTCTGAAAATTTTCTTAATGGATAGACCTGACCTGTCCCGTGGACTTGGCCAGGTTGGCCTGGCTCGGTTTTTTGCCAGCTCTATCCATATGTTTCTTTTGAAAAATGAGGAAAAGTGATTGCTCAGATTAAAAAGTAAAAGTAAGTAGTGTATTTTCTGTAAATTTTCATAATCTGTTACGTTTTGGGATAAAATATATTTTCCTCCGAAACGAAATACCATTTTTTAGGAATCCAATAGTATAGTTGGTAATTTTCAGCCTAACTCGAGGATTGGGCTAAGGCCCAAAATAAGTCGGGCATACTTTGTCTTGTCTCGAAGCTCGAGTGATTTTTGGGTATACCCAACATGTCCCGGACTTGGCTAGCTTGCCTGGCTCAAATTTTTGCTTCTATCCATATGGCTACCATTTTTTCTTATGAAATTCGTTATCAATTTAAAGTTAAAAATGGAACATTCCATTGTTTCGATGTTTGAGGTGGTATTTTACTATCCCCATCTTTAAAAGGGTGTTTTTTCACTTGTTGTGTCATTCCAAAAAGGCAATCCAATAATTTCTAAGGTTGTTTCTCAAAAAAAAAATAATTTCTAAGGTTGCATTTGGATGAGATGATTTGTATTAGAGAAGAGAATTTTTGGGAAAGATTTGAATGACTCCAAATAGTGTGAATTTGAAATCTTCCAAAATAACTCCAAAAATAGTTTTCAAAGATTTGAAATTCATTATAAAATATCTTCATCCAAATAGCTTCAATGGATTGATAGTATGGATTTGAAATCCTTCGCTCTAAATCCTTACACCCAAATGGAGCCTAAATGTTATTTTGAAGTCCCAATGAAGCAATGGGCTGGATAATTCGAGACAAGGAAAGCCCGAACCTCCTACTTGGAAAGGACTCCATGTCTTGATTAAGGTATGTGTCGGAAGTTTTTCTTACTTCGTTTGTTAGTACGGATTTGAAATCCTTAGCTCTAAATCTTTCCACCCAAATGGAGCATGATGTTGTTTTAAAGTCCTAATGAAGCAATGGGCTGGATAATTCGAGACAAAGAAAGTCCTAACCTCCTACCCGGAAAAGGACTCCATGTCATCAAGGTATGTGTTAGAAGTTTTTCTTACTTCATTGGTTACTTTGTTGGTTGAGAATCTTGGTTATGGAAATACCAAAGGTTGCCACAATAAGAACTTGAATAGAGAAGTTTATCTCATGCATTAGCTTCTCATGAGTTAGAATCTAGGATTCACTTGTTTGCATATGCCAAAAATAGCATATATTTGTCTTTATTAGTGTTAAATCTATTATTTTATATTTGGCTATGTATTTTTATGTATTAATAGGTCAAGATCTCAATAAACTAATTGACAAGACCGCCGAGGCGAAAAACATTGGGATATGAACACTTGACTTTGTAAATTGTTATTTGAATTACGTGAATGTGTAATTGGTGTTTTCTAAATGAATGACTTGCTTGTTCAATGAGTGATTATAATTAGTGTGCTCTTAATGTAAATTATATGATTTCTTTTGGTGGCAATATTGATATTCAATTATGTATCGCTTACCCTTTGTAAGGGTGTTGACTATGATTCGAACCGGTATCTTTCAGATTTTAAATTAAAAAAATGAATATTGATATTGAATTGGGATATGTGATCATGGACATATCCCATGGAAAACACACATTAGAGATTAAAGAATTCTGTTATGACCGCTAATGCCTTTTAAATCATGAAAATTCCCGAATTTTTTGACTACGGAGTGGCCACTCCTTGAAACTTAGATATTGTGTTATGAATTACAATGTGTCATGGCTGTCTTCATGATCATGATTTATTCTTGGCTTTAGCTGGCAAAAACTGTTGAATAATATGACCATGCACATTTATTTATATGTTTTATGAATGATACGAGCTAAATGTGCAAGATGGTTGTTACTGAATTATATTACACCAAACACAATGTTTTTTTTTAGTTGTTGATAGTAGTTGATTCGTGAAGTTTCTGACAGAAGGTTGAAGCACGGATCAAAGGTTGGCAGACTGATTTCGGTCCTTCTCCGTCAGCTCATGATTTGTATGTCATTTAGGGATCTTTTATCTGTCTAAAAAGATATGGTCCTTGATGTTTTGTTGTAGTTTCAGGTAAACATAGGTTTAAAAATGTTGCAAAATTATTTTGTAGTAAATGCTTGCATTTTGTACATGATGTTTGAAATGATAAACCCGTGATAATTATTAGAAATGATGTACTGTCCATGAGCTATTTTTTTGTTTATAGGCTTATTTGTTATAGGTGACAGGCACTATTTATATTTGTAAGTTTTGCAGAATTGAAAATAGTAGTATCATAGTAAGTAGAACTGCCAATTTCGGCTCAGCCCGACCGGCCCGATAATAAAACATTGGGCTGGGCTCTAATTTAAGAGGCCTGAAATGAGCTGAGCTTTTTTGGTTCAGCCCGTCAGGCCCAAAAAATCGGACCGACCGGATGTATTCGGTCCGATTATTTCAGGGCATTTTTGTTGATTGGGCGGACTGAGCTCCAAAAATAGCGACCGAAAGCACTGTTTTGCCTGACCCGTTTTTTTTTCATTTGGCTTGACGGGCCAGCACTGGGCCAACCTGGTCCAACCCATTTGAAACAGTAAGTATAAGTGGTAGTGGGTGGGTCCAATTAGATTAATTCAAATGAAAAAATGTGAATAATGATTGCTGATATATCAGGGTATGTATAGAATTGAGAATTGGAGTTATATGTTTTGAATTATTATTTCCAATGATTTTTTTTTTGTCAAATAAACGTGATTTCATTTTTATAAATAGTCTAAAGGAGAAAAATAGCCCTTTTTTCTCTCTTTCTAATTCTCTTTTTCCATTCTCTCCATTAAAAATGATTTTCATTCCTCCATCATTTAATTTTCATTGCTAGTTCCTTTTTTGTTTTCCTTTATTTATGAATGGTTTTTCCCCTAGTGGGACTTTAGTATCATTTTATGAGAATGGTTATTTTCTCTTTGTGGGATTTCTTTCTTTGTTTTTCTTTTTTTTTTTAATTTTTTTTCCAAATTTGGTAATTTTGGCAACAAATCTAACCAATTTGGTGGTTGATCGGTTGACGCTTAATTAAAGAAAAATACACGATGGAGTTGGATTCATGCATAATGAAGAAAAGATGAAGATTTTGTCACAAGGTTGTAATCATAGCCATTTTATGGAATTTTTAGTTTTTGGCCATTTGTAACAAATATTCTCTTTGTTCTTTTTTTTTTTTATTCCTATGTATTTTCCTTTTGGTATGTTTTTATCTATTGTTGTAGCTTTTTGTCATGAGAGTTTTGAATATTGATGTGAATTTAAATTGGTCTAGTCATTCCCGATTGGTTTTTCGTGTAGTCAATGTCCCTTGCACTCTTTGGTTCCAGTTGTATTGTCGAAAGTTTAGTTGAGTTTTGTTAATAAAAATCTATTGTTTGGAGAGAGAGATTGAGAAATGAAAATTGGAACTATAGCCATACATCACTTCAGGATTTCAATTAACTAGGGTCAGTCAACCAACAAACAAAAAATTGCTTAAGAGGAAGGCCCACTAATCATATTGCTATGTTGCATGTTTTCGTTCTATTTTGGGATAATTACAAAAATGGCCGAGGTTTGGGTTTATTACGAAAAAATTCAAAGATTTCGAAAATTACAATAACTTCATTTAAGTTTGACCCATCTTACATTTTTTCATTTCATATTGCAAAATTTATTTCAAAATCCCTCCTTATGTTTATCAAAAAGTACGGTTATTCTCTTAAATTTAAGGTACAATTAAACCTCAAGTTTTTTTTTTTTTTTTTTTTTTGTAATATTCAAAAATCTTTTGATTTTTTTTTTTTTGTAATTTTTTTTTTGTAATGTTCAAAAATCTTTTGATTTTTTTTTGTAATTAGTCCAAACCTTTGGGGGCTTTTTGTAATTATGACTTCTATTTTTACAATGTGTAGACGCGACTGGTGATAAAAGAAAAAAATTAAAGGGAGAGAATAGTGTATTTTTTGAAAATTTACATAAACAATAGTATGTTTAATTAAAAAGATTCTCCAAATGAATGAAATTGAAATTCTTGTCATATCCAATCGCAAACTAAAATCATTTACAAAAACACTATGTTGTAAAAATTTCAATCTATCCCTATTAATCCCCGCCACGTACTATGCTTCTTTTGTCAACGTACATTTTTTTCGAGCCTTGCCTAATCTCGCCCGTATCTTGTCCGACCCCACTAAGCCTCCGCCAAGACTTGGCACAACGTGCTGCCCGAGCGTCGAGTTCTTTTTACAACATTAGTTAATAGTTAGTCAAGTTCATTTCCCCTCATTTCCACTTGTTTTTCTTCCTACTCTCTGTTCCCTTCCCAAATCATCTCTTTGATGTAGGGTTCCATTAATTCCGAGGAAAATGAAGTGCATTTCCGTTTGAATCATAACAACTTTCCTTAGAGCATCGTTCCTAGTCACTCCTTCTCTGAATCAATGGCGAAGAACAATTCGAGAATGAGACTTTTAGAACAACAGATAGAAGAACTGAAGGTAGGTCAGTTAGAAACTAAGAAACAGTTGGAAACGATAGAAGAAACGATGAGTAAGAAATTTGACGAGCTTCTAAGGAGCATTAACAATGCGAAAGGCAAAGAATCGACTAACCCCAATGTTACACCAGTGCCGCCATCACTCCAAAGAAATAGTAGTAGTATTGTGAGGGGTAATAAAGGGGGTAATGTTGGAGACAGGGAAGATAGAACTAATTTGTTGGAAGAAAATAGGGTTTCTTCTTCTGTGGCGACAGCAAAGGCAAAGACTGGATATAAGAGAAGGAAGAAAGATATAGTGGAAAATCATGGCGGAAATAAGGTAAGAGAAAAGAAAGGGACGAACCGTGGTGGTTCTATTACTGAAAGAGTGAGAGTCATTAAGAGGGGTTGGCCAAGAAAGCTTTGAGCAAAAATGAGGTAAAGGATTTGGGAAAGGAACATAAAAAAAGCTAGGTGATCCAGAGAATGAAGGAGGGATCTCGAGGAATAGGCGGTACAGTACAAGGGTGATGGAGAAGAATGAGAAATTGTGTGTAGAGATGGAGAACATGGAGGAGGAAGAGGGTTTTTCAAGGAAGGCGAAGAGAAGGGGTTCGGAGAAGAAGATGAGTAATGATGAACCTAAGTTAAAAGTGAATATAATTGAAGCAAAAATAGGCCAACAGGAGGGTGAGAAGACTAAGCAGAGAAAAAAGAGGTCTGCTAATGAAGACTCGAAGGTCGGTGAAGGAGAGGGGCTAAAGATGAGCAGAGAGGCACGGTATGCAATGAGAGCGAATAAGGTGACTAAAGAGAGGTTGGGGGATAAGTTGGACGAAAATGGTGTTTCTTCTTCTGTGGAGGCAGCAAAGGCAAATCTTGGAAAGAGGAAAGGGCAGGAGGAAGAAGATATTGGAGGTGAAAAAGAAAAGGGAAAGAATTTGGAAATGGAATGTAACGTGGAGGTGGAGGAGGAAGAAGGTTTTTCAAAGACGTGGAAGAGGAGGGGAAGAGAAGGAGGGGTTGGGAAAAAAGACGATGAATAATGATGAACCTAGGTTAAAGGAGAATAGAGTTGAAGCAAATATAGGCCAGCAGGAGGATGAGAAGACTAAGCAAAGAAAAAGGTCTGATAATGAAGCCATTGAGGATAGTGAAGGAGAGGGGCTGAAGACGAGCCGAGAGGCAGAGTGCGATTAGGAGCAAAGAAGTTAAAACCGGAGATTGTAGCAAAGCCCAGAGTTGGTCGGAAAAGGGATGCGAATGTAAGCAGATTTAGAAATATCATAAATTGACTTCGTTTTAGCTGTGATTTGTGTATTTAGAAATGTTTTTTAATTTACTAGGTTAGTATCTACTTCACACCTCTCATTGTATGTGAATTTTATTTTAACGTTTTACAGGGATTTCTTGAATCGAATATGTGTCACCAATGCCAGAGAAACGATAAAGGGAAGGTTGTCCGGTGCACTACATGTAAGACGAAGCGTTATTGTGTTCCCTGTATGAGAACCTGGTATGTCAGTCTTGCACGAGCATATACTTGGTTCTTTACTAAAAGTATTAAAATACTAATGCAATAATTTGATTATTCTTCAAATGCTAATGCTATAGTTTGATTGTTGTTCATTGTAATTGGCAGCAACTTTTTTGAATCTACTGCAGAATGAAATTGCTGAACATTTATCATCAGATACTTTATGAAACTTTATAGTTGAAAGTACTTATCTTTCGTTTCTTTTTGTGTGAATTTTTTGTTCATATGCTGTATGAATCTCAAATTGGTAAGTATAGTTTTCCTTTCCTCATCCCGTGAAACATATACGAATAATTCTTTTTTAACATCTTTAATACTAGTCTTGCCATTTATTGGAGAAATAGAGAATTAGTCACTGGACTATATTTCTTTCTACTTTGGCACTCAAATTTCTGACATGTCTGTTTGTTGAACTTAGAACTCTCATTTGTCCTTGTTTCCTGATATACTAGGTACCCTAAGATGTCAGAGGAAGATTTTGCAGAGGCTTGCCCTGTTTGTCAAATGAACTGCAACTGTAAATCATGTTTACGCATGGAAGCTCCAGTCAATGTTCGTTTCTCGTACTCACTGTGCATTGTGGTTGCTTTGTTACATTCTTTTATAATTTCTTATGCATCAAATGGGTGCATGCTTTGTAGGTGTGTTCTCAAATTCAGGAGAAATCGAATGTGAGAATTAGTGAAGATGAAAAGATTCAGTACTCTAAATACATAATAAAAGTGCTTCTACCCTTTCTTGAAAAGATCAACACAGAACAAGTGATGGAGCGGGTATTGGAGGCTAAAATTCAAGGTTATTTTCCCTTTACCTTTTCCCTTTCAGACATCTTTTAGAAGTTTTCAGTGTTTTTGTGGAGTGAAGTTTTTCTTTCTCCTGAGGAATCTTGGATCTGTTGTGTGGGCTCTTTTAAATAATATATATTATACATTGTTGGTGTCTTTTTCTGTATTTTCATGACTTTTCTGGACCTACAAATTAATTTTTTCTGGGTTTTGTAAAGTGCTTGGACAGCTGATGGTGAAATTTAATGTTGTGATATGTGTAGATGAAAATGTTTAATTGCATGTTCTAAGTGGATTAATTAATAGTAAGTGTATAAGTAAATGTTTCGTTTAAATATGCCAGGAGTATATTTTTCAGACATTAAGGTCGGGAAAAAACCACGCTGTCAGAACGAGAGTATGTATTGGTAGGTTTTGAGGACAGTTTTTTGCTTCATGATATCATTTCCTCTGACTCGAAATGAGATGAATTTGTCCATTTTCATGCAGTGATAACTGCCAAACTTCTATTGCTGATTATCACAGAAGCTGTCCTCTCTGTTCCTATGACCTTTGCCTTAGTTGTTGCCGAGAACTTAGGGATGGCCACCTGCAGGGAGGTGAAGAAGGAAATCTTATTCAATATGTCGACTATGGGTTGAATTATCTGCATGGTGGTAAGAAAACATTGAAGAGTGTAACTCATCAGACTTTGCCCATTGAATTTAACTCAGAGGGCAATGTTATCTCTCCATCTGAATGGAAATCAAAGGAAAATGGCGTCATCCTGTGTCCACCAAAAGATAAAGGAGGGTGTGGTCAAGCAGTTCTAGAATTGAAGTGCTTGCTAAAAAACACGAAAGAGGTCTCAAAATTGCTTGTTGAAGCAAAACAAATATTTGATAAACAGAATGATGAATGTGTGCCTGAATGTTTTGATAAGAACTGTTCCTTTTCAATATTGTCGGGTCAAGATAATATCATTTGTCAAAAATTGCAAAGCGGCCTCTCGAGAAGATTCTTATGAAAACTCTTTATACTGTCCATCGGCTGTAGACATTAAACATGACGATTTGAAACATTTTCAATGGCACTGGTCGAAGGGCGAGCCAGTAATAGTTAGTAATGTGCTTGAGACTACCCTTGGCTTGAGCTGGGAACCTATGGTTATGTGGCGTGCCTTCCGGCAGATCAAAAATCTTGAACACGATACACTTCTTGATGTGACTGCATTAAATTGCCTGGACTGGTGTGAGGTCAGTTCATTTCAGTTCTTCATGTTAACTTTGTGCAATTTTCTGTGCTCATATTGTGAAATTGGTGCATTGTTATGGTTCATTAACTGTTGGATCGACCATAATATGCCACTTTACTTTAAGGTTTCGTGTTCATCCTTGTGCGCTATATGGTTACTAAAACCTCTTGCTAGGTTCTGGTTTGATTTCAATTTTAGGATACACCCATTTACTGATTTGGTCTTCTTATTTGATGTGGGTCGATATTCACCAGAATTACCATACTAGATGACATATGTATATGAATTCTATTTTCTTATGCTTTGGCCCTTTGCATGTCTATAGAAGTATTCTTAGATGGTCATGCAACTTATCTTGTTCTTTAACCTTTGTGATTTACAGGCAGATGTGAATGTCCACCACTTTTTAAAGGGTATTCTGAGGGTCGGTTTGACAGTGAAGGGTGGCCTCAAATACTGCAGTTGAAAACTGGCCCCCATCCAATCTCTTTGAGCGGCATTTGCCTCGTCATGGAGCTGAGTTTACCAGCTGCTTACCCTTTAAAGAGTATACTCATCCTCGCAGTGGATACTTAAATATTGCAGTTAAGCTACCTGAAAGGTCTTTGAAGCCTGATATGGGGCCAAAACCTATATAGCTTACGGATTTAATGACGAGCTTGGGCGTGGAGACTCTGTAACAAAGCTTCACTGTGATATGTCCGATGTGGTATATGCCCTGGTTTCAAATTCAGTAGCTTTTACCTCTATATATAAAATTGAATCTTAGGGTTTCTAGGCTCTTCTCCATTTGCTTACTTGATAGATGATATTGTTTGATAGGAGCAATAAGAAAATAGCTCAAGTATTTCTCTTCTGTTGGTTAGCTAGTCTCTGGACTATGTGTTTTTTGCTCTGTGATTGATGTAAAAGACCTGAAGATGGATCCAGATTTTTTTCTTTTATTTTGCAATGGAGGTTTACAATGAATAGGATGGCAGCGAATATAGTTGGTGTATGTCCTTGCTCATAATAATTTAATAGGTACATGGAAAGTGCATTTTAACTTTAAATAAATCTTGATGTTGAGAACATCTTTTACTAATTTCCGGTTCATTATATTACTGAGTTGTGGTCTCGACTCTGCTTATTCTAATTCATGTTATCAGGTAAATGTGTTGACTCATGTGCAAGCACTTAGTGTCCCACCTGATAAATTTGCTAGTATTCAAAAATTGAAAGAGAAGCATGCTGCTCAGGATCAAAAGGAGCTTTCTGGTGATGTTCAGACGGCAAGTGAGGAAAAAGATGTTTAGACCTGGAAACATGTGAGCTTGCCAACACAAACATGTCTTACTTGGATGTTGACAATGGATGCAACAAAAATAAAAGGAAGAATAAATGTGAAAGGAAAGAAATGTCTGCGACCACAACAGATCCTCAAGTTGTACGACAAAGTCACACAAATACAAATGATCAGATACAGCTTTGTGGGGAAAAGAGGAAACTGGTGCCTCTGGTATATCTGGTGTTAGTCCTGATGAGGCCAAGAATGGAGCTCTTTGGGACATTTTTAGGAGGCAAGATGTTCCAAAATTAGAGGAGTATCTCAAAAGGCACTTTAAGGAATTCAGGCATATGTATGGTAATCTGCTGCCAGAGGTAATTTAAAATGGCAAGTTCTTTTTCCCCCTTTTTTGGATGAATGTGAGGATGCGGAAATAATTAAATTTGTTTATTGTTTCCTATTTGTGACTGCACTGATGTAATTTTGTTTGATGTCTTTTTCTGCAAAAACTAAAAGCTTCTCTAGCAATACTGTAAGTTTGGTAGTGCTTATCAAATTTTAGGCAACAACCATTCTGTCTTATGCAACAATCTTTTATTTCTGAAAATAATGATTGGAGCACTTTATGCTTGTATTTCAGAGAAATGCTTGTTGCTATAGCTAGATACTTGGTAGTTAGCTGTTCAATTGGATTCCTATAATAGTTTTATTTGGTGATTTAAGTTTAGATGTAATTTCTTATTGCTCTTTGTATATATTTTTCCACTTTTTGTCTGTAATTGCTCCTCCAAAACTGCCGTCAGGTATACATGGTCTAATGAATTTCTGCAAGCATTTTTTGGGATGTGTTTTGTATAATTATGTTTCAAGAACCTTGAGAAAGGAGCTGGTAGTTTTGATCAAGATGCTCCTATGAGATCCTTCACTCTTTTGGACGAAATGAACCAATTAAAAATCAATTCTTAGTGAATTCCCTGACCTGTGAACTATATTAATTAATGTTAATTAGTTAATGTGTTCGGCAGTTTATGATAGTTGCTGTGTGTCTACTGAGCATATTAAACCAATTTAAATTAGAACAAAAATCTCGTGAATTGAGACAACAAGGCCAATACAATTGCATGTGTATTGCGTAAATGCTACTTCAGAGTTTTATTGAGACTATGACAGGCTAATATGTCATCATATAACCTTACATATTGGTTAACTTATTGGGAAAGAAGAAAGTTTTTGCTAATGCCATCTTTTTACATGAGAATCGGATACATAATCATTTTCCTTTTGTAAGCTTGTATTCACCTGCACTCTTATTATCTCTCTTTCAGGTCGTCCATCCAATTCATGACCAAACTTTTTACTTGACGGCAGAGCATAAAAGTAGACTTAAGAAGGAATGTGGTTGGTTTTTAAATTTTTTTCCGACTTTCTTCCCTTTCTACTAACTCACTAGCGGTGAGGATTTTTCCTGATTGTATTTTTGTTTGCTTGTGTTCGCATAGGAATTGAACCATGGACATTTGTGCAGAAATTAGGAGATGCAGTTTTTATACCAGCAGGCTGCCCTCATCAAGTTCGAAACTTGAAGGTATTATAGTTTCCTTATGTACTTCCTTTCCTCTTTCACTGCACGTTTTTATGGTTATCAAGAAAGCCATAACTTTATCAGATATGAGCGTAAGATGATAATTGTTGGTTATGGAGAAAAACGTGCCTATTTCTGATAACTTTTAAAAGGTTTTTAACTGGAGACAGATATTGAAAATTTAAAAAGAATAATTAAAAAAACCCTGAAGTTTGGGCTAATTACAAAGAAAAAAAAACAAAGATGTTTCAGAATTAAAAAAAAACCTCAGGGTTTATTATGCCTTCAATTTAAGGGGGTAACGGTAATATTTTTATAAATGTTGGGGGTTTTGAAATGCTTTTTATTTATGAAGAGGAAAGTGTGACGGCATCAAACTTCAAGGGATTTTTAGCGAATTTCAAAAAACTCCGGCTTTTCTGTAATCAGCCCGAACCTCAGGTTTAATTTTTGTAATTGTCCCATTTAAAAATGTAGGCCTTTTCATTTTTGTTTGATCTACAAGTGCAACAACTATGTTGAGGCAATCTCTCTACCATAATTTGTGTTGTTGCACGGATGCGATTTGTTGAGAAAGAAAGTAATAGTGAATTGTCCATTTTCTTTCTCCTTGTATTGGCTTCTCTTTATTTGTTATCAAGTTTGTGCTTGGTTAAAGTTGAATACAAGCTTTCCGACTTGTTTAAATGTTTGGTGGTAAGTATTTTTCATATCAGAATGTCCTATAACGAATTTTCTGTCATGTTTTATCCTGTGCAGTCATGTATTAAAGTTGCCATTCAATTTGTATCGCCTGAAAATGTTGGTTCATGCCTCCAACTGACTGAAGAAATTCGCTTGCTTCCCAAGGATCATATTGCCAAGGAAGACAAGCTTGAGGTTTGATTCTCCTGTAATTTAGCATGTGATGATAGGCCTAACAAAATTTTCATGCATCGTTTTTAATTATGCAATGGGACAATTCTCTACAGTCATGCCATCTTTCAGTCTGACTAAATTCACTTTCCAATCAGGGTCTGGATATTGGGAGTGTTTGCAGTCACTAAAAAGAAGTGCTTCTCAGCTTGTGGCTGAAAAAAATCACTTTTTAGTTTTTGCAAATGCCAACTTCTATTTCTGATTATGCTTCATTTAACTAAAATCTAAATCAGAATCTAAAAGTAGAGAGCTAGGTGCTTTAGATTTCTGATTCTATTTTTGGTTTGATTTTTACAAACAAATAAGCACTTTTAGAACTTTTTCACCAAACACTACCATCTTCTGATTCTATTTGCAAACACTACCAACTTCGATTCTTAACTATTTTACTTCTTCGACAATAAATCACTTCTTCTAAAAGCAGAAGTTTTTGCAAACACTCCCATTGTTGATGTTCTATGTGCGGAGCTGTTTGGATTTTAGGTTATTGGTGTTCTGCAAAATTGAAAGCTAGGCTTGGTCATTCCTTTTTCGCACTTTTTTTTGTTTGAGTTTCCATTTTCATGTTATGACATTTTGGTATTTTCTTGTTAGGTCAAGAAAATGGTTCTTCACGCAATGCGCAAGCTGTGAAGGATGTGAAAGAAATGCAGTCAAGAAACAAATGAAACTTGTTAGAATTCTTTCTCTACCGTTACATTGTTTCACTTTTTTAGTTGCTATGTTTTTTTGCATCACCACAAAGGAATGGTTGCGCTGATTTGGTTATTTGTTTCATACTTTTACTTTTTGTTAGTAATTTTATTCAGATCTTTCATCCCAAATAATGATTTTTAAACTTTAAAAACTGTTTTAAAAATTTATGACAGTTGGAATTTTTCTCCGTATTGATTTTCGTGTTTTTGATTTTAGGTTGTTGAATTGTGGAGACTCTTAGTTGGATCAAGTACATATTCAGCATCCTTCTGGACTCGGTGGTTATGCATATATGTTGAGCTTTGTAATCAATATGTCATTTTGATGTGGATGTGGATCCACATTTTTCTTACAGTATTTCTTATGCTAGGACTTATTTATATCCTGTGTTTTGTGTTGGTGATGGAGTATTCTGTAGTTTGATGTATGGCTAATATTTCCCTTGTGTAAATGCCATTTTGTAATTTTATAGGATTTCAGTTTGCTACTGGCATTGTCCAACGTTTTGTACAGTATGTCCTTGACGACATTCTTCAGGTTATGCCTTTTCCTTTCATCATTCGTCCATTTCATTGGCTTCTCTATATTATGGTTTGCACCATTGGGAGTGTTGATCTTTGTGATTC
The DNA here is from genome assembly GCA_016081115.2 of Rehmannia glutinosa. Taxonomy (NCBI): domain Eukaryota; kingdom Viridiplantae; phylum Streptophyta; class Magnoliopsida; order Lamiales; family Orobanchaceae; genus Rehmannia; species Rehmannia glutinosa. The sequence continues at coordinate 1,052,908 of CM071927.1, forward strand.
TGATTGGAACTATTGTGATGACATCCCGTATTTCATCGCGCATAGCTGAGTGATGTGCCTGCATTCGTCTGCGCTAATTATCATAATCATCAATGGGAAGCATAGCCAAGCGCGATAGATTGGCTTCCATGTTGTGTATTTCAAATGTGTGAAGATCTTTGAAAATATGAAGTGTATGCAGTTCCTACATAAACGAAGGATCAAGTTCAACAACCAGTGTGAATGGTCCTTTGAACCAATTGTTCTATACTAGATGGATCTCAAGCGCTTATTGCTACACCAAAAGAAATTCTTTAAGGGAATGACACAACTTTAATTTCATATACTATGTTGCGTAGCGCTCACATGTTCGAATCGTGGATCACGCCTCGTGCCTTTTTTAAAGTCCATTGCAGCCTTGGAGGCAACACAATTGAAGAATATCAATTAAAGTTATTCATTGAGTGTTACATTTTTTAATGAATTAATGAAGAATTTCAAAAGATATTTTTTTTATTTATAATTTATTTAAAAGGAGTTAATGATTTTTTTGTTCCCTACTTGATGATTAGTTGTTCTATAAAATTATAAATATTGATAATTAAATCATTACTTAACAGTATTAATTGTGCCATTCAGAATCAAGTGTAAAAAAAAAATAAATAAATTAATCAATAATTAAAATTTTCTTTTGTAGAATATATATTTAACTTATTTGTATGTTCACAAGCCTTTTTCTTTTCCGATTCAACATTATTAAAAGTTCTTGTAATACCCTCTCGACTCGACTCTCATTTACATCAATAACTTCAACTAGAAAATTAAGGGAGTGATTGTTTGATCTTTTCGTTCCGCTCATTTTTTACTTTTAGAGAGAATAGCGTGAAATAATTATTTTAAAAATGAGAATAGATTTTGAGAGTGTGATTGGATATAAGTTGAAAATGTGATGATGGTAGTTGATGTGATAGTTTTTTTTTTAATAGTGATTAGATTTGATTGGTGATTTGAAAAATAAGAGAAAGTGAATAATGTATTTGTAATATGATTGTATAATAATGATAGTTGATGTGATATTATTTTTTAAATTATAATTGGATGTGATTGATGATTTGAAAAATGAGAAAAAGAATAGTGTATATTTTAAAAAATTTCACAAGCAATCACATATCCATGTAAAATTGTCCAAAAAGTGGAAGGGATGAAAACTCTTTCACAAGCAAGCTCTCCCTAAATATCCCCAATTTAGGGATTTAATGTGCCAATCACATACGTCATTCCGACGAAAATATCAATTTTCGACAAAATTTGTCCTACATTCTTTTTAATTTGTGTTCCTAATTGCCAGACCCTTGCATACAATCTTCCACCAATGTACACGTCTAGTTAGGGCTAAAAGATATCCGATTCTTGACTCGATGGTTTAAAACTCATTTGAATTCGATTTGTTAACATATGAAACCAAATTCAAACTTATTTCAATTTGAAATTCTATTCAAGTTTGAATCAATTAATATGAGGAAAATGTTTGAAAGGTTGGGTGGCGGGTTAGCACCCTCGTCGCTTGGTCATTTAGCCAATTAGTACGCTATGTAGTCCACTTTCAATCTTAGACCATTATCCTTTAATTTTCTTGACATTATGTCCGATTTTGGCCGGACCTCCCTAAGAGCATCTCCAAAGGAGGTTTGTGGGGGAGGTTTTTAAGGAAAAAAAAGCTGTGAGAAAAAACTTCAACCATTGTGGACTACAACTTTGAGGTTTTTAAATACAAACCTGGTTTGTAACAACAAACCAGGTTTTTAGGAAAATTAGAAAACAAAAGTTACAAACCAGGTTTTTTTAGGAAAATTAGAAAACAAAAGAATTATTGTGAGAGGAGTTTTAAGAAATGTAATTGAATTGTGGGATCCATAGAAAAGTTGTAGAAAGTTTTTGATTGTGGAGAATAAAGTGGGGTTTTTTTTTTGATGTGGCGATGATGTGGCGAACGTGAGATCCACAAAAACAAAGCCAGGTTTGTGGTTTTACCACCTGGTGATCTTTAATGGGAATTGCTGAGCTTGACCGTCCATGTTCGGAAATATGCTGATTTGGATTATATGACAAGTGGAATTACTTATTATCGGGAAATAAAAATCTTTTCCAACTGAGCAAAAAATAGGCGGGGAAGGGAGTCACGTGCACCACGTGACTCGGCAAATTTTTCAGAGTTAACGGCGTTCATGTTTCCGTCTTTCTTCTCGATTTCCGTCCTTTTATCAGTCCTTTCAAATTCTCTGCTTTCTCATATATTCTGTACAGTATTTTAATGGAGGTTCCACTGATTCTGAAGCAATTAAGTGCATTCTCGTTTGAATCATAGCAACTGGCCTCTCCCTTCATGTGCATGCCTAGATCGTCGTCATTCTCTGTTAATGGCGATGGACAATTCTAGAATGAGATTTTTAGAACGACAGATAGAAGAACTGAAGGAGTATTATCAGCAAGAAATTAAGAAACAGTTGGAAGGAGTTCACCGGAAGATAGATGAAGCGTTGAATCGGAAATTTGATGAGTTGTTGAGGAGCATTAACACTGCGAATGGCAACGAATCGACTAAACCCAATGTTACGCCACTGCAGCCAACGCTCCAAAGAAACAGTAACAGTAACGTGTGGGGAAAGGGTGTGGGGGCAGAGAAAAAGGGCATTAAGGTAGAAGAAGGGTTGGAGGATTTCGAAATGGGGAGTAATGGGGGTAATGTTGGAGCTGGGGAAGAGGGGACTAGTTTGTTGGAAGAAGATAGTGGGCCTGGAAAGTTTGGACATGAGAAAGGGCAAAAAGGAAAAGATAACGAGGTAGGTGATCCAGATAATGAAGGAGTAGTCTCGAGGACCGAGAGGTACAGTGGAAGAGCGATGGAGAAGATTGAGAAATTGAATGTAAAGACGGAGAACATGGAAGAGGAGGAGGAACAGGGTTGGGAAAAGAAAATGGTGAGTAGTGATGAACCTAAGTTAAAGGAGAACAGAGTTGAAGCAAAGCTAGGGCAACAGAGGAACAGGACTGTTAATGAAGACTTAGAGGACGGTGAAGGAGAGAGGCTAAAAGTGAACAGAGCGGCACTGTATGAGAAGGAGAATAAAGAGAGTTTTGGGAATAAGTTGGAAGAAAATGGTGTTTCTTCTTCTGTGGAGACAGCAAAGGCAAAGATTGTGAAGATGAAAGAGCAGGAAGGAGAAGATATGGGAGGTGAAAAAGAAGAGGGAAAGGAACATAACAAGGTAGGTGAGCCAGAGAATGAAGGAGGGGTCTCAAGGATTAGGCTGTCCAGCAAAAGGGCGATGGAGAAGATTGAGAAATTGAGCGCGGAGACGGAGAACACGGAAGAGGAGGAAGAGGGTTCTTCAAGGAAGGGGAAGAGAAAAATGGGTTCGAACCTAGGTTAAAGGAGAATAGAGTTGAAGCGAATATAGGCCAACAGGAGGATGAGAAGAGTAAGCAAAGAAAAAGGAGGTCTTATATTGAAGCCATAGAGGATAGTGAAGGAGAGGGAATGAAGACGAGCCGAGAGGCACGGTATGCATTAGGAGCAAATAAGTTAAAACCAAAGAGTTTTAATGTTTCACAAGGATCTTTTGAATCTACTATGTGTCACCAATGTCAAAGAAATGATAAAGGGAGGGTTGTCCGTGCACTAAATGTAAGAGCAAGCGGTATTGTGTTCCCTGCATGACAACCTGGTATGCCAGTCTTGCACATCATATACTTGATTCTTGCTGAGAGTATTTAAAATTCTAGTGCCATAATTTGATAAATTTTCATTGTATTTGGTAGCAGTTGTTTATTTTTGCTGCAGAATGAAAATTCTGCGCATTTGATAGCAGATTCTTTATAAGACTTTATAGTTGATAATATTTGTCTTAATTTCCTCTTTCCTCATTCCGTTAAACATATGCAAGTAATAGACATAGAGACATGTCACTTGAGTATATATATATATATATATATATAAAATTTATTTTGCCACACAATTGTGCTACATTTCTGTTTCTTAAACTTTAAAATTCTTATTTGTCCTTGTTCCTTGATATTAGGTACCCTAAGATGTCAGAGGAAGCTTTTGCAGAGGCTTGTCCTGTTTGTCGAAGGAACTGCAACTGCAAAGCATGTTTACGCATGCAAGCTCCGGGTCATGTTTGTTTCTCTAACTCGCTGTCTGTTTTGGTTGCTTTGGCACGCTTTCATAATTACTCTTATGCAACACATGCATTGTACGCTTGTAGGTTTGTCGTCAGATTCAAGAGAAGTCAGACATCAAAATTAGTGAAGATGAAAAGGTTCAGTACTCTAAATACATAATAAAAATGCTTCTGCCCATTCTAGAACAGATTAACACAGAACAGGTGAAGGAGCGAGAACTGGAGGCAAAGATTCGAGGTACTCTTTTTATTTTTCCCTATCAAACATCTTTTAGAAATGTCGAAGCTTATGTGGAATGAATTTCTTCCTGAAACATCTGGATGCTTGTTTTGTGGGATAGTTGTTAATATGTATTATTACTTTGTTGGAATCTTTTACAGTATTTAAGGACTTTTGGAGTGCTACAAACGAAGTACTTGCGGGTTGTGAAGTGCTAGGATAGGAGATGATGTAGTTTAATGCTGTGATGTGTATAGATGAAAATAATTGCTTGCATGTTCTAAGTGGCTTAATCATTAGTTGTAAGTGTTTATGTAAACATTTCATTGAACTACTGCAGGAGTATCAGTTTCAGACATTAAGCTCAAGAAAGCAACATGCGGTCAGAATGAGCGTATGTATTGGTAGGTTTTGAGGAGAGTCTTTTGCTTCATGCTATCATTTCCTCTGATGTGAACTAAGACGAAAGTTGTTCATTTTCATGCAGTGATAACTGCCAAACTTCTATTGCTGATTATCACAGAAGCTGCCCTCTGTGTTCCTATGACCTTTGCCTTAGTTGTTGCCGAGAACTTAGGGATGGCCACCTGCAGGGAGGTGAAAAAGGAAAGCCTATTAAATATGTCAACTATGGGTTGGACTATTTGCACGGTGATAGATGGACTGAAGTTTCGGAGAGTGCGACTCTTCCGACTTTGCCCGTTGAAGCTAACTCAGATGATAATGTGTATTCTCCGTCAGAATGGAAACCAAAGAAAAATGGCGTCATCCCATGCCCACCAAAAGATAAAGGAGGGTGTGGTCTAGCAGTTTTAGAATTGAAGTGCTTGTTACCAGAGAGTTCAGAATTGCTTGTGGAAGCAAAACAAATATTTGAAAAACAAAAACTTGAATGTGAATGCTTTAAGAAAAGCTGTTCCTGTTCCAAATTGTCGAGTCAAGATAGTGTTATTAGTCAAAAGTCGTATAAAGCAGCCTCTCGAGAAGATTCTTATGACAACTCTTTATACTGTCCAACAGCTGTAGACCTAAAGCATGAAGATCTGAAACATTTTCAATGGCATTGGTTAAAGGGTGAGCCAGTAATAGTTAGTAATGTGCTTGAAACTACCCTTGGCTTGAGCTGGGAACCTATGGTTATGTGGCGTGCAGTCCGCCAGATCAAAAATCTTGAATATGAAAAAGTTCTTGATGTGACTGCAATAAATTGCTTGTACTGGTGTGAGGTGAGTTTATTGTCAGTTATTGCATGTTGAATATTTGGGATCTTTATGCTGATCTTATGAAAATGGGTACAGTTTTGGTTTCTAAACTACTCGATCAACAATAACGTGTCACTTTAATCAGGGTCCTCCCTATCCTTGTGGGCTGATTTGGTTGTAAAACTCTTTCTTGGTCTGGCTTGATTTCAAATTAGTATACAACCATTTTGCTAACTTAATGCTGTCTTTGTTTAATGTGGGTGATATTCACCTGAATTACTTCTCACTATGACAACATTTACATGGAATTTGATTTTCTTATGCTGCATATCTATGGGTGTGTTCTTGTCTGAATACTTTTGCTGTTCTTTGTTCTTGGTGAATTACAGGAAGATGTGAATGTGCACCAATTTTTTAAAGGGTATTCTGAGGGTCGATTTGACAGTTATGGTTGGCCTCTGATATTGAAGTTGAATGACTGGCCCCCATCAACTTTATTTGAGCAGCAATTGCCTCGCCATGGCGCTGAGTTTATCAGCTGCTTACCTTTTAAAGAGTATACACATCCTCACCGTGGATACTTAAATCTGGTTGTTAAACTTTCTGATAAGTCCCTGAAGCCTGATTTGGGGCCCAAAACTTATATAGCTTATGGGTTCAATGAAGAACTAGGGCGTGAGATTCTGTAACAAAGCTTCACTATGATCTGGCTGATGTGGTATATGCCCTGTTTTCAGTAGCTTGAACCTCTAGTTATCAGTTAGATCTTAGACTTCATGGGCTTTTCTTCATTTGTCTTACTTTATTGGTGATACCTTGACAGGAGCAAATAGCTCAACTATGTGCTCTTCTGTTGGTTAGCTTTTCTTTATATATCATTATATTGTGTTCCTTCGTTATGTGATTGATGTAAAAGACATGGATCTAAGTGTGTTATCTTGCGGTGGTGGTTACAATGAATTGGATGGCAGATAAGATAGCTGGTTTGCCTTTTGACAAAATAATCCATATTTGTATATGGAAAGGGCATTGGCACATAAAAATCTTTTAGGATAAACTACAAAAAAATAAATTAAATTTAGCCTAATAACCAAATAAAAACTAATTTTAAAATTATAATTACCCCCATGAGGGTGATATTTGTTTCAAGAGGTGTAATATGTAAAATAGAAACAAATGTCAAGGGGTGTTTGTAATTCTGAAAGATAACTGACTTTCTTTGTATTTATGTTAAACTGTAAGGGTAGTATTTGTAATATCCCTAAAATTTATCTTGATTTTGCAATATATCTTCTGCAAATGCCTAATTCCATGTTGTACTGAACTAAGACTTGCTTAATTTTAATCTCATGTCATTAGGTAAATGTGTTGACACACGTGCAAGCAGTTAGCCTGTCACCTGAAGATTGTGCAACCATTCAGAAGTTGAAACAGAGACATGCTTCCCAGGATCAAAGGGAGGTTTTTGGAGATGATCAGACACAAATTTGTGGAGGAAAAGAGGATGCTAGTGCTTCCAATATATATGGGTTTAGTCTTGTTGATGCCGAGAGTGGAGCTATTTGGGATATCTTTAGGAGGCAGGATGTTCCTAAATTGGAGGAGTATCTCAAAAGGCACTTCAAGGAATTCAGGCATATTTATGGTAATCTGCTGCCAGAGGTAATTTAAAATGACAAATTCTTTTCCTTTTACTTTATTTGGTTGAAATGTGAGGATGTGGACAGAATTAATTTTTTTATTGTTTTCTATTTGTGACTGCACTGAGTAATTTTGTTTGATGTCTTTTTTGCTGAAAAGCTTAGTTAGCAATACTGTAAGTTTGATAATACTGATCAAATTTGTGTAGGCAACAAACATTCTTTCTTAATGCAATGTTTAATGTTTGAAATATTCAAAGCCACGTTTTTAGTGGTGAAAATTATTGTTATGCAATATATTGTGTTCTTTTCTTCCACGTTTCTGAAAACAAATAATTTAAGCACTTCATGCTTGTATTTCAGAAATTGCTTGTTGATATAGTTAGTTTCTTGGTAGTTACCTGTTTTGTTCACTTGGGTTCTTGTGATACTTTTATCAGTGATTTTCTCCTTTGTATCTATTTTTTCCATGTTTTATCTGTATTTGCTCTTCTAAAACTGCTGACAGGTATACTATGTGCATGCATTTTTTGGGATGCGTTTTGTATCTTATGTTGTGAGATCCTTGAGAGAGGAAGCTGGTATGTTTTAATCAATATGTTCCTATGAGATCCTTTACTCTTTTGGACGAAATGAACCAATTAAAAATCAATACTAGTGATTTCCCTGACCTGTGAACTACATGAAAATTAGTTAATGTGTTCGGCAGATTATGATAGTTGCTGCGCGTCTTTTTCATATCGAACCACTTCAATTAAGAATGAAAATCTCATGAATTTTTCTTATTACTTACTTGAGACAACAAGGTCAATCGATTGCACCTGGCACGCTGTAATACTACTTCCGAGTTCTATTAATACTTTTACAGGCCAATATGTCATAATTCAACCCTAATTATTGGTCAACTTATTGGGTGAAGAATAAATTTTTGGCTAACACCACCATTTTTCATAAGAATCTGATAAACATTTGCTTTCTGTGAGCTTCTATTCACCTGCAAGCTTATTGTCTCACTTTCAGGTCGTCCATCCAATTCATGACCAAACCTTTTACTTGACTGCAGAGCATAAACGTAGACTTAAGGAGGAATATGGTTGAGTTTTTCTTCCCGACTTTCTTCCTTTTCGTACCAACTCATTACTCATTAGCAGTGAGGGTTTTTCCTGATTGTATTTTTGTTTGTTTGTGTTTGCTTAGGAATTGAACCATGGACTGTTGTACAGAAATTATGAGATGCCGTTTTTATACCAGCAGGCTGCCCTCATCAAGTTCGAACTTGAAGGTATTGTAGTTCCCTTAAGTACTTCAGGTTGTTATGATAATTCTTGGTTATGGAGAAAACGTGGCTATTCCTTATAACTTTAAGAGGTTTTTAACTGGTGTCAGATATGTGAAAATTTTTAAAAAATTGAGGCCCCTTTCGTTTTTGTTTTATCTACAAAAGCGCAACAACTATATTGAGGCAATGTCTCCATAATTTGTGCTGTTGTGTCAGATGAAATCTATCAACTTTAGGCCTTTAGTTTCGGAAAGAACTAGTTACTTCTCTGAATGTTAAAGAAACATTTAGATTATGCTATGCATTCTTATGGAAAAATAAAGTCTGTATATATGCAAATAGGTCTTTCAAATTTTGGTGGAAGTATTTTCTACGTCAAAATTTCCTATAATGATTTGATTTTGTGTCACGTGTTACCCTGTGCAGTCATGCATTAAAGTTGCAGTTGAATTTGTGTCGCCTGAAAATGTTCGTTCGTAAGTCCAACTGACTGAAGAAATTCGTGTGCTTCCCAAGGATCATATTGCCAAGGAAGACAAGCTAGAGGTTTGTTCTCCTGTAATTTAGCATGTTATGAAATATATGCCTAACAAATTCTCATGCAACCCATTTTAATTGTCCTCTTTATGTTTGAGTTTCTATTTTGATGTTATGACTTTTGGTATTTTCTTGTTAGGTCAAGAAAATGGTCTTTCACGCAATGCGCAAAGCTGTGGAAGATGTGAAGAAAAATCAGTCAAGAAGCTAATGAAACTTGTAAGGATTCTTTCCTTACCATATCATTGTTTCACATTTTCAATTGCAATATATATCATTTTGCTTGTGTTTAAAAATTAGGGGTAATTACAAAAACACCCCTGAGGTTTGGGCTAATTACAAAAAAACCTAGAGATATTTCAAAATTACAAAAAAAAAACCATTTGGTTTAATTATGTGTTAAATTTAAGGGGCAACTGTAGTGTTTTTACAAATATCAACGTTTTTTACTTATGAACGGAGAAAATGTAAGATTTAATCAAACCTCAAGGGGTTTTTTTGTAATTATCATAAACCTTTGTGTTTTTTTCTTTTTTTTTTTTTTTTTGTAATTAGCCCAAAACTTAAGGTTTTTTTTTTTTTTTGTAATTATCCCTAAAAATTATAGACACTTGGAGTTATTCTCCTATTAATTTTCGTGTTATCGATTTTAGGTTATTGAATTGTGGAGGCTCTTGGTTGGATCAAGTACATATTCAGTATCTTTCTGGACTCGGTGGTGATGCTTATATGCTAAGTTTTGCAATCAATTGTCATATTTTGATGTGGATGTGGTTCCACATTTTTGGTACAGTAATTGTTATGATGTAAATATTGGCTAATGTTTCCCTTATGTAAATGTCATTTGGTAATTTTATGTTTGTAAATGTAATGAAAGGTGTTTTGGTCCTCAAGATTATCATAATTGTCAATCTGTGTTCCAGTTAAATTCAATAATGAAATAAGACATCAAACAAGTGCCTATATATATATATACACCTATGTGCTACATGTGTATGTAATTTATGCTCAAAATACGGAGCAACAAATGAATGCGGCGATCGATGATCAAACACTACATAGTGTTCGGATACGAGAAGCATATCTTCCACCACATATGTACTCTAGGGGTTTCTTGAACAGCTCGTGCTCATTTAAAATATGTGCAAAAAAATCACGTTGTTTGAGCTTATTTTGTGTTTGATTTTATTATTACTAAAAGTTGGATAATCAAACCAAATTTTTATCTAATTTTTAAAGTGAATAAATTTTTAAATTAATTTGAACAGTAATGTTTTCAAGACACCTGATTCGCATTTGCCTCTATTTGTTCCTAAAATTGCCAGTACCCCTCCATACAATCATCCATCAATATGCACGTCTAATTTAGGGCTAAAAGATACTTGGTTCTCGACTTCATGGTTAAAAGCTCATTTGAATTCGAACTTATTTCGATAACAGTTGAAATTATGTTTGAGTTTGAATCAATTAACATAAGGAAAATTATGGTAAAATTAGAAAATTAGTGGAATTATTTGGTATTGCAAATTCCAACTCAGCAAAAAAAAAAAAAAAAAAAAAAAGAGGCGGGAATGGAGTCACCTGCACCGCACGTGACATGGCAAAATTTTACAGAGTTAACGGCGTTCATTTTTCCGTCTTTCTTCTCGATTTCCGTCCTTTTATCAGTCCTTTCAAATTCTCTGCTTTCTCAAATATTCTGTACAGTCTTTTAATGGAGGTTCCACTGATTCTGAAGAAATTAAGTGCATTACCGTTTGGATCATAGCAACTGGCCTTTCCTTCATGTGCATGCCTACATCTTCGTCATTCTCTTTTAATGGCGACGAGCAATTCTAGAATGAGACGGTTACAACAACAGATAGAAGAACTGAAGGAGTATTGTCAGCTAGAAACTAAGAAACAGTTTGAAGGAGTTCACCGGAAGATAGATGAAACTTTGAATCGAAAATTCGATGAGCTGTTGAGGAGCATTAACAGTGCGAAAGGCAAAGAATCGACTAACCCCAATGTTACACTCCAAAGAAATAGTAATAGTATTGTGAGGGGAAAGGCTGTTGGGGCAGAGAAACAAAGCTTTACCCTAGAGAGGAAGGAAAAGGGCATTAAGGAAGAAGAAGGATTTGAGGATTTTGAAATGGAAAATGTTGGAGAGAGTGAAGAGAAAACTGATATGTTGGAAGAAAACAGGGTTTCTTCTTCTGTGGAGAGAACAAAGGCAAAGTTTGAACAGAAGATAGGGCAAAAGGAAGAGGGAAAGGATTGGGAAAAGGAACATAACAAGGTAGGTGAGCCAGAGAATGGAGGAGGGTTATCGAGAATTAGGCTGTCCAGCAAAAGGGCGATGGAGAAGATTGAGAAATTGAATGTGGAGATGGAGAACATGGAAGATGAAGAGGGATTTTCAAGGAAGGGGAAGAGAAGAAGGCTTGACAATGAATCCATGGGGATGGTGAAGGAGAGGGGCGACGATGAGCGACAGCTCATCGAGTTCATTTGGAGCAAAGAAGGTAAAACCAAAGAATGTAACAAAGCTGTGATTTGTGTATTTAGAAATCTACTTTGGACCTGTCATTGTATGTGAGTTTTTGTTGATGTTTTACAGGGATTTCTTGAACCAAATTCGTGTCACCAATGCAAGAGAAATGATAAAGGAAGGGTTGTCCGTTGCGATAAATGTAAGACGAAGCGGTATTGTGTTCCCTGCATCCAAACCTGGTATGCCAGTCTTGCACGAGCATGTACTTGGTTGTTACTGAGAGTATTTAAAATACTTACATCATAATTTGATTAATCTTCATTGTGTTTGGCAGCAAATTGTTTATTTTTGCCGTAGAATGAAAATTCTGCACATTTGTTAGCAGTTTCTTTATAGAATGATATAGTTGAAAGCATTTATCTTTCATCTGTTTGAATCCAAAATTGATAAGTGTACTGTACTCTTTCCTTGCCTCATTCTGTGAAACTAATAGTAGTACAATTCTTTTCTTTTGAGTAACTTTGTTTTTTACCAACCCATTCATAGGAGATATAGAATTAGTCACTGGACCATATATCATTCTGATTTTGTCACACACTTATGCTTCATGTCTGTTTCTTGAATTTTCAATTCTCATTTGCCCCCGTTTCCTTATACAAGGTACCCTAAGATGTCAGAGGAAGCTTTTGCAGAGGCTTGTCCTGTTTGTAGAATGAACTGCAATTGCAAAGCATGTTTGCGCATGGAACCTCTGGTTGATTTTTGTTTCTCTAACTCACTTTGCGCTTTGACTGCTTTGATACGTTCTTTTCATTTTCTCTTGTTCATCAAATGCATTGTATGCTTGTAGGTCTGTTCTCAGATTCAAGAGAAGTCAGACGTCAAAATTAGTGAAGATGAAAAGGTTCAGTACTCCAAATACATAATAAAATTGCTTCTGCCCATTCTTGAACAGATTAACGCAGAACAAATGAAGGAGCGGCAAGTGGAGGCAAAGTATCGAGGTACTCTTTTTTTATTTTCTATTAAACATCTTTTAGAAATGTCAAAGCTTATGTGAAATGAGTTTTTTCCTGAAACATCTGGAAGCTTATTTTGTGGGACAGTTAAATAATATGTATTATACTTTGTTGGAATCTTTGAATTTAAGGACTTTTGGTATGGTACAGATTAACTTCTTGTGGGTTTTGAAGCGCTAGGATAGGAGACGTGGAGTTTAATGCTGTGAAATGTATAGATGAGAATATTTGATTTCATGTTCTAAGTGGCTTAATCATTAGTGTAAGTGTTTATGTAAACATTTCATTGAACTATGGCAGGAGTATCAGTTTCACACATTAGGATCAAGAAAGCAACATGTGATCAGGATGACCGTATGTATTGGTAGGTTATGGGGAGAGTTTTTCTTCTTTTTCATTTTTCATGCTATCATTTCCTCTGATGTGAACTAAGACGAAAGTTGTTCATTTTCATGCAGTGATAACTGCCAAACTTCTATTGCTGATTATCACAGAAGCTGCCCTCTGTGTTCCTATGACCTTTGCCTTAGTTGTTGCCGAGAACTTAGGGATGGCCACCTGCAGGGAGGTGAAAAAGGAAAGCCTATTAAATATGTCAACTATGGGTTGGACTATTTGCACGGTGATGGATGGAATGAAGTTTCGGAGAGTGCGACTCTTCAGACTTTGCCCGTTGAAGCTAACTCAGAGGATAATATGAATTTTCCGTCTGAATGGAAATCAAAGAAATATGGTGTTATCCCATGTCCACCAAAAGATAAAGGAGGGTGTGGCCGAGCAGTTTTAGAATTGAAGTGCTTGTTACCAGAGAGTTCAGAATTGCTTGTGGAAGCAAAACAAATATTTGAAAAACAAAAACTTGAATGTGTGCCTGAACGCTTTGAGAAAAGCTGTTCCTGTTCCAAATTGTCGAGTCAAGATAGTGTTATTAGTCAAAAGTCGTATAAAGCAGCCTCTCGTGAAGATTCTTATGACAACTCTTTATACTGTCCAACAGCTGTAGACATAAAGCACGAGAATCTGAAACATTTTCAATGGCATTGGTTAAAGGGCGAGCCAGTAATAGTTAGTAATGTGCTGGAAACTACCCTTGGCTTGAGCTGGGAACCTATGGTTATGTGGCGTGCAGCCCGCCATATCAAAAACCTTGAAAATGAAAAAGTTGTTGATTTGACTGCAATAAATTGCTTGTACTGGTGTGAGGTGAGTTTATTGTCAGTTATTGCAAGTTGAATATTTGGGGTCTTTATGCTGATCTTATGAAAATGGGTGCAGTTTTGGATCCTAAACTACTCGATCTACTATAGTGTGTCACTTTAATCAGGGTCCTCTCTATCCTTGTGGGCTGATTTGGTATAAGAAACTCGTCTTTGGTCTGGCTTGATTTGAAATTAGTATATAACCATTTTGCTAACTTAATGCTGGCTTTGTTTAATTTGGGTGATATTCACCTGAATTACTTCTCACTATGACAGCATTTACATGGAATTTTGATCTTCTTATGGTGCATATCTATGGATGTGTTCTTGTCTGATTACTTTTGCTGTTCTTTGTTCTTCGTGAATTACAGGAAGACGTGAATGCGCGTCAATTTTTAAAGGGTATTCTGAGGGTCGATTTGACAGTTATGGTTGGCCTTGGATATTGAAGTTGAATGACTGGCCCCCATCAACTTTATTTGAGCAGCAATTGCCTCGCCATTGCGCTGAGTTTATCAGCTGCTTGCCTTTTAAAGAGTATACACATCCTCACCGTGGATACTTAAATCTGGCTGTCAAACTACCTGATAAGTCCCTGAAGCCTGATTTGGGGCCCAAAACTTATATAGCTTATGGGTTCAATGAAGAACTAGGGCGTGGAGATTCTGTAACAAAGCTTCACTATGACCTAGCTGATGTGGTATATGCCCTGTTTTCAATAGCTTGAACCTCTAGATATCAGTTAGATCTTAGGCTTCATAGGCTCTTCTTCAATTTGTTTACTTTATTGGTGTTAACTTTTGACAGGGGCAAATAGCTCAACTATGTGCTTTTCTGTTGGTTAGCTAGTCTTTATATTTTGTGTTCCTTTGCTACGTGATTGATGTAAACGACATGGATCTAAGTGTCTGTTATCTTGCGGTGGTGGTTACAATGAATAGGATGGCAGATAATATAGGTGGTTTGTCTTTTGACAAAATAATCAATATCGGTATATGGAAAGGGCATTGACACATAAAATTTAGGGTAAATTACAAAAATTAAAGTGAATTTAGCTTACCAAAAAACAACTATTTTCAGAATTACAATTACCCCCTTGAGGGGGTATTTGTTTCAACAGTGCAATGTGTAATATAGAAACAAATGTTAAGGGTGTATTTATAATTCTGAAAGATAAACTGACTTTCTTTGTAATTAGGTTAAACCGTAAGGGTAGCATTTGTAATATCCTAAAATTTATCTTGATATTTCAAAATATCTTCTGCAAATGCCTAATTCCATGTTGTACTGAACAAAGACTTGCTTAATTTAATCTCATGTCATTAGGTAAATGTGTTGACACATGTGGAAGCAGTTAGCCTGTCACCTGAAAATTGTGCAACCATTCAGAAGTTGAAACAGAGACATGCTTCCCAGGATCAAAGGGAGATTTTTGGAGATGATCAGACACAAATAAGTGGAGGAAAAGAGGATGCTGGTGCTTCCAATATATATGGGTTTAGTCTTGTTGATGCCGAGGGTGGAGCTATTTGGGATATCTTTAGGAGGCAGGATGTTCCTAAATTGGAGGAGTATCTCAAAAGTCACTTCAAGGAATTCAGGCATATTTATGGTAATCTGCTGCCAGAGGTAATTTAAAAGGACAAATTCTTTTCCCTTTTCCCTTTTTCTTTTTGGATGAAATGTGAGGGTGCGGAAAGAATTAATTTTGTTATTGTTTTCTATTTGTGACTGAGTAATTTCGTTTGGTCTCTTTTTTGCTGAAAAGCTTCGTTAGCAATACTGTAAGTTTGATAATACTGATCAAATTTGTGTAGGCAATTCTTTTTTAATGCAATGTTTAATGTTTGAAATATTCAAAGCGAAGTTTTTAGTGCTGAATATTATTATTACGCAATATATTGTGTTCCTTCCATGTTTCTGAAAATAATGATTGGAGCACTTTATGCTTGTATTTCAGAAAAATGCTTGTTGCTATAGTTTGATTCTTGGTGGTTACCTATTCAATTGAATTCCTGTTATATTTTTATCAGTGATTAAGTTTAGATCCTCCTCTGTATCTATTTTTCCACTTTTTGTCTGTCTTTGCTCTTCCAAAAAGGCTGTCAGGTATACTATGTACATGCACTTTTGGGATGTGTTTTGTATCTTATGTTTTAAGAACGTTGAGAGAGAAAGCTGGTATGATTTAATCAAGATGCTCCTATGAGATCCTTTACTCTTTTGGGCGAAATGAACCTATTAAAAATAAATCCTAGTGAATTACTTGACCTGTGAACTACATGAAAATTAGTTAATGTGTTCGGCAGATTATGATAGTTGCTGCGTGTCTTTTTCTTATCGAACCACTTTAAATTTGAATGAATATCTCATGTATTTATCCTATTACTTGAGACGACATGTTTTTGCTAACACCATATTTTTTTATTAGAATCTGATAATCTTTTGCTTTCGTGAGCTTCTATTCACCTGCATGCTTATTTATCTCACTTTCAGGTCGTCCATCCAATTCATGACCAAACCTTTTACTTGACTGCAGAGCATAAACGTAGGCTTAAGGAGGAATATGGTTGAGATTTTTTCTCGACTTTCTTCCTTTTCGTACTATCTGATAAGCAGTTATGAGGGTTTTTCCTGATTGTACTTTTGTTTGTTTGTGTTTGCTTAGGAATTGAACCATGGACTGTGATACAGAAACTAGGAGATGCAGTTTTTATACCAGCAGGCTGCCCTCATCAAGTTCGAAACTTGAAGGTATTGTAGTTCCCTTAAGTACTTCCATTCCTCCTTCACTGCAGGTTGTTACTTGTTATGGTTATCAAAAAAGTTATATTTATCAGATATGAGCTTGGGATGATAATTGTTGGTTACGGAGAAAAATGTGCCTATTCCTGATAACTTTTAAGAGGATATGTGAAAATTTGAAAAATTCTAGGCCCCTTTCATTTTTGTTTTATCTACAAGCGCAACAACTATATTGAGGCAATGTCTCCATAATTTGTGCTGTTGTGTGAGATGAAATCTATCAACTTTAGGCTTTTAGTTTCGAAAGAATTAGTTACTTCTCTGAATCTTAAAGAAACATTTAGCTTATGCTATGCATTCTTATGTAAAAATAAAGTCTAAACAAGAACCTTCTGGGTTTATTTTAAACTGTACTCATGCACAATAGGTCTTTCAAATGTTTGGTGCAAGTATTTTCAGAAAGTCCTACAATGAATTTCCTGTCATGTTTTTTACGGTGCAGTCATGCATTAAAGTTGCGCTTGAATTTGTGTCGCCTGAAAATGTTCCTTCGTGCGTCCAACTGACTGAAGAAATTCGCATGCTTCCCAAGGATCATATTGCCAAGGAAGACAAGCTAGAGGTTTGATTCTCCTTTAATTAATCATGTCCTGATATGCCTAACAAATTTTCTTTAGTTTCTATTTTCATGTTATGTCTTTTGGTATTTTCTTGTTAGGTCAAGAAAATGGTTCTTCACGCAATGCGCAACGCTGTGGAGGATGTGAAGAGATTTCAGTCAAGAAGCAAATGAAACTTGTTAGAACCCTTTCCTTACCATATCATTGTTTCACATTTTAAATGCAATATTTTTTTGCACCGCGATGAAGGAACGGTTCTTGGAGAAACTCTTGTGCTCTTTTCGTTATATGTTCTTACTTTTATTTTCTGGCAGTAGTTTTATTAATATCATTCAGACAAAATAATGATCTTTAAACTTCAAAACTTGTTTTAAAAATTACAGACATTTGGAATTATTCTCCCTATCGATTTTCGTGTTACTGATTGTAGGTTGAATTGTGGAGGCTCTTATAGTTGGATCAAGTACATATTCAGCATCCTTCTGGACTGGTAGTGATGTTTATATGCTAAGTTTTGCAATCAATATCTCATATTTTGATGTGGATGTGGATCCACATTTTTGGTACAGTAATTGTGTTATGATGTAAATATTTGCTAATGTTTCCTTTATGTAAATGTCATTTGGTAATTTAATTTTTAATGTGGCCTTGGAAGAATCCTCACCAAATGCACGTTCAAACCCTCTTTAAAATATACATGATTTCTCTCAAGGAAATTGTACGTTTGGTACTTGGTTTCTTAGACTTTTGGTATGCTAAATTGTCAAAAAATTAGTTTGGTAATTTTAAATATTTGGGACATTTGTTTGATTTCCATTTTCCACAGGAACATTATTATATCGTTGGAAGTCCAAAATTTTCGCAAAATTAGATTTTTCACTCTAGAATCAAACCAAATGTCTCCACATTTTAAAATTATTGAATTAAGACCAAACTTTGACAACGTAGCAGACTAGACGTCTAAAGAGGCCAATTACCGGACAATTTTGCAATTTTGCCTCCCCTCTCCCCTCCAATATGTTTGTTGTTGAAGTTGTTTGCCCAAAAACTAGTTGATTTCCCTTCCAAAAAGGGAAAAAAAGAATCTAGTTGATTCAACCATTTTTCCCAAGTGCAAAATGACCCATGTTTCTCCCTTTTGCTCCGTTTTTTTTCTTTCTATTGGACAGCTAATTAGATGTTACCCAATTAGGTAGTGTCAAGTTTATATCGCAATTTAAAAAATAAGATCATTCGTCAAAGGCAGATCCACAATCTTCTTTCAAGTACATACATTTTCAGTACTTAGAAATTAGAATCCAAATCAAAACCTGAAACTCCAAAAACTGGGGTTTATACATTTTCAAACCCGAAACCAAAAGGAACCCACAAGATTTATACAGCAAAAGTTCCACATTTTTTTTTCCTGAGAAAATCACATTAAGAAGATCATCATCGCCGCGGACAAGCTAGAGTAAGCTGAGTCTAAATAACAGAAACGGTACCAAAAAAAGAAGCATTTAAGAACCTTCAAAGAAACAGATATTACGTGCTATCTTTGATTCGTGAGGAAGGCGTGTTTTAGAATGAGTTCGCCGTTACATGGATCAAAGAACGCTTCAATTTCTGTTGAGGAAGAATCATCGTCTCTAACCTCCACAGGCTTACTCAAAAGCTTCACAGCTTGTTTCCAATATCTTTTATCTAAAACATCCACGAAGAGTATTAATCACACGGGAAAAGTACTAGTAATTACGAATGGAAAGAGCATAGTATGAGTTCGTTAGAAGTATCAAAATACAAAACAAGGGATAATTACAAAAATACCCTTGAGGTTTGACCTAATTACAAAAAAACTCAATTATCATTCAAAATTACAAATACCTCATGGTATTACAAACATTCCCTTGAGATTTGCATTTTCTTAGCAAATATCCCCCTACTGAGGGTGCAATTTTGTGAAATAGAAACAAATATCACAAAGGGGTATTTGTAATTTTGAAAGATAGTTTGAGTTTTTTGTAATTAGATTAAATCTCAAGGGTATTTTTGTATTTAACCCAAAGAAAAACCAACCTGGTCCTGTTGACAAAACAATATTATCCCTCGCATCCATCACCCAGTCGATCCAAAGCACAAATCCATGGCACATCCCCGATTCTCTAAATTGAAACTGTAAACAAGTCGGTTAGAATGTGGATCCCTAAAGAAAGTTTAAGACAACGAACCTTGTTTAGTACTTCTAGATGTTGAAAACAGATTGAAAATACCTGAGTTTTCCCAGAACATGGGCTCGTTGGTTTTGAGAAATCAAGCTCCAAGATAGTGGTCATTTCACTGAGTATCTGAAAACAAATATTACAATGACATCTAATCAAAATTTACAAATCTAACTTCATAATGAAGAACACAAGATTACCTTGCTCTCCCCACACTGCCAAACAAAGAAGGGCAAAAACGGACCGTCTTCTGTAACTGGTAAATCTCCACATGCCCCCAATGTGGTATTGACGATTGCATGATCAAATCCTTCAATTTCTAGCAGGCTACGACGACTTTGCCATAGGTCCTACAGAACATTGTCAATGCTGTCTTTTTAATTTTGCTCTAGTATAGAAATAAGGAAAATTAGAAAAAAAAAACATGAGGTTCAGGTTACTAACAAAAAAGCTAAGAGGTTTTTGAAAATTGCAAAAACCCCATTGAGGTTTGATTCCGTCATACATTTTCCCATTCATAAGCAAAAAATTTCAACCCCCTCCCCACAATTATAAAAATACTACAGTTATCCCTTTAAAGTTAAGACAGAATCAAACCTGAGGGCCTTTTTTTTGTAATTTTGAACCATCTCCGGTTTTTTTGTAAATTAGCCCAAACCTCAGGGTGTTTTTGTAATTATCCCTAGAAATAATTCAAGTTTTAGTATATGATTATCAACTTACAGGGAGATACACTGCACAAGCTTTCAACAGTCCTTTACAAGGCATTATTAGCACATCTTTGGACAGAATGGAATCGAGCGAAGTTCTTTCCTTCCTATTAAAAAACATAAGAAAGGTGAGCAGTATGTTCCTGATAATTCTGCATTGGGAAAAGCCAGGAAGAAATGATAGAAGGTTAAGGCATTTTTTTTTTCCGCCATGGCATTTAGGGAACAAAACGCGTTTCAAATGAGCCAAGCCAAATATTCGAGAAACTTTCAGGCTTGTGCTCGAGCTCAAGCTCAAATCTCTTGCATAGAGCAGAAAAGGTTCTGATCATTCTTCCTTTAGAAAATTGAAAGAATATCAAGGCCAAGCAGACCAGAAAAGATATAAAAGAACATCAAGGTATTTTTTCATAATAGCAAATCAGAGATTAGGGTACAAAGGTACGAATACTAATGAAATTTCCATGTTAAAGTTTGCGCTCGAAGCTTGGGTCAAACATACATTGAGCCTGAGCTCGATTCGAACTCAACAAACCCATTGATCTTATTCCCAAGCTAGGTTTAGAACACAACTCCAACTCAAAAACCAAACCTATTGAGCTTGTGCTCTATGTCAGTAGCCTCTGATTTTTTAAACTCCTTTTTAAATGAGGTCGCAAATATAGAAATGCATAAAGAAGTCGAAATAATTAATCAGAAATAACAGTTATCCACAATATAGACAAAAGCATGCTGATTATTGAAAACTACAAGATAAAAGAATCAAAAGAACAACTACAGTTTAAAAATTCACAAACAAAATTTCAATATCACAATCAGCAAGAAACCAAAAATATGGTTACTTGAAACATGAATAAGTTGGCAAGTAGTTTAGGAGAGAAGCATTTTTACGGGAGTTACAAGTAATGGTTTTCTTCTTTATTGTGATTATTCACACTCCCACTGATCTAGTGAAGCTAAGTTACTATAGCAATAGTAACTTAGGAGAAATCCCAGAGAGTTCTCATAATCCACTGTCTTCTACTTGGAGTAGCAAAATTATAGAGTTGTTGAATGATTTAGAAGCCCAAAATTGGGCAGCATTTTTGTCTGCTGGTACTTACTGTGACAAATTGAGATGGTGGGAGAAAGGTGATATAAGAGCACCAGTTCAGATATAAGAGACATGCAGATGAGACAACATGCAGATATAAGAGCACCGGTTAAGGAGACAACATGCGAGAAAATTGAATTTGAGGTCAAATACGAATTAAATTTAAATCTCACATCTTCCAAAAAATGGCATATCACAATCGCAGTTTATTCGCTTCAGGCCTAGACACACTGCAAATTATGAAAAAATCACTACTACCAATAAAAGTCAGAGGTAAGACCTACCAAAATCGCAGATTTTGCCAGGGAAGCACACTATCATTTCCATAATAAAATGGTTCCGCAACCAATAAATTAATCTGCATAACAAATGTGTCGTTTGAATGTTTAAGGCCAATAGATACATCATTATATTAAGAAAGAGATGAGCCATGATAAATGGCCAAGAAGACATTGCAGAACACCATAAATTAGCTTGAGCAACTAATCTTTCGTGGCCCCAGAAAAGTGTAGGTGGAAAATCTAAATATCAATTGTTTACCTTTCTTGAATCTTGCAGAGTTGATTGCAAGTCCTTCTTCTTCTTTAAAATTTCTATACGATCCATAGTGTAGTCATTTGCTGCAGCAACTGTTTGCAAATATTTTGAACCCTTCTTTCCAAGTCCTGGAAACAATGGAATGACATGTGCACTCTTGGAAAGATGGGCAACAGCAATTGTCAGGAAAATGCTATCATCTGCAACTAAACATAAGGGGTGTACTATCTGTTGCAACTGAAAAATGAAATTAAAACAAAGTCAAACAATAGATGAAAACTTGAAGTAAGAAAACACAAAAGAATAATCAAACAGCTAACATACTTCAAGACCTGAGCAATATTTGAAACTCAATTTTTTATATGTATATTTTAGTTTTAAATATTAATTTTTAGTACTAAATATTTATTTTTATTGATTTAGCCCCAAAAAATTTTGGAAACTCAATTTTTATATGTATATTTTATTTTAAAATATTAATTTTTAGTACTAAATATTTATTTTTATTGATTTAGCCCCCAAAATTATTGGAAACTCAATTTTTTATATGTAAATTTATTTTAAAATATTAATTTTTAGTACTCAATATTTATTTTTATTGATTTAGCCCCCAAAAAAATTTAGCCCCCAAAATTATAGCTCTAGCTCCACCCCTGTTTCAAAAATCTGTTAACCCCTTCTAAAGCATTGGGGCTAAATTTGGAAAATTTAGAGGCCAAAAATGTAAGATAGAAAGTTTGATCAATAGTAAAACTGGATAATGGTACCATTCACATCAAATCATATATTTAGACAGCTACAACACTTTACCACTAACGAGTGATGTGTTTCAATTAGGGGCCATCGAGTTTCATCTCCATAAAATGTCCCCAATCTTAACCCAAAAACATGAGTATCGGATAAACATGAATAAACTAACTGAAAGTCTAAATAGAAGCCAGAAAGTAGAGAATAAACCAGAACTCAGAAATAAGCAAGGACTGAAATTCCATGCAGAACACCCTTCAACATGCATCAAATACCATTCACAAGTTAAGCTAAATATTAGTTTTTAGAAGTCAGATCGGTGGAAGGATTAAGTCTTAAATGATAATACTCTATCAAAGATGCAATAATCTTACAGCTTTCTCAATGGCATTAAGCATTAAACATCTCCAACCACTATCACCATATAAAGCATTTCTTTCTGGTGACAGAACAATCTGACAGTCCTGGGTGCAGAAGTCAAGATGTGCAATCTCTTTCTTTTCGTTTAACGTCTTGAATTCATATGAGATGCTTGTTTCAGTATGAACAGCATGTAACTGAACCTCTTCATCTTTGAACACAGGCAGACGTGAGCTAGGGGTGAACCAAACACTTTGTTTCCAATGGTCACACCAATTCCCAGAGCCTAGAGAAGCACAATAATAAGAATAGGTTCACCGAGATCATAAAACCTCAAGTTATCAAAGGCTCAATTGACAAGAATTAACCAAGGTAGACCAGTGCCACAATTTAGATCAATCGCACAAATAATATCAAGATTGGTGAATCATACATGATAAAGAAAAACTGAAAAAACTAACCATAGAGCGTTAACTTACCAAGCAAGGATGATTTTAACTCTTTCCCGTCAGAAGGACAGCGTATCCAATTTGGCCCAGTAGAATAGAAGATTGTTCCTTCACTGTCAAGCTGAAGCAACCACCTGAAATCAGACAAATAATTCATAACAGAACATGGGTAACACATGCGCGTAAAATCAAAGAACCTGGATAATACATTAAAGACAATGACCTATGTGCCATATCATGTACCATGAGATGATAGCATGAACTGTACCATCATTCGTAGCCTTTATCTGCAGCTCAGTTTCACGAGAACTGTCTGGCCTCCTCCAAAAGTCAAAATCAAAAACTTTGAAGGGCTCACGATAGCTGAACGGAAATACCAGATTGAATAGAATGCATGTTAAATTTAAATTTGATAAAATAACTTACCTTTTATAACAAATGCTACATATGTTTAGCGAACACATTTTCGTTACCAGTTTGATTTCTTCTTTAATTGCATCGCAATGTATAGCAAATTGTTGCTTTTTGACGCCTAAAAGACCACCCATCCCACTTGGATCAAGATGAATGCCATCTGATACTTCTGCCTCTCTATTAACTAAATCATGCAACTCCCATAAATACGAGCACTCAACAAGCTGAAAGGAATAAAGAAAATTACAGATAAAAGAACTTGATAACAAAAATATTTATGTGCACCAGAAACGTCAACCAATTGATTGCTCACGCATCAACAAAAGTAGACCACATTATATATTTGCAACATACAGAATACACAGGACAGACAGTTAGCCAATTTTTTCAATAACAGTGAGGAAATACAGATCTTCAAGTCAGAAAAGACAGAAGATGGTTAGCCAACCATGCTCCGTTAGCAAACATGTATATTGTTGGAGAACATGGTAGCTTAGATCAATTACCTGGCCATAAGTTGTTGCCCGGTAAGGTACTGTTTGAGGATTTTCTACTAATAGTTTGTCATGTGCATGTTGCAGAGTTGGAATTAGACCTTCACCCAATAACTCTGAGTCTAGGATCTCACTAACCTGCATTTTAATGTCATACGACCAAGATTATCAGATTAAAGCTACAACTACACTCATAAAATGCAGTAAAAGATTCTGCTATAGTAAATCTTTTTTTAAAAGTAAATGGGAATATAATTAGACACTGATGCACAGCACTTTAGCTGACACAGCAAGAGGAAAAAAATAAATTATGGATTATTTTACCCATGCAGTTCAAAATTGAGGGTTATGCTCCTCCGCAGAACCCTCTACTCTTAAGCTTCCCAATCAAGAGAGGAAGAAAAGGAGAAAATGCTTTGTGTACTTTTGCCTAAGAGGCAATTATATCATAAACTACGCAGAATAAGTTTTCTTCAATCATCATCTTCGTCTTTTAAGAGTTTGAATATCCTCCCATAAGGCAATAACTAAATTATCCATAGATAACGGATACACCTATTAAACAAGACATGTTATACCTAGAAATAAATGAAAATATGGCTTATGACCGTAAACGATGGCGCGATATGATCCGTATAGCCGACCCCACGTAGTGGGATTAAAGCTTAGCTTGTTGTTGTTGTTGTTGTTGTTGTTGTTTTATAACAGATACACCTATATTTCTCTGCAGAATACAAACTTCTATTTAATGCAATGATTATCACGCCCCGAGGTTTAACTATAAGGTACTCACAAGAATATCAGCACGTGCAGGGATATCCAAGCCAACCTCCAACTCATCTGACCTCTTGTTTATGACACGTATTTTCCCATCCATGCCATTGGCCCGGAAAACCTTCCTCATTAGTTTTACCATGGGAAGGTATGACTCGCAAGCTGTCACCATACCAGTTGAACTAGAGCTCCCCTTTGAATCAAGGCCCATTGCCCGAGCTGCCATCATTGATAGCAATCCTGTTCCTGCACTGTTCAAAATATAGGCATACTTAAGTCTTACCCAAGGAATAACTAGCATAATCACCATGAATGCATTTGGCTGATCTTAGCAACATCACAGGATAAGCCAGAACGAGTTTACAAGCATAATTTAGCTAAAATTCCATTTTCATGCATAATTTAGCAAATGAACTGTATTTATGCTGGTACGCATGTTGTCAAATATCAAAATTTTATTTTCTATCATTCAATTTTTTGCTCACCAAAATTAACATACCAAAAGAAACAATAGCATTCCTTTAAGATAGGGTTTTGAATTTATTCAAATCACAAACCGATTACTAATACAATAACTCAAATTAGTCGCATTCCCGTTATACAGCAGAAAATTGAGGAAATAGTGCAGAAAATAAATGAAATTAACACAGCGCAACAATTTATATTTTGCTTTCAAAATTTAAGTTTTTTTCCCAAGAGTACCCAATATCAAGAACGTGGCAGGGTTTAGTGACAGTCTTGTCAATGGCCTGACGGTAGGCTCTGTTGCGGCGGGTATCATTGAGCATGTCAAGATACGACGTCGTAGCAAGAAGGGCTTTTGTGGTTGTTTGGTTTCCATTGTCTTCTTCCTCTTCTTCTATGACGACCCATTCGGATTTTCCAGTGAGCGGGTCTGTTTTGAGCTGAAACATTCGCTGGCTCGATCCGCCGCTGGCGGCGGAGGAGCTCATGATTCTGGCGGTGGCGGAGCGACGGGGAAATGCGAAGAGTAGGGGTTTGAGGAGGACGCAGAGCATCACACGAGGACACGGCGCGTGAACTTAATTATAATGTTCTAAGTTAAAAAATTAGACTATTATATTATAATTAAGTTGCCTATGTATGATACACAGAGGAATCAAAGCCCGTATAGTTTTTTATTACATTCTATTTATCCTATGGAAGGAAGCGAGAACGTCATTGCTCAATCATTATGTGAATCGTTGCTCGATCTACGGATCTAGTATCGATTGTGTCACTTTCTTCGACTTCTTCAAATTTGACTTGATCGGTCTTCGTCAATCATTGAACAATGCTTCATTTTCTAGATTTTTAATTATTAATCTAGATCGTCGGACGTCAAAATGCAGCCTCCCACGCTAAATATTTGTTTGTTTAACGTAAAGGCAAAAATTAATCGGGAGGTCTCTTATGAGACCGTCTCACGGGATCTAGATCCGTGAGACGGAGCTCTAAACCTGAAACCCGAACTCGCTGCCCAAATCCGCTCCAAGCCCAAAGCCAAAACCCACTGTCAAACCCTATTTTCTCTCTCTCTCTCTCTCTCTCTCTCTCTCTCTCTCTCTCTCTCTCTCTCTCTCTCTCTCTCTCTCACACACACACACACACTGTCAATCGAAAAAAAAATGGAGCAACCATCTCTCTCTCTCGCTCAATCGCGAACACCACACGGTCGTGGGCGCACCACCTCTATCGCAATGATCCTCCGTGTCAACTCCGCCATGACGCAAACTCTTCCATTGTCTTGAATTTTCACCGCTAATTTGCGATTGGGTATGCTTTCTTGTTCTCCTTCGAGAAAATATAATAGTAATTTGTTGGGGTTTATTGTACAGGTACAAAGTTTTTGTTGTTGAAATTTTGGAAATTGCATAATGGATTGTATTGTGTTTTACTTACGAATTGGATCTTATAGTTTTTTTTTTATTTACAATACAGATATTATGCATTGTCTTTTTGCAAAATGTGATGAAATTGAATGAGCTCCATCTTAAACAATTTTTTCCAAAGATTTTTGTGTTATTGTTGTTGATGATCGATTGAAGTTGAAGGCAAAATGGAGAATGTTGAAAACAGGGCAATGATATGATGTCTAATGAAGGTAGAACATAATAAGTTATTCATTTCAAAAGTATTACTTTTTCCATAAAAAGTATTACAATTCTGACCAAAAGTATTACATTTAGATGGTGAAGCATTCATTCATACCAATACAAACAAAGAAGCTGAAGGTAAAAGTCTTATACAATTTTTGCTACTTGATTTTTAAAGTATTACTTTTTCTCAGAAAAAGTATTACAATTTTGACCAAAAGTATTACATTTAGGTGGTGACAAAGAAGTTGAAGGTAATGTCTTACGCATTGATGGATATGATGAATTCTACGGAGCAAAATGATGTTTCTAGTTCTTCTACCAATATTCGATCCTACACGTTCAAACAAGCAAGAAGAGAAAGAAAGGTGATACGTCAAACTCACATCTAAAGGAGTTCGAATTAAAGATTCATAATCCTCAGCCATTTTAACATATTTTTTTTTGTATTTAGTAATTGGTATAAAAATTATATTCCTCCTATTACAATGATTGTTTCCTTATAAAAAGTCACTCATTCAATTATTAGTTGTGTTAATAATTCCGCCATTTTGTATTAATACTTCAATACTTTTGTAATAAAAGTTTGATACTTTTATCTTTGAAACTCATACTTTTAGACCGATAAATGATACTTTTAAATTTGAAGAGAATTAGCAATACTTGCAATATTTTGTTAAAAAATGTAATAGTTTTAATTCAAAAGGTGATACTTTAAACACGAAAAAGTGATACTTTTAAAATAAAAAATGACACAATTAGACCAAAAATTATACTTTTCAACCAAAGAAAATTAGTGATACTTGCAATTTTTCCTTTTTACGAAGAAGGTGATACATTTAAGAACAAAAGTGATACTTTTAAACCAAAAGGTTATACTTTCAACTTGAAGAAAATGGCAATAGAGTCATTTTAAGTTTTAACAAATACTCTTAGACCAAAAAGTGACTTTTCAAATTACAACAAATAGTGATACTTTTAGTATGTTGCTGAAAAGAAATTGGTACTTTTAATTCGAAAAGTGATACTTTTAAGACGAAGAGTGATACTTTTACAATAAAGAGAAAAAGATCGATTTGATTCCAACTGTCATTTTTTGCATAATATGTGAATACCAACTTATTAAAAAAAGGGGTACTTCTAATATGAAAAGACAAACTTTTAATGGAAAAGCCATACTTCTAAATTGAACACATCGACTAGGGTCACTATACAAGAAATAACCATATTTCATTAACTTTCACATGTTTCTTTCTCAAAATACAAAAAATTTATAACATCTAATCCACAGATGATCGATGACAAAAATTAGATATACAACACTATTTCAAATGACTAAGTGTGCATTCCCACTGAAATTTTCCATGTGGTGTTGCATCAAGAAAACACCACAATCAGCATTCGTCGATTCCGATTGCCAAGATAAATGGATATTTTCCACATTGTATCGTTGAACATCTCGAGCCTTGGGATGATTATTCTCCACCAGGAAAATACTCATTTCATATACTTCACTGCAAAAACATATGGATGAGTTATATCATTTATAAATTGGGAAAAAACGTATGATATTTTTTATATAAAAAGTGATACTTGTTATGTGGAAAGTGATACTTTTATATAAAAAGTTATACTTTTCATATCATTACAAAATTATATAAATATCACAATAAAACACATGTAATACTTTGTTTACAACAATAACCCGCTACTTTCTCGACCAAAAGTAATACTTGTAAGGGCAAAAGTGATACTAGTCACGTAGATACGAAACATCAAAACACAAATATTACTTCACATACTAACTACGAAACCTCGAAATACAAGCCAAATCAAACAACTAACAAAATACATGCTCAAATGTAAACCCTAACATACATTTCAAGAAGAAATCATAAAAAAACACTTTCGAAAATAACCAAAATCGAAGAAAACCAAAAAACGAAAGAAAAAAAAGCAAAAAACTAAAGAAATACCCGATTTTTGGTCGAGTGGAGGCCAAGCTTTGAACTCTTTGTGAAAACAAGGAAAAGAAACGCCTCATAATTGCAAAGAAAAACGAGAAAAAAAGAGGAAAAATCGCAAGAAGAGAGAGAAGAGAGAAGAGAGAGAACACAAAGAAGAAAGAACCTAATTCCAGCTAGTTGGGTAATTCTAGGGTTGGGTAATTTTAATTTTAGCGGGTCGCGGGTAGGAGACTCAGGTTAGCGGGTTTGGGGCTCCGTCTCACTGATCTAGATCCGTGAGACGGTCTCATATAAGTTTTTGTGAAAATTGTTAATATCTCCTTCACAATAATTGACACTATAGGGAAAATGTAGTCCTCCTTGACTGTTACTTCAAAAGATTGAACAACTCTACAAAACTCATTATACTCATAAGAATTTGTTAAATAAGTTTCAAGTTATTGATAAGAACTAGAGTTGTGACCACTTGCACGTTTTTGTTACTTTTGTATTCTCCCATCATAAAAGTTTGTGGTAATGGCACAAAAGAGGCATTTAGAAAATGTAAAAATTAAAAATAGCCATTTTTGTAGACATATATTTTTTTAGCAATTGTGAGGTGTAAAATGACATTCATACCCTTCTAAAGATGTTTGTTTGATATTTAAATTATTTTCCTCTTTTTCACTTATCTCTATGTATCTTCTTACTCTTTTTTTTTTTCAAACTTTTTTAAAAAGTCGAACCTGTATTTTTCGTTTTTAAATATCCAATATGGGTATTTAATTATAGATATCGAAAAGAGGATTAATTTGATATATTATACATGCAAAACGGATTTAAAACGAAAAAGTTATATGAATTCAAATTTTGTTTGAGAAAAGAAAATAACTGGGTTATAATAAGTGTTGTGACTCGATGTCGAAGTTACATTTACAAGAATCGATGTCGAGTCACGTATATGTGTGTTTTTGTGCGATTAAATTGACTCGAGGCAAATTGGATTTTTCGCACCCCAAAACGACTAAAAAAATGTGTTTGAAAAATGCTAAAAAACATCTTGGTTTCATAGGGAATGGCTAAAAAATCGACTATAAAAGTTTTCTAATGGTGCAAATAATGGATTATAACCACTACCTACATTACCGTTAGAAGCGAGAGATGTTAAAAGGGTCGCGGGCCCATTTGCCGACCGTTTAAATTGTAAAAAAGAAGGCTAGGGTCGAATATTTTGGCCCATTTAATCCGAGTCTTTTGCCCCAGATCGTTTTTAACCTGAAGCCCATTAGGACTAGCCTGGTAACCCGCCATTTTTATTTTTTGAAAAAATGTAATCTAATATTTTTAAAAATTCAAATTCACATCTCCTCATCTTTAAGTCTTTAACTCTAGCAACCAAGCAATGTTTCTCGACAAATTTTTTTATTTGTTTTATTTATTGCATAATTTTGCTTTATGATTTTTTATTCTAAATAAGAAATGTCACAAAGTCCGATTAGATTATTTAGGACATAAGTTATATTTCTAAATGATATGCTAAATCTAGTTTTATAATTTTGTTAATTCAATGTAATTATAAATTATGCATGATTTTTTTATAATTAATAAATTAACTTTAAATATTATATATGTTGAAGTTGAATTTTTTTATTTAAATATATAATTTTGAAAATTTTGACTTAGCCGTCATTTAGTAATTTCAAAAAAAATGTTATTTTTTTATTTTATTTTATACGGGTATCGAAAAGAGCTTCACTTGTGCTATTCATGTAGTTAGCGAGCTACCAACCTAGCTTTTATTATTATAATTTTATTTTTAAAATTAACATCATAAAAATTTTAATTGTGTAATTTTGTTAATGCAATGAAAGTAAAACTATGCATCACTTTTTTTAACATGAATACTTTAACTTAAAATATTAAATTTAAATGTTATATATGTTCAAATATAAAATTTTATATTTGAAAATATAATTTTTAATTATTTTATTTGTTGCTTGCAATAATGACTTCATTTAGTAAAGTAACTCGTTAGAGTTAGGTTCTAGCATTGCCGCCATGTTTAATACCGATTCATTTAGCTCAAAGATCATTTAAATTAAACTCGTTAGGATAAATCCATTTAACATCTCTAAGCTAGAAGCAAGAGTAGAATTTAGAAGTATAAGAATGACTAAAAATACTCTCTTCATTGTTTCATTTTCACCTAATCTTCCTGTGTTTCACCCCACGGCCATCAATGGCGGTAAATTAAACCTAGAAGACGAGTGGCAGCCAAAGGAGAAATTGGCCGACGAGTGGCTGGTAAATTCCCTTTCCTTTCCCCCTTTTTTTCTGATCGGAAGTCTAATACTAATAAACCCTGTTAACTCACACAAGAATGTTCTTGTTTAAAGGAGTGACAATCAAAAGCCTATTTTTTTGCTTTTGCTGTACTAAATATAAAATGCGTCAAATTTGGGTTGATGGCGAAAATGCGTTTTTCTGCAACAAGCTTCCTAGAGGAGATGATTTCAGATTTTGCGTTTAAAATTGTGTTCAATCGGTGTACATTTCCAAATTCTGATTCGATATTGCTTTTTTTCCAAACAGGGCACTTGCAGTGTATTTGCCCTGCTATTTGCTGATGTTTATGTCACAGCTCGTTGAACACAAGCTGTTGAAATAAGTTTATCAGTTCTCTTGGAACCCTAGAAACCCTTTTTCCATTTTGTTTTATGGAGGAAACAGAACAGTCAAGTAGAAAGCGCCTGAAGAAGGTTTTAGATGGGAACCAAATTATGCCCTCCTCTATTGACAGACTTAGCGGCTTGCCAGACGCCATCCTCATTCACATTCTCTCTTTTCTCCCGACTAAACTCTCTGTGGCGACGAGCATTCTTGCTAGAAGATGGAGGTTTCTGTGGGCTCATGTCCCCAATTTGGATTTCGATAGTGAAACTCACAGTTCAGAGTCGACCACGAGCTTCTCGGGCATCATTTACAGAGTTATGTTGCTACGTAAGGTTCAAAGCATTAACACTTTTCGGCTCACTTATTTGTGTAATTGTGGCAAGTATGAGCTTGAGACATGGTTAGCCACTGCCATTGCGGGCGATGTCCAAAAACTTGATCTTTATTTTCCTTGTAATGTTGTGTTGCCTCAATGCATATTCACCTGCAAAACCCTTGTGGATATGAGGCTCCGTGGTTGTTATCTAGGATCGTTGTATTTTCACGTGATCATAAGTTTGCCTAGCCTCAAGAAGCTTCATCTTTCTTCTGTTAAATTTGGGAATAGTTATCGAAACCTCATGCATTTTCTTTCTGGCTCTCCGGTGCTTGAGGAGTTGATCATAGATGGAATCGTGGATTATGATACATGTTCCTATATTATATGTTCACCCTCAATAAAAAGGCTCATGCTCAATCTTCAGTTTGATACTTATGTTTCTCAGAGCACTGCGGACAAAGTGGCGATAATTGCTCCATCACTTAGATATTTTCGACT
Source organism: Rehmannia glutinosa (assembly GCA_016081115.2). NCBI lineage: Eukaryota > Viridiplantae > Streptophyta > Magnoliopsida > Lamiales > Orobanchaceae > Rehmannia > Rehmannia glutinosa. Next base: position 1,085,319 of record CM071927.1, read on the forward strand.
AATTGATTGTTTAGCCGGGTATATCCCAGGTCAGAGGCTAAGTTCCTTAATTGAAGCAGATGTCTCTTTTAACAATCCTAAGGTGGTGGGTGAAGACTACTCTTACACTCTCTCTGTGTTAAGAAGAATTGATCTTCTCTGTAATGTGAAGTACCTAAAATTGTCAAGCGGTATGGTGGTAAGTGTATATTCCTACTTTCATCATCTCATTGATCTTGTATTTTCTTAGAGCTATATATTGTCAAGTATTGGAAGTTTCGATTCAATTTTACGGCATGGTTACCCACTTTTCTTCTAAAACTCTCTCTACAATCTCGATACTAAGGTTGTGATTTCTTTGCAGTTTAATTTCATAGCCTTTGGGGATCAAAGTAAGCCAATTAGAAGTTTTGATAATTTAACCAAACTCGAATTGGATGCTGATTGTCTTTTTCTCAAAAAGTTTCTTGAAAGTGCTGAAAATCTTCAAGTCCTTATTCTCCGTGAGGTTTGTTGATGCAATTGAATATATAGGTTTTAGCTTTTGTGGTGTTTTCTTTTACCAATTTGCTTCTTTCTTGTTATCATCAGGTTCATGTGCATCTAAAACACTGGATGGAGCCCAACCAAGTGCCAAAATGCCTACTATCACATCTCACTACTATAAGAATTGATGGAATGAGATGTACACAGCAAGAGTTTGACATGGTAAGATATCTCTTGAAGAATGCTCAAGTCCTCAAGAGGATGGAAATATATTCTCGACCAGATGGAATTGGTTTCGAGGCAAAATTTAATGCGCTCCAGAGAATTTCTTTGTTTCATCGTGGATCTGTGGCATGTGAACTTGCTTTCTTTTGAGATTGTTTGGGGTTGAATTGTTAATTATTAAGTAGTCTCGATGAAAATATTGTACTCTTGGGAGAAATGAAGAAAGTGGAGATGTATAACAAGAAACTTGATAAGTTTCTTGTTGTTGCTGTCTTGGTGCATTTTGATGGAAATGTAGTTATCTTACTTATAGGTGTGTGTGGTGGGACTATGTTTGGTTTCTTTTTGTTTTTGAGGTGGTTGTAAATTAGGATTGTAGGATATGAATATGGTCTCACCCTAGTGTAATGTGTGTGCAATGTGGTTATAACCACATTTGTAACATCACAAAAGTGTCTTATTCAGACCTTTGTGAATTGTGTTTTGGTTCAACAAATATATTAATGCTTCAGTAAGGAATTGTGAAACTTGTGTTCGTGTTTCTCTCAATAACTTCGATTCTGCGTCGTATTATCGTATATCGTGTATTTGCCACCCAAAAACTAACATAAGAAATGGAAAGATGTTATAGTGGCCTTGCGGTGTGCGTATGTATAGCATATGCCGGGATTCGATTTTATGTTCCAAATTGGTGATTATTATACTCATATGAATGAATGACACGTAAATATATTTAAACAATCAACAATTCATGTTTATCTCATCACATGTCTCGTTCGTCCAAGTGAATAGACTTGCACCATGTCGTAGTAGGACATTATACCATGCTCATATAGCAAGGCATATCTTCATTTTATAACTTACTAAAACTTTATGGCATAATGGTATTACCAATTAATGACGAGTTTTTATCATTAATGGGGGAATTGTTTAATTTTTATTTTTTTTAGTACAATGGGGAATTTGGGGAGAGGACACATGCACTCGTATGTGATGAAACCCTGGATCATTTTTCCTTACAACACACATCTCAACCACTGGAGCGTAATGTTGATCTCTAATGTATAGAGCAATTTATTTATAAATTTCATGTCACTAGCTCACGTCGAGTATGTACTAACGGCATAAAATCATCATATATATGGAATCGACTTAAATAGCGAGTGTTTGCAAACTCTAAAAAAGTAATTCTCATATGTAAAAAAATATATAATACAAGCTTATAATTGTCTAAATATAAAAGAAAATTTTAATCAAATTTCATTCATCGTATCATAGGATTGCCAACTGGTTATGTTTTAGTTTTTCTTTGTATTCTAAAAACGCTAAGCTACTAGTCAGGCTGGACTAAGGTTTCTTGTTTGAGTGGGATTAGGCGAGATCCGAACGGGGTTAGACGAATGCGTAATCGAAAAAAATAATGTAGCGACAATGGAGCTTAGCGTGTAGGTGGACTAATCATGACTAGACGAAATTTTTTAGAATAATGATTTTTCCTAATTTCTCATGGTTATGGCTAAGAGCCTAAGACGGTGTAAAAACTAATTTAACTTGAATTCGTTCTTTTTTTGTTTTAATAATTGTTTCTTTTCCACCTCACAGAAAAACCGAATCGTCTTCATGCCTTTCACCCCACGACCATCAATGGTGGAAAATAAACCCTAGAAGTCGGAGTGGCATTCACAGGAGAAATTGACCGTCGATTAGCTGGTAAATTCCCTCGTCTTTCCCCCCTTTTTTGTTCGTATAAATTAGTCAACTCCACAAAGTCGAATACTTCAAAAAGAGGGGAAAAATAACCTGTTAAAAATCATACAGTATTCTTGTTTAAAGGAGCGATAATCAAGCCTATTCTTAAAAAAAAATTCAGTTCGTTTACCTTTAATCGAGCAGTATTCAGTTCTTCTTCAAACCCTAGAAACCCCTTTTTTTTGCGTTTTGTTATGGAGTCAAGTGGAAAGCGCCAGAAGAAGGTTTCAGTTGGGAAGCAAATTGACAGGCTTAGCGGCTTGCCGGACGACGTCCTCATTCACATTCTCTCTTTTCTCCCGACTAAGCTCTCTGTGTCGACGAGCATTCTTGCTAGAAGATGGAGGTTTCTATGGGCTCATGTCCCCAATTTAGATTTCGATAGTCAAACTCACAACACGGAAAGAAGCTTCGCGGACATCATCAACAGAGTTATTATGCTACGTAAGGTTCAATCCATTAATACTTTTCGGATCTGTTGTTCGGATAACTGTCGTGTGTATAAACTCGAGACATGGTTAGCCACCGCCGTTGCGCACAATGTCCAAACACTTGATCTTCGTTTTGATTATCATGTTATGTTTCCTCGATGCATTTTCACCTGCGAAACCCTTGTCGATCTGAGGTTTCGTGGTTTTCTAGGATACTTCAGTCCTGGCGATATCATAAGATTGACTAGCCTCAAGAAGCTTCATCTTACTTTTGATAAATATTGGTATTGTGATCGAAACCTCCCGCACTTGCTTTCTGGCTGTCCGGTGCTTGAGGAGTTGATCATCGATGGAGTCGTGGATCAATATAAGCATAAATATATTATATCTTCACCCTCAATAAAAAGGCTTATGCTCAATTTTCAGTGCAATACTTATGATTCTCAGAGCTGTGCCTACCGACTGGTGATAACTGCTCCATCCCTTAGATATTTCCAGCTAATTGATTGTTTTCCCGGGTATATCCTTTGTGAGAGGCTAAGTTCCTTAATTGAAGCAGATGTCTCTTTTAACAATTGCAAGGTTGTGGGAGAAGACTACTCTTACACTCTCTCTGTGTTAGGAAAACTTGATGTTGTCTCTAATGTGAAGTCCCTAAAATTGTCAAGTGGTATAGTGGTAAGTATGTATTCGTACTTTGATCATCTCATTCTATATTATTTTAGACCTGTATGCTGTCAAGTATTAGGAAAAGTTGATCTTCTCTGTAATGTGTATTTTCTTTGCAGTTTAATTTGAGTGCCTTTGGTGATCGAAGTATAAGTTTTGATAATTTAACCAAACTCGAATTGGATGCTCACTGGCTTATTCTCACAAAGTTCCTTGAAATTGCTAATAATCTTCAAGTCATTATTCTCCGTAAGGTTTGTTGATGCAATTGAATATGCAGTTTTTAACTTTTCTGTTTTCTTTTTCCCCAACAATTATTGTTTCTTTCTTGTTATCATCAGGTCGATACTCGTCTAAAACACTGGATGGAGCCAAAACAAGTGCCAAAATGCCTAATATCACATCTTACAATTATAAGAATTGATGGAATGGGGCGCACAAAGCAAGAGTTTGACATGGTAAGATATCTTTTGAGGAATGCTCTAGTCCTCAAGAAGATGGAAATATTTTCCGGACCAAATGCAATTGATTTCAAGCAAAATTTAATGCGCTCCAGAGAATTTCTTCGTTTCAGCGTGGATCTGTGGCATGTGAGCTTGCTTTCGTTTGAGATTGTTTGGGGTTGAATCGTTATTAAGTTAAGTAGTTTTGATGCAAATATTGAACTCTTGGAAGAAATGAAGAAACTGGAGATGGATAATTTGTGCTGCTGTTTTGGTGCATTTTCTTGGCTTATTGGTTAGCTTATGCTTATGCCCACTAAGGCATTTGGGCTAATTATTTCCAGAAATATAAGGGCAGGTTTGTAATTTATTTTGCTTATGAGGGAGAAAATGTCAGATGGAATTTTTATTTTTGTTATTAGCGCAAACCTTAGGTGCTATTTTGTAATTATCCCTTATATTAATGCTTAAGTAAGGAATTGTTAAACTCCCTTGAACCACCAATCTTGGTTGCCTTAAATGAAAGCTTTTTCTTCACCTTTTTGCTATGTCAAATTGTCAATGATTGAAAAACATAGATTAACATCATTTCATCACAATTATATATTGCTGCGATAATTTTTTAACTCAGTTTTTTACAGTGAGTGAATCTTCCTCCATCTGAACCACCGGGATAATTACATCAGTGGATACCTGACTTAATGGATCGTTTTTCTGTCTATCTCCCGTAGTGTTGTGGCCTTAGCAGCATTCCATGAAGTAGTTTTGAATGCTTGCCCTCTTAATTTAAAGTCAGAATGGAAATCATCCATTGAAAATTTTCATTTGCTAAAATTTATGTTGAGATAGTAACAAGTAGACTAGTAGATGGTGTTTCTAGGGATCGTGTTAACGATCCAGTGGAGGTTTCTTTGCTTGGTATTCATCTTGAGATGTGTTTGGCTTACAAGTGTGGACTTAAAAGATTATCGTAAAAGTAGATGACAAGGATATTGTTGACAAATTGAATTCAAGATCTCCATTTCGAATGGGGATGAGACAATGGCCAAGGACATCTATTTATTATGGTAGCTATTTGATTGTTGTTTGTTTTGTATTCAAGACTTGAAGAGTATTTCTAATTGTAATAGATTAGCTCTTTTAGCTTTGGATAGTGATCTAGATTTGAATTGATGTAGCCAATTCTCCGATTGGCTCAATGTGTAGTTTAGTCGGCCTCAAGCCAATTGGCTTCAAGTCTGTTGTAGTTCGTTTCTCCGAGTTGTTATTGAGTATAATGCTTTATCGTTTTGGGGGAAAAAAAAAAAGACTAGTAGAGGTATACATTAGGGTGTGCAAAACAAATTTGTACCGAGAATTTGTTTTTGTTTTCCCTTTTGTTCCATGATGATATATGTTCGAGATTTTTCAATTGGCGTTTAGAATAATTAAATATTAAATGATTCATCTCTCTAATAGATTAATCTTTCGATTAAGGTAGTCATTCAATATGGCCTCAAAATTAGTCTTAAAAAGGTCATGAGTTTAAATCCTACGTCTTGCCACCCACGAAAAATGTTCCACGTGCAAGAGATCCATAAACAAGCGTGAGAACGTAAGGGGGCCATGAAAAATGTTCTACGGGCAAGAGTCTATAAACATCTGTTGGCACATGAGATGGCGTGTTTGGGTAAGCAAATATTAAATGATTCACCTCTCCAATAACTTAAATTTTTAGATAAAATGGTCATTCAATAATCCACAAGTCAAAGTTTAGTAGAAAACATGAGACTATGAGAGTTTAGCATAGTAAAAAGATTGAAAATGTTGATTGGTGGGACTTCTAATTTAAGACTTTGATATCTCTTATTTTCTAAGGCATGATTATCCATTATTTCAAGGAATACCTTGAAAAGAAAATGTGTTTATTTTGTCATTTCTCAAGATAAATTCATTTTTTTTTCCCCAATAATATAAGATGTGTTTTTGGCCTCCCCAACCCTCTTAATCAATGGTATTAGACGGACGAGGTTGCTGCGGTGCATACAATAATTTCCCAAAGCTAAGATGGATATAGCAAGAAAGAAACAAAACAATAATGTAGATTTAGTTGAACCAAAAACAGTGGCAATGGTTTTAGCTTTATGATGTATGGATAGTAGAGGTGTAAAGATGGGCCGCCCAATTAAAAGGCCGGATTTTGCTTTGCAATTTTGAAATCCCGAAAAGAATTGGGCCTATTTGGTGATTGGTTCACCCCATGTGACCTAAAAGTCGGCCCTGATTGGTGGTGACCAATCATTTCAAGTGTATTTTTATGTACCGAGTCTGGGCTTGGCCCTTAAAAATAGAATCTCGTCCGGCCAATTCGATTTTGGTTTGGTGGGTCGCATTGGCCCAACCGTCCCCTTTGTGATTGTAATGAATGTTGTACTCGTTAATATTTTGACCTACACATCCTTTTTTTCTTTTAAAACACCTACACACTAGAGGTGGCAAAATCTTGCCCGTCGAGGTATGGGTTAGGTTGGACCGTAATTTTTCGACCCAAAAAGTCGGACATGTTTGGTCCGACCCATGGGCCGAGCTTGGCCCTCCCCATAAATATTTATATACGCATTTTCATATTTGGGTTGGGCGGGCCAAGCCTTTCTCAGTTCGACCCGCCTGAAAATTTTCGAAAGCCCAACATGCTCGGGTCGGGCTGGTCGGCCCCGATCCATTAGCACATCTACTACGCACACCTCTTATAGGATAGAAAATTGATAAAAATACACTTATATCAACTAATTAATTAATCTGCAAAATATATTCTCTTAGCCTCAAAAGTTGTAAATTGTGTTGCAATATTTTTGGATTCAATTGTTGTAGTTGCCATGGAGAGCATAGCCACATCTAAGACATTATTGTGTCTGTGTCCCATTCTTGACAAATAAAACAAAAGAAATAGCCAGAAACATGGAGTGGTTTGGTTTGTCTTCCTTTTTTGGCAGTTCAGAGACTCAGAGTTAGGATTTATTTAAGCTTATTATATATTTTTCTTATGGAGCTTACCTTTGTGTGATGTTATCTAACTTTCATCTTGTTTTGTATTCTATAGGTTGGATTATAAACACTGTTACTGTTTTATTTAATTTGATTATAAAGAAATTAATAATCTTTTGAAATTATAAATAACCCCTTTATATTTTCTTCTATTCTCTAAATTTTAACACACGAGGATATTGAACTCGGGTTAATCGCGGCTGACAATAGAGTTGTCAACTTTGGTGCAGCCCGACCGACCCGGTAAAGTGGTCGGACTTGTGTTTTCTAGGCCCAAAATGAGTCGGTATTTTTGGCTCGACCCATTAGGCCCAAAAAGCTGGTCGGTCCGATTTTCCTTCCACAATAGCAACCCGATTATTGTTTGGTCGACCAAAATTTTGCTTTGACTCGATGGGCCATCACCGATCCGGCCCTTTTGACACTTCTACCGACACCACAAATTTCCACCACTGAAGCAAGATCTTGGGGACCAAATATATGTTTACTTATCTACTTTCCCATCAATAATTATACACCAATAAATATAACAATAATTCATGATGACTACATATATATAAATTGTATAAATTGAAGCTAATGAGGGATTGAGGGGCCTCTATACCTCTTCCTTCTTGTTCTTTAATTGCCTTGGAATCTTGTTGGTAGGTATTGACTACTTTAAAACAGGAAATTATTTTATAAAAGTAGGTTTAGTACTATAGTCAATAGCCCATAGGCTTGATTTGTTAGTGATTATTATTTTAATTGAGATTTTGGATAAGGTATGAAAAGCATGTATTATTAGCTGGGCATGCATCATTCTCTCATACCTTCTCTATCAGTTTAAAGGGACATAAATGATTGAGATGACTATTATTTAATCAACAAGGATTGGATGGTGGCTGGATACATAATTGATTAAATGGTGATGGTACTTGACATTAAAAAGTCAGAAAAAGAAGAAACTAGTCTTTAATTGATCATGTGAATAAAGAATTGATATTAATGTCCTAATATATACTATTATTGCTTAAAATACATTTTTTTATTGTATAAGAAACCTAATTAAAGAATAATGTTTATAGTGATTTTTTTATAATGCCGCGTTGGTCGATCCATGCCGAAATTGACAAATGCTCTACTTAGGGGTGATCACGGTTGGAACCACCGGTTCTGTTCAAACCCGCGTTCTAGTTCCAAACTCTATGGTTCGATTCCTCATTTTGGAGGAACAAGAACGAACCCATTGCCTCACGATTCAGGTTCCAAAACCAAAATCGACGATTTCGGTCCGGTTCAAGCTTTGTTCCTCACGGTTCGGTTTTGATTTTAACCGAACCGTTTGTTTATCTTTTGATAATTTTTGATTTCTTAAAATAGTTTATCAATTTCGGTTAAAAAATAAAATAAAGAAAAAGACTTGAACTTAATATTCAATAAAGTTTTATATACTTAAGAATCAAAGTTCACGTAGTTAAACACAATATTTGGTCTACGTGTCTCATATAGTTACGAAAATAAAACATCATAATAAATATTTAACATTTCTTCTAGCATGTATGTATTGTTGGTTTTAACCTTAAAAAAGCGGTTCCATTACGGTTCCATCATGATTCCACCGATGATTCTAACAAGCGGTTAAAACCGTCGTTTCCACTTTCGAGACCAAGAATCGAACCGAACCCTCTGCGATTCGATTCTAATTTTGGGCAACCGACCACGTTTACGGTTTAAATCATTGACTATGGTTCTGTTCAGGTTGGAACCCCTGTTTTGGTTATTTGGCCACCCCTAGCTCTACTAGCATGTAACACTTATATATAGTTTTTTATTACTTAAAAATTCGGCTCTGTCATTCCAGAGACTTGAATTCAGATCTCTTTATTGAAAAGTAATACATGTGGCGTGGCTATCCCTATTGGTTTAACACTTTTATAAAGTTATCATTAAAGTTTGGTGAGGCACCAAACTCAAGTAGATAGACACTAAAATAAGCTTGAATAGGTGTAACCTATGGACTCCAATCATTTTTAAATCTTTGATGTTTCAAAATTTCAAATCAAACACAACATATAGGGTACACCGTTTTATAAGGATTATATTGTCGTTTATTGCAAAAGGAGTTTTCACTAAGTATAGCACCAATAATAGTGCAGAACAAGTTAAAAGTAGGGAAAAAGAAAAGGATTTCTCATTAATTCATGTCGACTAAAACTATCAATCTCAACCACAGAGGAACAGTTTCATTATATTAAAAAATTAAATTGCCGTGTATTGAACTAAGAAATTTAGGGTGTCAATTATGACCCGACACGAAAATTCGATACGAACCCAAAATTAAACATGAATTCGATCCAATGACCCAAATTGATACCCCTACTAAGAACTAAAGTGATTTTTTTTTCCGAATCAGTTAATATTATTCAGCAGAAAAATCTTGTATTTGATAAAGAAAGATCAAAATTGTAAGACCTACAAATCAATAAACCTAGGAAAAAAATTGTGTTCCACATATTAATTTATCAAGTCATAAGATATATTTTTTTCTTTCTTTTTCCCCAATTAAACATGTGAAAAGAAAGAGTAGCTAAGGACGAGGCTCATGACTTAATTATATTGGCCCCATGAAATTTTTTTCTCTTTTCTTTTTTAGGGTGGGTGGGGGATCATTGAAAATTATTTTCGAGTTATCGAATGATAAGAAAAAATGAAATATATTAAAAATCTTGTTATAATGGTATAATTTCTTTAACTATTTATTATAAATTGTTCACAATTTAGTATAACAATAAATACTCTTAGCATGCCATAACATTTGAGAATGATATTTATTTAATATTAATCATTTATAATAAGACATCCTTTTTGCTCAAAAAAAAGGACTTCCTTTCTCTATGCCGAAACTATCCCTAGATATATGTTTTAGATATTTCTGAATATTTCCATCTCCATTCGATTACAGGCTGTCCATCGATTTGTCTATATTTCTTATATAACTGTTTTTTAGAAGAAAAGGTGTAATTATAAGATAAATGATATTGAAATTTTACATGATCGAAGAAATACTTGCCTACATTAAATGTTCGTCAAAAACTATATAAATCATGTCATATTGACACACTAAGCCGAAAAACTAACTATTGTCTTCAGTACTCAATCTAAGATCGCGAGTTTAAGCTCGGTTAGTTAACCCGGGTTACCAAATGCACATCTCGGTGAGTAGTAGTCGTGGGTATGGCCGTCAAAAAATAAAAATAAAAACGTGTAAGAAGTTGGATATGGAAAAATCAAACTCGACACAACACGATAAAGCCGTCCAAGAAGTTAATGAGAAACTCAAACACGAACGAAAACCCGAACCCCAACACGACGCGCCGTTACAAGTTTATCCGAAACATAGTTATTTTTTTATTCTAATCATTTTTTGATGTATTTTAAACATATCACGAAATTAATCAAATCAAATACAATCCGACCGATGACCCGAGACCCCTAGCAAAACCTAATGTAGACGAGATTTTTTTTTTTTTTCAAGGGGACCACAATCAAAATCAACTCAATGCTCTGCTAGCTTGAATTATGATAAAGGTTGGGTAGTTTTAAATTTTTGAAAATCCATTGAATCTTGCGTCGACTTAAATGGAAGCGTACTTTCATTGCTTCTTCTACCATCAATTATTATAAACAGCGCTTTCAATTTCCTCTTCCATTAATTTAAGAAACATTGAAGAACAAAACATTTATTTTTGAAAGTGCGACTTAAATATTCCCATATGTAAATCGAATAATAATAAGGTTCCCGAAAGTGGGACTACAATAAATAACTATAGCAAGAACTATGCAAAAGGGAAAAAAAAAAGAGTTTGAACTACAATTTGATTAAACGAAACAATACTTAAATTTAAAATATTAAACTTCAAGATGTTAATTCAATTTATTTGCCCATTATTTCACCCAAGAAGGTTATAGATTTTGTGGTAGGACTTTGTGAAATAATCACTCTACCGCACACACTAAAAAAGAAAAATCCGATATACCGTCTGATTTATCGATATAGATGATTTTGTCATTAAATTTTCAGATTCACATACAAAATATCTATAGAATAAAATAAATTTATTTTTCTCCCAAACCATTCTGACAAATTGCCGACTAATCGACGACATATTTAAATTAACAACAAAAATATTGTAGGTATTACCGTCAGTTTTAGATTTTGTTGGTAAATATTTATCTACAATGATTATACCCATACGATTTTACATATACTTTACAATTATATTAATATTTACCTATAATTTTTTTGTAGGTAAATTGATTTTTTTCTGGTGGTGAGAAAAAAATTTCAATGAGACTTTTATTTATTGCTTAACATTGATTCAATGTAAGATTCATAATTTTTTTAGGAATTACATATTTATTGACTTATTAAAAAAAAGAAGTATTTTAATCATTTAAAAATTGCAATAGTGGGGAAGGAGGTCCACAATTATAATAGTACGATTAGTACTAGTATTTCCCATTCTAACATTATTAAAAAGACAAATGTATGAGGCTGTTGTTTTTTTCGAACATATTTATATTTTATATTGAGTTTGTAAGCAAGTGGAAGTGGAGCAGCCACTTGTCAGATTATGGAGCAGCCAGCACAGTTTTCTACACGTGTCACTGCACTACTCCTTTAAATAAAAACACGAAGCCTCTCACGTGCACACTAACAAATATTTAAAATTTTATACAAATAATTAAATGAAAATATAAAATTTTTCGTACGATATTATAAATTTGATATAAGTGTTCGTATATAAATCTTTTTGTTATTCTTCAAATTTATTATATTTTCACTACAGTTATACAATATACACTTTTTCAATGGATATAAAATTATCGTATCATACAATATAACTTTTATTGATAATTTAATAATCTTCCCCGAAAATGTATTATTTTTGTATAATTATTAGATATCGAATAGGGTTATTCCAATTGACTATGTGCAATCAAAGGAAAACCTGATGCGTTACAAAAGTAATAAATCAATATCAAATGTACAAGTTGTTAAGGGGAGAAATTTCAAATCCACATATAAGAATATTCATAGTAGTAACCTAACCTTATAAATTGGAGATTCCAAGATCTTACTTCAATGAAACAACTAAGTTATGGATGTTCAGTGAACACTTGGAACTTGTTCCAGCTCATCCCTAAAACATTCAAGTGAGAAGATGCATAACCAATGGCGTAGCTATGGGGACCGACCTGGGCCCCAATCGCCCATCTTTTAAATTGTTTTTTTACTAAGCAATTTCGAGAAAAAATAGTTAGGATTTTTATATCCGGTGTACCCTACTTTCGTGTCGGCCCACCCTATTATGGTGTCTGCAAACTCGCCACTCTTAATCTACATAATATAAAGTATAATTTTTAATGATTCTTGTATCAATAATGTGAAGTATGATATGTAATACTTTTTCATTTAAACGTGTAATAATTTCACCTAAAACTATAATACTTTTTAGTTCGAGAATAAAATATTTTCCGAGACAAAACTAATACTTTTTGGTTATCATCACTCCCGCTTATTAGTCTAATATTTACGAAAATGACACCGTCATTTCGGTTGAAGCATGAATCATGGGTGATCCATCCATCTCACAAAATACAACATAAAAATATAAGGCGTAAAACGGTCGCTTGTCATGTTTTTGTCATTTATCAAAGTGCATCGTGCGAGAAACTACGTCCTCTTTATTGCCCTTTATAAACCCTTCCTCACACTCCACGCAATTAGGGGTGTGCGATCTCCGACACGACACAAAAACACGCGAACCTAATACGATATAAGTGGGTTAGGGTTGACCCATTTATTATTCGGGTCATAATCGTGTCCCCCATTTAACCCAATAATAAATGGGTCGATTTAGGTTGACACGAAATGACCCACTAAACCCGTTTAAATAAGAAAATTCGATATTATTTTTAATATTTTATAATATTCTATATATAAATAACCCAAAATTATCATTTTATCAATATAAATAAAATATTTATTCAAGGTTAAAAAATATACATGTCATTTCGGTCGTGTTAGATTCTGTTACCCGTTTAAGCAGTCGTGTTCGGGTTGACCCATCCGACCGAATAAATAAACGGGTCGTGTTCGGGTTGAAGCAAATTTATGTAATTATCGTATCTCAACACGCCCGGCCCATGGCAAAACACGACTCAATTGCGCCACCCTTACACGCAATCCATGTCCACATTTTTGTGCCCAACACACACAACACACACTCAAACTACATAAAAACACCACACGCACACACAAATACTCTGTTCTATTTCACCACTCTGTATCATCTTCTTCCCCACTCCAATGGCTTCCCCTGTTTTCATCCTCCTCCTAATCTCCTCCCTCATCTCCCTACAATCCTCTCTCTCTAACTCATCTCTACTCCTCCCCTTATCCCACTCCTTCTCCACCACCCCTTTCAACACCACCCACCACCACCACCTCCTCAAATCCACCGCCTCCCGCTCCGCCGCCCGTTTCCGCCACCACCGCCGCCAAGTCTCCCTCCCTCTCTCCCCCGGCGCCGACTACACACTCACCTTCTCCCTCGGCTCACAAACAATCTCTCTCTACATGGACACAGGAAGCGACGTCGTTTGGCTCCCCTGTCACCCCTTCGAATGTATTCTCTGCGAAGGCGAATATTCCCCTTCCTCCATCTCCCACCCCGGCCCACTAAATCTCACCTCCGCCGCCCCCACCGCCTGCAAATCCGCCGCCTGCTCCGCCGTCCACTCCTCCCTCCCTCTCTCCGATCTCTGCGCCATCGCGAAATGCCCCCTCGAATCGATCGAAACCGGCGACTGTAAATCCTTTGCCTGTCCGCCGTTCTACTACGCGTACGGCGACGGGAGCTTCGTCGCGAAGCTTTACGAAGATACCCTAACTATTCCGATGTCATCGCCGCCGCTGAAATTGCCCAAATTCACCTTCGGATGCGCCAATTCCGCTCTAGCGGAGCCAATCGGCGTTGCCGGATTTGGGCGTGGGGCCCTCTCCTTGCCGGCTCAGCTCGCGACCACCTCGCCGGAAATTGGTAACTACTTTTCGTACTGTTTGATTTCGCATTCGTTCGATGCGAATCGGATTTCGAAGCCGAGTCCCCTAATTTTAGGTCGGCGCGAGAAAAAAATTAGGAATGAATTTAATGGGAACGAGGATTTTGTAATTGATTATACCTACACGCCATTGTTGGAAAATCCGAAACACTCGTATTTCTACTGCGTGGGATTAGAGGCGGTTACGATCGGGAAAATTAAAATTCCGGCGCCGGAGAGCTTGAGGAGAGTTGATCGGAGAGGAAATGGAGGGATGGTGGTGGATTCGGGGACTACTTTCACTATGTTGCCGAAGAAATTTTACCAATCGGTGGTGGGGAATTTGGCCGCCGTGTCGGAGCGGCTTACCGGCGGGCGAGTGCGGTGGAGGAAAGGACGGGTCTCAGCCCGTGTTATTATGGGAAATATTTTGGGGATGTTCGAAATTGGTGTTGCATTTTGGAGGGAATTCGACTGTGGTGATGCCGAGGAGGAATTATTTCTATGAATTTTTGACGGCGAGGCGAAGAGGAAGGTTGGTTGTGTAATGCTCGTGGACGGCGGCGATGAGGCGGAGAGTGGCGGCGGGCCGGCGGGGTTGTTGGGGAATTACCAGCAGCAGGGGTTTGAGGTGGTTTATGACTTGGAGGAGAAGCGGGTCGGGTTTGCTAAGCGGAAGTGCGCATCTTTGTGGGATAGTTTGAAGTAGAGCTGCTAACGTGCGCGGTTTGGGTTTCTGAAGTCAACAGGGAGCTGTGGGTTGACTTTTGGTAAGAAGCCAAACAGGTCAATTTTCTCTTCTGATTTTGGGTTTTTGGAAATTGTGTGGTTTGGGTTGTGGGCCCGAGTTTTGGATGAGAAGCAGAAAATGGAGGAGGGTGAAAATGCAGATAATAATGGAAGGGTGTAAATTTGTAAATTGTTTTGCAATTGTATTTTATGGGTGTATATTATCAATTTTATTTATTAATTACAAAAAATTCCTTAAAGTTGATTTTGTATACACTTTACGTATTTCATAGCAAAAATATTTCAACATCCCTCAATTGTACAAATATTACATTTGCCTCCTCGGATTGAACATATAAATCAAACTTTTTATCTTATGGAAGAATTGAGCTTATTGATGAGCTGGTTATTCTTATTCAGAGCCAGCAATTGGCTGTCGGATTCCGTCCTGCAACTAGAAGAAGATGGCTTCGGAGATTACTGTTCGGAGATTAATGCGGTATGGCTGAATGTAGAGCAGTCCGCCCTTTCACTATAAGGTTTCTTTTTAGGGTCTTATCTTCGGACGTGCACTTTTTCCGATCAAGTAAGTTATGGATCGAAAGAGTTCTCGTTAGTGAAGTACGACCCAAACCAAAACGTTAGGGTTAGTTTTGCAATTATCCCTAAAGAATATAAATAAAATACTATGATTTAAAATTTTATAGTACTAAAATTTAGGAATGACAATTTGGGTCAGATTTGGATTGCGCTTCGCGATCAGTTCAGATCTGAAATTTGCACCGTTATTTTGTGTCATATCGAAATTGCCACGGAAGAGCAAAATATCCATGTATGTAATCCAGCTCAGCTCAAAAGAAAGAACCTATTGAGGTTGGGGCAGTTCTATACCACATTAATTTCTATTTGTTGTGGGATTATTTATCATCCACTTGAACAAGCTGGAAAAGGTTTTTATTGTTTTTGTCTTTTATTCAACTTCATTAAATTTAGGTAGAATATTGGGTCCTAATTGCGTGGACTAAACTTGGACCAATCACATATACGACCTGCCAGGCTGGAATTTTGGTGGCTAAGTAAATTTGTGTTGATTTCTTAAAACCAGTTTAAATGTTATTCTTGTTCTATTCTTAAATTTGCTCTGGCAAATACCAATCCTTTCGGTGTGATGTTTTGTTGACAAATAAGCACAATAGGTAAACTCAACCTTATGTACTAAAGGCATATTAATTGTCGAAAACCTGTTTTTGTTTTATTTTATTTTATTTTTCGATAGTGGAATCTTTTGTGGATAAATAAGCAAAATAGGTAAACTCTTAGGTTTGATGAATGGCCCTAGACGGATGCACAAACTCACGGGGGCATGTGCCCCATATTTTTTTTTATTATTTATTTTTAAAATTTATTAATTTGTTAGAAAATTAAAGTGTGTATTCATTATTTTTAAGTATTTTATACTTATATTTAGGGATAATTTCAAAAAAAAAAAAAAAAAAAAAGGTTTGGGCTAATTACAAAAATTTCAGAAATTTTGAAAATTAAACAAAGTCATTTGAGGTTTGATTACATCTTACATTTTCTCCTTCACATGCAAAAGTCATTTAAAAATTCCCCTGATGTTTATTGAAATATAACAATCATCCTCATAAATTTAAGACATAATCAAACACAAGGACCTTTTTATAATATTGAAATATCTCTAAGTTTTTCTGTAATATTAGCCTAACTATCCCTTGTAATTATTTTATTTTTGATATAGTTTATAACTTTACTCATTTATGTCCCTGCTATAAAATGTTTATGGATCCGCCAGTCACTAATGACCTGCAAATTACGCCAACTCTAGGGACAATGAAGGAGATAGAGGTAATTCAAGACATAGTTTATATGATTTTCTTCGAGTATCTCATCCGATTCACCCTATTTTTCGTATGTCGGCTCACTTTCCTTTCATGGACTAGTACACCATTGACTATGGAAGTCTTGTGTGGTGGTCGATTAATTAGTGCAAATGTGATATTCGAACTTGAGACTTTTAGCCTCAAGAATAGGGATGGCAATGGGTCCTAGGTTAAGACCAGAACTCGAACTGACACCGCCTCATTTGGGCGGGTATGGGTCCAATAATGGGTATGGGGCGGGTAACTTGGTATTGAGTTTTAGACCCGGCGGGTATGGGTCGGGTATGTGGTATGACATGACCGATCCAGACCACCCATTTAATTTTTATATTATTTTTTTATTTTTATATAAAATGAATATATTGTATTATTCTTGTTCAAGAACTCTTGATTTATATATGTTGGTGTTTATTTCATAATTTATATAATATCTACAAAATTATATAAATAACATAAATTTTGAGTGCACTATTTTGAGTAAAAATCGTAAACAATTGGCCAAATATATGAAGTTAGCAGCTCTAATGGGTCTAACGGGTCTTACCCGCAAGACACGAGTATGGGTCAGGGCGGGTATGGGTCTAGATGAGGCGGGGCGGGTATGAGCATGAGTATTGTATTTTTTTGGCGGTTTGGGTCTCGGGTCCAGGCGGGCCCGACCCAGACCCTACCCATTGACATCCCTACTCAAGAACCTACACTACAGTACTACACTCAGTTTAATAATATACATTTACGGTAATTTTTCTTAGCATATAACTGTTAGCCCGATTTTCTTCTCTGAAATATCAAACTGGATACTCTATTTAGACGATGTATTTATCATATACTTCAATATTATTCTTACATGTTAAGTGTGTGAAATGACGTCATCAATACACTTGTTATTGAAATAAAAGAAAAGCATCTTAATTATGTAATATGGGATATGAATTGTAGAAACTTAGCTCAAAAAACAACAAATTATATGATAAATTATACATTTTGCACTTAAATATTGTATATATAGGCCTTACATGTAACTAATTATTAATTAATTTAATCACAACTGTAAGAATCTTATCAAGTACAATAAAAGTTAATGGATAGGGGCGATGAACATTGGGGAATGTCAAAGGTGAAGATAAAGTTCTTGGATCAATCCAATTTCACAACTGTACACATTGGACTTGACGAGACTGATTTCCTGTAAAAATCTCTAGGATATATCACATATCTTGCCTACCCATCTTTATTCTAGGTATTTTAGACTCGTTGAATTTATTTTTATAAGTTTAATATAATGGAGTAGAAAATCTATTATACTTTTACTAAATTGTCTATCAAAAGGAAAATATATTTGGATTAATTATTTTTAATTAGTAGATTGTACATATTTGAAATGAAGGGTACATATTTTATGTTTCTTTTCATTCATTTAATCTTTTTGGCTTTAAGAAAATATAAAACGTTAGAAGATTAAAGATGAGTACTCAAATTCAAGGGAGAATTATCCGTCCCGTAATAAAAGAATCAATTTCTCTATCAAAGTCCTAGCCGCTTTTGATCATCTATTTTATTTTTCTTTTGAAAGTAATTTTATTTCTTTTAATCTCAATAAATTTATCCGTAATAGGTGATTTTTTTTTCTCATAGTTAATAAGTTGGGATTTTGTCCCAAAAATCAATGAGCAATTACCTCGACAATACGTGTGAATCGATATCAATTTATTTGGTACATGTTTTGTTTAGTTTAAAATTTTTTTTTTTTGATTTTATAGGTTTATGATCATGACTTGCAAATCATATCCCTCCATATCGTAAGAAATTGTAAGGTCAGCGTTTGGATATGGAAGAGATTCCATTTCGTTAGTTGGATAAATTGTTTTTGGCAAACACGCGATTGTTTATAAAAATTTGGAAAAGTATATTATTCTTTTACTTTCACTTTTTCTCATTTTTTTCCTATAACCAATCACATCTACACATTTTCCAAAAAAAACTAATCATTATTACACATTCTCCCACAAATTTCACTATTCATTCACTCACACATTTTTAACTACTAATCACATCATTATTTTACTATTTTTAAATCAAATCAATTTTCATCATTTTTTTTATCTCACATCCAATCACACTATCAAAATTCATCTTTTTCTTCCAAATTTTTTTACCACTATTTTCTAGTAAAATAAAAATGCGAAAATGAAAGTATATCCAATCGCGTCTATTTCTAATTAATGAATGATTTTGGTTTCGTTTCCAAACAAAAAAATATTAAATTGAGGAAAATATTGACTTAAGTCTACAACTGACTACATATATGTGACTGATCCCACATCTATATAAATTTCAAATAAAACTACAATACGTGGAATTTAATTAATTATTTTAATTCTTTTAAAAAGAAAATAAGAATAATTTAATTAGGAATGGGGAAGACAGAAAAATACAAAAGACGCCGCCAGTAGCTGTCAGGGGATATGGCGTCAGCAGAGTTACGTTGTCCAATCCAAACGTGTGTCTGCTCATAGCCAGCTGTCTCCCATCCTCCCACACGTGTGCTTCCAGATCCTTCACTCACTCCCCCAAACCAAACATCCTTTTCTTGCACGTGTGCTATGTATGTGGGCCCACCATAAGAACAGTTGTCATGTTGTACAAGACAAACTCTACTTCTCATCTCATTGGATAATAAATTAATAATAATTCCACCAAATCACACCAATTTTAACATATTTAGTTCCAAATTACCAAAAAAATGTATTTTTTTAATAAGTTGGGAGTAGTGGTTGGATGATGAGATAAATTTCAAAAAAATTAAAAGATACAAAGTTTGGAGTTCGAATCCTGGTCAATCTGCTTACAAAAGTGATCGATCCACTGCGCCATTTCGTGGTCCAAAAAAAGAATATATATGATTTTTTTCCTAATTATAGTGAAAAAAAGAAACAAGAATCAAATGGGGTAAGAAAGTAGGCTTATGTGAATGATAACTTAACATAATATAAACTCTAACTAGTTACTTTAAAAACTTATAACAATTAATCATCAATTATGAAGTAAAATTCAACCCAATTATTTCAAAAAAGCCCACAGGCTTTTGAAAATTACAAAAATCCCATGAGGTTTGATAATATATTACACGTTACCCCTAATAAGCAAAATTTCAAACGCCCTCCTTATATTTGTGAAAATATTGCAACTATCCCTTACATTTAACACAAAATCAAAACTAAAGTTCTTTTTTCCTATTTTATAATTTTCAAACATCCATGAGATTGTTTGTAATGAACCCAAATTTCAGGGGTAATTTTTGTAATTACTTTAGAATTTATTGCTCCAATCTCCAACCCCTAAAAATACTAGATAATTACTACCCAACTGGTTGTATTTTTCAATTTTTTCCACTCCCGGTCTAGTAGGAGAGCGATATTATATGTGGATTATATTTACGTTAAAGTATAAACATCAGCAAACCGAGCCCATGTGACAACAAAATTGGGCTGCCTCACAAAGGCCAGAACTCTTCTATAACTATAATGCGATATTGACAGGCCCATCGAGGTAAAGGGAATTCTTTGTGGCTTAGCTTCCAAATTGGAGTAAAATATTTGGGCCTCAGGCCCAAATATCCTTTATTAGAAGGTTATTTTGGGCTTAATATGGGAATTTTCAGTATTCCGTCATCATATCGGCAATGTTGTTATACAAAATTGGGCCCATCGCGCTTAGGCTTTTAAGGATTCGGACTAGACAGCCGCAAACCCAAATTCGATGGGTTGATCATTTAGACACACTACACCCATTTTGTTTAATATAATATATTGATGTTATATGTACAAAATATATTTCTAAATATATATTTATGCACGTCAAAATTGTTATGAATATTCAAACCGAATTTTCTTATGCCAATTTACGGATGAAAATATTAAAAACTCTTTACATGTTCTTGCATTTAAGGTGAATCCATCAGATTCCCAAGGCAATTTATTTGCACATATTTTTCACTATTTTGCTAAATGTATATAATTAATCATTAGAATTAAGTCGAAGAAGTTGTTCAAGATTGGTTCAAATTTCTTATTGATTGATTTTTAATTTTTTTTTTATCACTATGTTTCTAGTTAACTTGCTCCTCCCTTGCTTTTTCCCGTTGGTGGGAGCGGGTTTTCCCTCCGTGGGAGTTGATAGGTTTTCTAATATTTTCTTTCTTAGATCTATTTAGATATAAGTAGATCTGTATTTTTGGGGCCTCATTCGAATTTTCATCAATTTTTGGAAAATTTGCAGATGAAAAAGAAAGTCTAGGTGGATCATCCAAGTCTTATTTGAAAGTCATAGTCACTTATCCAACCAAGCACCACAAGCCATTGAGCTTGAATTGATGTTTTATGATCCTATTGGGCATGTTTAGATTTTTGTTTTGCCGAGAGTATATTTGGGTTTTTCACGTTTGACTTCAGGGTCTTGTATGATTGGTTGTATTGATTTGATCAATGAGAAATACAATTTCCTTATATATAAAAAAATAGTATTAACATGTTTGGAATTAATGACAACTTTTATTTAAGAAAGTATAGCGAGACATGTATTGTAATAACAAAAATCATATAAGTAATTAATAGTGATTTTTTGTCACTAAATTTTACTATATATGACTAATTGTTAAATGTTAATAACAATAACTTATAAATAGTAAACATTTTTAACTAATGGTCAATGGTGTTGGTTTTTCGCACTTGTGAGATCTATTATTATGTGAAATTTATACTAGAAAATTTATATTATGTTATTTTAGAATGTATATATCTTTAGATTTTTTTTTTGTTCACAAAAACGGTTTTAATAATATTCTACAGGCATTATTTTCAATTAATAATCATTTTCCTTTATCACATATAAATAAACTGCACATTTTGATTCGTTAATAAATTTGAGTTGCGCTCATGCACACTATGTATTATAGAATTAGAATTGAGCAAATTGTGGGAAATATCCACTTAAGATAGGATAAAGAATTTTACGACATGTGAGATAAAAACTAAGTTTTCTACCCATTTTGAAGTTCTTTTACCCAAATACCCTTATATTTTAAATGCAAAAGTAGATGGCGCCTTATCTCTTTATTTTTCTCTCTACTCCCTTTTTGGATTTTATAACAAATCTGATTTTTTGGTAATTGTTTTTCGAAAGCCTTCAATAATTTTTATTTTTAATCCACTTTTCATATTGTTGAACAATTTTGAGACTTTTAAATAAATTTCCATATTTTAAATAACGGCAAATGTTTAAAAAAAGTGTATTTATTTTTTAATTTTCATATTTAAAATAGATTATAAATTTTAATATTTAGATTTTAAAATAATTATAGATTATAGATTTTTTTCGATTCTTTTTTATTTTTAAAATAAATTATAGATTTTAATATTTTTAGATTTTAAAATGATTTTGTGGATTTTTGACAAATTTTTTAATAAATTGCAAATATTTTTAAATTTTATTGAAATAATTTTCAAATTTAATAGTCAATTTTTAGAATATATACATATACATAAAAAAAAAGGCACGATTTATTGTAACTTAGGCACGATATATCGTGCCTCAATTAAAATTAGGCACGATATATCGTGCCTCAAATAAAATTAAAAATGATATCGTGCTTGTGCCAAATATAGGCATGATATCGTGCCTCAATTAAATTTAGGCACGATATCGTGCCTACTTTAAGTGGAGGAACGATATATTCCCAATATCACGATATTTGGTTCCTTTTTAAAGCAAAAGTTAAAGAAATGAGGCACGATATTTGGTTCCTATTTCAAAGCAAAAGTTAAAGAAAAAGAGTATTGACATGCGGCTTTTTTGTTGGGGTTATGGGCTAAAGGCAATCTCAATAATAAAAAAATAGTCTAATAAAGGCAATGGGGAATAAGCGTGTGGTTTGGGCACATTTAACAAGATATCCATCACCCTGTACACGTTTATTTTACGGAGGCACAATATCGTGCCTCATTTTCCCCCCTATTTTAAATGAGGCACGATATCGTGTCTAATATTAAATGGGGCACGATATGTATCGGCCGACGATATAGATTGACACAATATGCGTGATATGCATGATATTACACAATTTGGGCACAATATGTATATATATGTACATCGGGTTGACACGATATGGGCACGATATGTGTATATGATTTTATACATAGGTGTGTGTATTTGGAAGGAAATGTGCACGATTTTCAAGGAAAATATTAATTGCACCACTTCAAAATTCAAAATCTTCAAATTAAAGGAGGGGCATTTTTGTCAAATTGGGTAGAAAAGAGTTTTCTTATGTCTATGGATAGAAAACAATATCCACTATCCATAGTAGGTACTTTAAAAATTCTCCCATTAGAATTACAAAGGAATAATATCAACTAATTTGACTCTAAATTTACTACTTACTTACTATAACATTATATATTTAAAATGCTAGTAATTAATAAAAATCATTGTAAAAATCCCCGCCTAGCCCCGATTAATCCCCGCTGGCGCTAGGCCCCCTTATCCGCCTATGATTTTTTTTTTTTTTTTCCGATTAGTCTGCCTAATCCCCCCCTTGTGTCCCGCCTAACCCGCCTTTAGGCGCTAGGCCCCGCTTTGCGGCCTAGCGGCGTCTAACGCTTTTTACAAATTAAAAACAATTATGTAACATGTTTTTTTAGGTGAAATTTGATGTGTCTTATCTTTAATTAATATTAATGTTATAAATATTTTGTTATCAATTAGTTATTTTACAGTTAATTTAAGATTGATTGCACTCAATAAATTAAATTAGCATATTGAATAAAATTAGGAATCAAATTAATATATCTATGAAAGTTCTAGCTAAACATCGAAGGTAATGATAATTTGATGCAAAATCAACGTACAATAGATAAAGTACGAATATTAAAACCCTTCATTTTATTTCAAAACCCCATATATAGTCCACGCATTGCTTCCGTAGAAGCTACATTATTGACCGAAGGTGACTAAAAAGAAAAAAAAAAACAAACCAATTAAAACATCCCATGAAGATCAAGAGATTGATACAACAAACATTTACCCTAAACATTTACCGTCAGAGACTTGGCCAGCGTGCACATCCCGCGTTTTACCTTAAGCGGCAACAATGAGGAGTCGGAATCTGTTGTCGCCGGGCATAGTCGGGCGTAGCGCAGAGCCGAGTTATCAACAAAAAAAAAAAAAATGAAACAAACATGCATGCAAGAAATTAACAACAAGAGAAGGGACTAGCTAGCTTTCTTGCAATATCAAAACATTGCTTAAAGACAATTGTAGCAAGATGGGAGGGTCTTGCCACAATTGTTCAAAAGCAAGTTAAGTGAAAGTGGAACATTAAGGTTAATTCCCAGCACATTGGCTTTAAGGGGCGGTGCAAAGGCAAACAGAGGCATCAAGATCGGCTAAGCCATGGATGAGACTACAACAGGAGAATTGAGTGGTGATGTTCCAACCACGAGGTGCACCAAATCGTTTAGCAAATAATGGCGCAAACGCCCAACTGGAGGGTGTTTATGGGACATGCGGGCGTTGGGAGCATGGAACATAGGTTGAGCTCACCGTTGTGAAGAAAATGATGTTGAAAACAAGAAAAAGAGAAGCTTTGGTTGAATTCATTTTTGAATGCCTTGAAAGGTTATGTAATGTGATTGTTGCTTCAAAGGCTGTGTGGGATTTGATTTATGTTGCGAGGAGTTAGGGTTTTATAGGGGAGGAGTATGAATATTTTTCATTTTCTTAATTGGTGATTAATTCCCTCTTTTTTTTTTTTTTTTTTAATTTTCCTCTTTTTGTGGAAGATACATGTGGACACATGGCAATACAAGACAAAATAAATAAGTACATGAAGAAATAAAAATTAACTAATTAAGTCATGATTAATGTGAAAGGTACATGATGAACGTGGAGTTGAAGCTAGTTGCAATTATAGTATATTATTCAATTTGTTAAATTAACTAGTGGAATTTGATCCTTATATTTAATTTGCTTATTGGTTCAACCATGTGATATGTATCTTTTTTTTGTTAAAAAGAGTTCCCAAACCTAAAAACCCTAGTTATTGATCATTGAATTACCATTTCTTACAAAAGTAACCACGATCTTGTGGTTAACTAGGTAAGGTTTAATTACAAAAGTAATTAACTGCGATCTAGTGTTGGAAAATGAATTTTCAAACTTTATTGGTTTTCGTGTGAGAATTGAGAATATGTTTGATTTGTTGTCTGAATTTCTGCTTAGAAATGAAAATATGTTTGATTATAATATTTTTGACATAGATTTGCATGATTGTAGTGTATTTTTGACATTGTTTTACGTGATTGTAGTGTATTTTCACATAGATTTACGTGATTTTGGTGAAACTTGTTTGGTTGTATTTTCAAAAGAATCTTTCCATAAAAAAATGAAAACTGAGAATGACTTTATTTCTATTGAAAATTTCTTAAACAAACATAAATTCATTTTCTGGAATAGTTGGAAATTGGAAAATAGGATTTGGAAACAATTCCATACATAACCTTAATATCCAAGATCTTCAAAGAAAAAGGTTTCTATTGTTTAGAGCTGGCAATATTGGGTCGGGCCTGACTGACCCGACCCTAGCCCATCGTACCAAGTGAAGCCGTATTTCTTGTAACCCAGTCCAACTCATCATATGTATTTTTAAGTGGGCCGGCTTGTCGAACTTTACGCCATTTGAGTCGGTCCAAAACAAGAACAATCCCTTTCGAGTCGCTAAACAATAAAGCCCAACGCAATATGCAGGGTGGGCTGACCCAATTTTGCCGGTTGTACAATTGTTGCACCTTATGAGGCGGCCCAACGATGTAAGTTGGATTCTTGACACTGAAAGTCTCAAGTCCAAATTCTCATGCACCTATGCACCAATTCATATTTGGTTAAGTCGTCATTACGCGTGATGGGCTTGAGTGCGATTTACTCCATTGCATGGTTTGTAAGGGTTTACAAAGTGGACACTCAAAAGATAGTGGTTTGTAAGGATTAATCCTTCAACAACGTTGTTGTACTAGGTTGTTATGCTACCAGCACCATTCATGGATTAAAAGGGAATATTCTTGCTAGCTAGAAATGGGAAAGAATACGACGTAGGATTTTATCTATATTTAGCCGACATAGTTTGACCTTCTATAGGATTAATTATTGTATAAAAACTTAATTTCCATTTGCAATAAGCTAGTTTTGCGCGAATTCCCAAATTAATTAGGATTTTAATCTTGAAACCATGCTTGAGCCAACTATGATAATCAAGTAAGTACAAATTTTAAAAAAGAATAATTTGCAAGTTGGCGGGTCTAGCCACGTTGAACCAACAAAAGATTAATTATTAGATCTGGGTGGCCGGACTGACACACGTGATTTTTTAAGAATTGTGTGTTATTTGGTGCTAGAAGTATCATTTATACACGCTAAGTAATTATTAATGATGCCATTACTTTATACTTGGTCATGTGTCAAGTCTCGAGTTCAATATTTTATTTTATTTTCTTTTTGCAAAAAGAGTTTTGAATTGTGTTAAAACACATAAAAGTTCGGTCTTTGTGATTCACAATTTGAAGTACATTCACATTTAGCTCAATGTAAAATGATATTCTTTTTAATTATATAAAACTATAATTGAATTTTAAATAATAACATTGAAGCAAAATTATTGTATCATGAAAATTAGAAAATCATCTTTTAAATACTTTTCTCACTAAAACTAATTAATATTCTACCGTAACATAACCAATAGAAAAGAATTAAGATTAAGTGAGTACTTCATTGGACTTAATATACTTGATCATTCCTATCAAATCCATAAGCTCTACAAAGTGTAATAATCAATCAATTGCCTATAATCATGATTTTCAGCAAATTGTTGTATAAAAATGAATTTTGTAATGTTTGTGGAGAAGTTGGCTTGCGCCCATAAAGGGCTATGCCAAATTTTCAATTATGGTGTAAAATATATACCTTGATTTTGCTGAAAACAAATATGAAAATATATAATCACAGTCTTCTGCTTCTTTACTACTATTTATTTCTTTTGCTAGGTTTACATAAAATTTGTCGTTCAATAGTTTTGAATTACGGAGGATTACGAAAGTGAAATTCCTATATCAAGAAATTTAATCGATCGATTACAAGTCTAAGGTTAACAACTCCATATATTTCTTAAGAAATTATTGTAGAGAGTCAGCCAGTCAGGTCACCATGCAGCTCAGTGCAAATTTAGAAAGAATAATGAAATTCCTCTAAAGCTAAATACAAAATTGGTCGAACGAGATGATATTGTTGATGTGGCGCTTTCTCAAACCAATGTGAAAAAGGGTGGTAGACTCTGGGCTACCACTACCTTATAGGAGAAACTTACATGTGTATACAAAATGAGAAGCTTTTACATCATACAATCTTGTAGGAGATAGGCAAAAATATGTGTATCTAAAAATTTTCGAACTGTACAAGTTCTTGGTAAAGCAAAGTTACTTTGAAACTCACATTTGGAAAGAACTTTGCTCTTAATGAAGTGTTTTAATATGTCTAATTAGAGTAACTTTAATTAGCTTTGCAATTCTTTGTTTTTTGAAGTTAAGGTGTTATTTGAATCTCATAAGATTATAATGACAAAAAAATATCCCTATGGGCAAAGATTATGATGACGAGTCTGTTTTTTACTCAATATTTCTGATGTTAATAATAAATTGCATCTTCTTCTTACTTGATTAACTATGCTGACTTATGGCATGCTAAATTATGGCACACAACATTGTTCAAAAAATCCAATTACTTGGTTTAATTCCTAAAATTAATAACACGAGTCTGAATAAATGTGAAATATGTTGTGAAGCAAAATTATCAAAGAAATCATGTTTTTAAGTATGAGTATCTGAATTACTTAGTTGAATGAGTGGATTCGAAAACAGTGAGTAATGAATTCAATGATATCTTATATTTACAGGAGTCTTGTAAATAATATTTTAGGAAAATATATATTATGATTCAGCCCAAATGTTTGTAATATAATTTAGTATATGATTATTGTACAAAATAATAATATATATTAGGAAAATATATCACTATGATTTAGCACAAAATATTGTAATCTCAAAATTCCACATTTCGAAATATCGAACTTGTATTATTCAATTTGCATGTCGATTATTTTTGTTTTTAATTGTTGGTTGTCTAAATAATGATTTCATTCAATCACGCAAATTTCTGAATGTGTAATTTAATTTATAATATTTCCATAAATTATACTCTTATCGTCAATGTAATTATTATATGTAATATTTCCATAAATCAATTCTCACACGCCCGAACTATAGTTATTATTACCATATTAAATATTTTTTTAGTAACATGTCAAAATCAATTAGTCAATAATTCCTTAAATAATGCAATTGCAGTCAATGTTTACATAAATAAATAATTTAATTGTATTTTTCATATTTGACTCAAATTACATCGAAAATTGTATTTTAGTATATTGAATCAATTCTGATATAATTTACCAAATATATCACACATTATAATTATATAAAATTAATTAAGACAACTATTGTAATATTTATACTATAACTATGCTTGAAAAAAGTCAATGATTTTCACTTGTAAACCATTGATCAATTATCTAAATTTAATTAAGGCAAGTGATAATGATACCATAATTATGATTGAAAAAAGGCAATGATAAAAATTTGTCAGACTTATACATTATTTATTGTCTCTATTAATAAAACAAAATTGAATTTCATTTTTTTAATCAACCAAAAATAATGATTTACAATTTTAGCAAGTGCATCTAGCCAAAATCCAGCAACCAAAAAAGGCAAAAAAAAAAAGGTCAAACATTCCAAGTTTATGGAGTATTCTATTAATATCAATAATCAATAATTATGGCAACAAAAATCAACAACAAATAGGTCAAAAATTCCCACCTTGAAAATAATCTTCCATATTAATCGAAAATCAACAAAAAAAAAGATCACCAAAATTTTTAGCAAGTCTCTTTAGGCGGAAAAACATATTTAGAAACCATTTTCTTGTTATATATATATATATATATATATATATATATATATAAAATTGATATGATGTTTTCCATTTTCGGACCCAATCCAAGCCTCGCTTATTATTATTATTTAAAAATCATCATATATTGATAAGTGTATTTTTATGCATGTTTTATGTGTGTATTTGAGTAGAAATTGAGTTATTTTGTTGTTAGTTTCATTAGTTTTTGATTGTACATTGTTTATACTACTCCGAGGTGCTTTTATTGGTGTAGGTTGACCATTCGGGGCTAATTTTGGTGAATTTCGGACCATGGATTCATGTCAAAACATACCGGGAGTTTAAGGATGCAAAACGCTCGAAATTCCAAGCCAAACGCGTCGTCATTTCGGGGTTTTTTTGGTCCAACACGGGCGGGGGTGTCGGGCAACACGGCCATGTTGAAGGGGATCAAAAAGAGGAGGAAAAACGCACAAAACAGGCCGGACACGGCCTGGCGTGTCGCACAACACGGCCGTGTCGTATAACACGCGGCTGGCCGTGTCACACGACGACACGGCCGTGTCGGCAATTTTCCGAGAAAATTTTGTGCGGCACGGCCTGGCGTCTTTGCCGCCCGACACGGCGTGTCAGGGACCCTTTTTGCAACTTTTCCATGTGAAATTTATGGAAAACTCACCTACCAAGCCTTTTGACCACTTTTATACACCTTTAACACCCATTTTGCTTTGCAACATGTCCCCATATTCCCTCAATCATCATGTGTATACAATGATTCAACCAACTCAACCATGAATGTGCACACAATGATTCAACTAACAAGCATGGAAATGGGGCATTTGTTAATATGGTATTTCACAAGATGGTGCTTATAAAAGCCAAGAGTTTGAGTTGGAAAAGGATTCATTGGAGATTCATGTAATATTCACTCATAGAGAGATTCATAGTGTTTAACATTTTGAGTGGAATTGAGATCAAGAGGTCTTGGAGGAGTAAGCTTGAGGCAACATTGGGGAAGAAGGCTTGGAGCAACATCATCAAGTCAATTGAGATTTTGATAAAGATAAGTACACCATGTCTACAATGTTTATATCTTCTTGTGTAATTTATTCTTTGGTCAAAATCATGTGTAGCTAAACTCCTAGTGTTTGAATGTAATGAACTCTAGTATGGATTTGTGATTAAGGTGTGTATGTTTTTAATAAAATCTTCATGTCTTGTGTGATTCACTTATATTATGCTTCGTTCATTCGAATTGATATATGCGCAATATTGATTTGAAGTTTATTTTTCATCCGGGAAATCGAGAGATTCATGGTGAAATAGAACCTATATAAGTGAAAAGAGTTGCATGCAATCCTAGATATGGGGCGACATAAATCTTCTGGATTAGGGTCAAACCTAATATGGGAATTCATAAATCGTTATAATGCAATCTTGGGGGTTTTAACTAGAAAGAGATTTCAGTTAATCAACTTGAGATTAGGAGTTTTTCGCCTTGAGAAAGGGATTAACTTAAATCGGGAATTTCTACGGTCCATATAGCATGAGATTTTATTAAAAGAGGTTGGTTTTTGCTTAAGGGCTTATGGTTGAATCTTTTAACTTGTCAAATCACAAAAACATTCTAGAGGATTTACATTCAAACACACTTCTATCTCTTGATTTCTTATTCTACAAATTTTACTTCATTTTTACACTTCGATAATTTAGATTCTTTATCAAACAAAAACTCTGAAAATTGTTAGATTAAATAACAAAAAGACGGTAATTATTAGTACTTACAATCCTCGTGGGAATGACACTCGGTACTAATAATCTATACTATAAAACGATAGGTGCACTTGCCTACGGTTTTAAAGGTAGCTTTTGAGCCATCAAGTTTTTAGCGCCGTTGCGGGATTGTAATATTAAGAACGCCTTATTTTTGTTAATTTAATCATATTTTTATTTCATCATTTGTCTTTCTTTTTATCTATCTTTGTAAGTCTTGGATTACACTTATCCTCTTTATTTACCGCGATGCATGCCTACTCATCGCCGAATTTGGAAGCGCGACACCGCCGGTAGCAATACAGAGGAAAGTATTAATCTGACCCGCGAGGAGGATATTAACGAAGGCAAGGATCCCGATATGGCGGATGAACAGAGAACTATGTGCGATTCGCCAAGCCATCCATGGATGGCACGGCGTCAAGCATTGTAAGGCCCGCCGTTGCGCCAACAATTTTGAAATTAAACCGAATGTCATTCAAATGGTGCAACAATTTGTCCAATTCGACGGCTTACCGGATGAAGATCCAATAATCATATCGCGAATTTCCTCGAAATTTGCGATACTTTCAAAATAAATGGAGTCTCCGACGATGCCATCCGTTCGCGCTATTCCCATTTACTCTTCGGGGGCGGGCTAAACAATGGCTAAATACTTTGCCAAAGGGAACGATTACACGTGGATCATTATGGCGGAAAAGTTCCTTCAAGTATTTTCCACCCGCCAAAACGCACGATTGAGGAATGAAATCTCTTCATTCACTCAAGAGGACAACGAGACTTTGTGCGACACTGGGAGAGATTCAAAGAGTTCTTTGCGAAAATGCCCACATCATGGCCTCCCCATTTGGATGCAAGTCCAAACGTTTTA
Source organism: Rehmannia glutinosa (assembly GCA_016081115.2). Taxonomy (NCBI): domain Eukaryota; kingdom Viridiplantae; phylum Streptophyta; class Magnoliopsida; order Lamiales; family Orobanchaceae; genus Rehmannia; species Rehmannia glutinosa. The sequence goes on from CM071927.1 coordinate 1,116,742, forward strand.
CAATGGGCTACTCTCATCATCGGCGAGGCAAATGATTGATGCAGCGGGGGGGGAACATTGAACAATAAAACACCCGAAGCCGCCCAAGATCTAATAGAGGAATGGCCATGAACGGATACCAATGGCAATCCATACGAGGTAAAACTAACGTCGATTGGTGTTTATAATGCGATGATCAGGTGGTTACACTACCGCACAGTCGAAGCTTTGACCCAAAAGATCGGCGATCTAGCGACTCTAAACCACCACCACCGCACGTTTTATCTTGTGAAACTTGCGGCGGATTGCATAATCATCAAGACGCCCACACACAATACCTCACGCCGAACATGCTAATTACGTTGGGAATCAAGGCGAAATTACCCAAGTAATCCTTACGAACACATATAATCCTGGGTGGCGACAACATCCTAATTTTGGTTGGGGAAATCAAGGCCAACCACGACCTAATCCCAATCGATCTACACACGGCTCCGGATCTCGGCCAAATCAAGGTAAACCTAACTTGGAAGATCTTATAACAAAGTTTGTGCAATCAACGAGATACCCGATTCCAAGCGGTGGAAACATCCTTGAGAAATCAAGAGGCATCTATCCATAATCTGGAAAATCAAATAAGCCAGTTGCGAAGATGATTTCGAAAGGCCACAAGGAAGTTTACCGGGTAACACCGAGCCAAACCCAGGGAGCACGTAAAGGCAATCACCATCGAGTTTTCCATATGATCATGATTATACCAACACCACCATGCGAAAATATGTGGAGGACGACAGCATACGAAGAAAATCCCATGAAAAAGGAGGTTGCGAGAATACAAGCCCAAGATCCCTTAGGAGTTTAATCAAGAAGATAGAAAGGAGGACAAATTTGGTAAGTACCTTGAGTCATTCAAGCAATTACATACTAATATTCCATTTGTTGACCCTCCTTCAAAGCATGTTAGGGATCTTAATGACATCATTCCTAGTGAAAATAAGCTTAACAAATTATCAAATGTGCAATTGAATGATAAATGTCCTTCCAATGAACTACCACAAAAATTTAATGATCCAGGAAGCTTTATTATCCCTTGCACAATTGATGATTTACCTATTGATAGGGCACTAGCCGACTTGGGAGCTAGTATCAATGTGATGTCTTATGAAACATTTAAGCATGCGGGATTAGGTGAACTTAAACCTATTAGGATGGACATTCAATTAGCCGATAAATCGATTAAACATCCTAGAGGTATTATTAATGATGTGTTAGTCAAGATTGACAAATTCGTGTTTCCAAATCGATTTCGTTATTCTTGACATGCATGATAATTTAGAAGTTCCCTTAATTCTAGGGCGTCCCTTTTTGGCTACCGCTAAATCTCTCATTGATGTGCATGATGGAAAACTTACTTTGAGAGTAGGGGGTGAACAAGTTATCTTTAAAATTCCTTTGAGAAATCCTATAAATGATACTTGTTTTCCTATAAACTTGATTGAGACAAGGATAAATGATTTTTTGCTTGATATGTCTTCTAATAAATCCTTGAAAGTATGTGATGTTCAATGTGCAAAAGTTTCCACAGATAAATCCTATTTTGAGAATAACATGCGAAAAAATAGGACCATGAAGGTCAATTATTCGAAAATCGATACGGTGGCGATGTTGTTCAAAGAGATAAAATTTTTCATAAGTTCAAGGCTCCGCCCGATTAAATCTTCACATTTAGGTGAAATGGTCCAGCTATATGACGTTAAAGAAGCGCTAACCGGAGGCAACCCGATGTTTGTGTGCAATTGTTTTCATTTTTTTATTTTTATTTTTTTATTTTCTTTCAAAATAATCACAAGTCCTTAGAGTCATCTTCAAATCATAAAAAAAAAAAAAAAAACTCTTGAGCTTCTTCTTGCTTGTCCTAATTGGGAATATTTGAGATTTCACGGTATTCGAGTTGTGTGTTGCTTAACTTTGATTAGGTATGAAGATGCCGTTGAAGGTCCGTGCAAAAACAACCCAATGGTCGCTCAACACCGATTCCACTATTGTAGTAAGGTCGTATTTTTTTTTTTCCACCTCTTTTATATCATTCTAATTTCTTTGTTTTTTTTTTTTTAGTGTTTTGTGTGTGTTTGTCCATTTATTTCTTTCACATTGAGGACAATGTGAATCTTAAAGTTGGAGGTGGGTACAATAACATTTTTCGAATGCTTGTGTGTTTGTTTTCAAGAGATGTGATTTTTTTTTTTTTTTTTTAACAAATTGAGTATTTGCTAGTCAATAACTTGGCCCAATTATACCTATATTAACTTGTTAATTTGTGTTTTCGATGTGAAGCAATTGATTGTCTAGGATAGATTGACGTGGATGCGGGCTAAATTTTGACGAGATTTCCAACACCATAAATATTTGATGTGTTAAGGCATATACGACGGTACTTAGTGCTATGAACTTCCGAGAACTCATGATTTAGTAGTGGTTAACTAGTTGTTAAACCAAGCTTGTGAATAAAAAAAAAAAAAAAAAAAAAAAAAAAAAAACGGACCAATCGAGGTTATACTCCTCTATTTGTTGTTGCTTAGTAACTAGGAGCATTCATGAGCCCCATGTTTGTCTTTTTACGTAAAACGGCGACACGAATATGAGTATGGGAAACCACCCTAGGAGTGTTTGAACAAAATTCAAAATATAAACCTAGTGGAAGCATGTCTCGAAAGGTCCCAAAAAAAAAAAAAAAAAAAAAAAAAAAAGGAGAATGAATACTCCTTGACTTCTCATTCCAATAAAGTTCAAGAAGCTTGGTTATATGACTAGTAGGCTAACTACAATGATCTATTGAATTCTTGTATTTTCATGGCGTTATTGAATTGAAGTTGTTCATAACTATCAATATTTGTGGAGTGATGATTTCAAGTCTGAATAATGCCTGCCGATATTACAGTCTTTCTTGACAGTCGATCGCTTTACAAAACGATGTTTTTACTTAATGGTTAATTCAGGTTGAGAAGGCCAAGAACTTGACTGCTTATGTTCAATATGTTGAAAAAAAAAATCATCTTTGTATGTTGTGATTTATTGAATCCCTCTTTTTGATATAATGTTTTGCTTGAGGACAAGCAAAGTTCAAAGTTGGAGGTGGTTTGATAAGTGTATTTTTATGCATGTTTTATGTGTGTATTTGAGTAGAAATTGAGTTATTTTGTTGTTAGTTTCATTAGTTTTTGATTGTACATTGTTTATACTACTCCGAGGTGCTTTTATTGGTGTAGGTTGACCATTCGGGGCTAATTTTGGTGAATTTCGGACCATGGATTCATGTCAAAACATACCGGGGAGTTTAAGGATGCAAAAACGCTCGAAATTCCAAGCCAAACGCGTCATTTCGGGGTTTTTTTGGTCCAACACGGGCGGGGTGTCGGGCAACACGGCCATGTTGAAGGGGATCAAAAGAGGAGGAAAAACCGCACAAAACAGGCCGGACACGGCCTGGCCGTGTCGTACAACACGGCCTGGCCGTGTCACACGACACTGGCCGTGTCGTGGCAATTTTCCGAGAAAATTTTGTGCGGCGGCCGGCCGTCTTTGCCGACACTTCTGGCGTGTCAGGGACCCTTTTTGCAACTTTTCCATGTGAAATTTATGGAAAACTCACCTACCAAGCCTTTTGACCACTTTTATACACCTTTAACACCCAATTTTGCTGCAACATGTCCCCATATTCCCTCAATCATCATGTGTATACAATGATTCAACCAACTCAACCATGAATGTGCACACAATGATTCAACTAACAAGCATGGAAATGGGGCATTTGTTAATATGGTATTTCACAAGATGGTGCTTATAAAAGCCAAGAGTTTGAGTTGGAAAAGGATTCATTGGAGATTCATGTAATATTCACTCATAGAGAGATTCATAGTGTTTAACATTTTGAGTGGAATTGGGATCAAGAGGTCTTGGAGGAGTAAGCTTGAGGCAACATTGGGGAAGAAGGCTTGGAGCAACATCATCAAGTCAATTGAGATTTTGATAAAGATAAGTACACCATGTCTACAATGTTTATATCTTCTTGTGTAATTTATTCTTTGGTCAAAATCATGTGTAGCTAAACTCCTAGTGTTTGAATGTAATGAACTCTAGTATGGATTTGTGATTAAGGTGTGTATGTTTTTAATAAAATCTTCATGTCTTGTGCGATTCACTTATATTATGCTTCGTTCATTCGAATTGATATATGCGCAATATTGATTTGAAGTTTATTTTTCATCCGGAAATCGAGAGATTCATGGTGAAATAGAACCTATATAAGTGAAAAGAGTTGCATGCAATCCTAGATATAGGGGCGACATAAATCTTCGGATTAGGGTCAAACCTAATATGGGAATTCATAAATCGTTATAATGCAATCTTGGGGTTTTAACTAGAAAGAGATTTCAGTTAATCAACTTGAGATTAGGAGTTTTTCGCCTTGAGAAAGGGATTAACTTAAATCGGGAATTTCTACGGTCCATATAGCATGAGATTTTATTAAAAGAGGTTGGTTTTTGCTTAAGGGCTTATGGTTGAATCTTTTAACTTGTCAAATCACAAAAACATTCTAGAGGGATTTACATTCAAACACACTTCTATCTCTTGATTTCTTATTCTACAAATTTTACTTCATTTTTACACTTCGATAATTTAGATTCTTTATCAAACAAAAACTCTGAAAATTGTTAGATTAAATAACAAAAAGACGGTAATTATTAGTACTTACAATCCTCGTGGGAATGACACTCGGTACTCATAATCTATACTATAAAGCGATAGGTGCACTTGCCTACGGTTTTAAAGGTAGCTTTTGAGCCATCAAGTTTTTGGCGCCGTTGCGGGATTGTAATATTAAGAACGCCTTATTTTTGTTAATTTAATCATTTTTTTTTTCATCATTTGTCTTTCTTTTTATCTATCTTTGTAAGTCTTGGATTACACTTATCCTCTTTATTTACCGCATGCATGCATGCCTACTCGTCGCCGAATTTGGAAGCACACGTGCCGTGCAATACGGAGGAAAGTATTATCTGACCACGAGGAGGATATTAACGAAGGCAAGGATCCCGATATGGCGGATGAACAGAGAACTATGCGATGATTCGCCAAGCCATCCATGGATGGCACGACGCGTCAAGCATTGTAAGGCCCATTTGTTGCCGCCAACAATTTTGAAATTAAACCGAATGTCATTCAAATGGTGCAACAATTTGTCCATTAAACGACTTACCGATGAAGATCGAATAATCATATCGCGAATTTCCTCGAAATTTGCGATACTTTCAAAATAAATGGAGTCTCCGACGATGCCATCCGTTCGCCTATTCCCATTTACTCTTCTGGGGGCGGGCTAAACAATGGCTAAATACTTTGCCAAAGGAACGATTACAACGTGGATCATTATGGCGAAAAAGTTCCTTCAAGTATTTTCCACCCGCCAAAATCGCACGATTGAGGAATGAAATCTCTTCATTCACTCAAGAGGACAACGAGACTTTGTACGACACTTGGGAGAGATTCAAAGAGTTCTTTGCGAAAATGCCCACATCATGGCCTCCCCATTTGGATGCAAGTCCAAACGTTTTACAATGGGCTACTCTCATCGACGAGGCAAATGATTGATGCGGCGGCGGGGGAACATTGAACAATAAAACACCCGAAGCGCCCAAGATCTAATAGAGGAATGGCCATGAACGGATACCAATGGCAATCCATACGAGGTAAAACTAACAGTCGGTTGGTGTTTATAATGCGGATCAGTGGTTACACTAGCCGCACAGTCGAAGCTTTGACCCAAAGATCGACGATCTAGCGACTCTAAACCACCACCACCGCACGTTTTATCTTGTGAAACTTGCGGCGGATTGCATAATCATCAAGACTCCCACACACAATACCTCACGCCGAACATGCTAATTACGTTGGGAATCAAGGCGAAATTACCCAAGTAATCCTTACAAAGAACACATATAATCCTGGGTGGCGACAACATCCTAATTTTGGTTGGGAAATCAAGGCCAACCACGACCTAATCCCAATCCCGATCTACACACGGCTCCGGATCTCGGCCAAATCAAGGTAAACCTAACTTGGAAGATCTTATAACAAAGTTTGTGCAATCAACGAATACCCGATTCCAAGCGGTGGAAACATCCTTGAGAAATCAAGAGGCATCTATCCATAATCTGAAAATCAAATAAGCCGTTAAAAGATGATTTCAAAAGGCCACAAGGAAGTTTAGGGTAACACCGAGCCAAACCCAGGGAGCACGTAAAGGCAATCACCATCGATTTTCCATATGATCATGATTATACCAACACCACCATGCGAGAAATATGTGGAGGGCGGCGCATTACGAAGAAAATCCCATGAAAAAGGAGGTTGCAGAATACAAGCCCAAGATCCCTTACCGGAGTTTAACTGAAGAAGATAGAAAGGAGGACAAATTTGGTAAGTACCTTGAGTCATTCAAGCAATTACATACTAATATTCCATTTGTTGACCCTCCTTCAAAGCATGTTAGGGATCTTAATGACATCATTCCTAGTGAAAATAAGCTTAACAAATTATCAAATGTGCAATTGAATGATAAATGTCCTTCCAATGAACTACCACAAAAATTTAATGATCCAGGAAGCTTTATTATCCCTTGCACAATTGATGATTTACTGTTGATAGGGCACTAGCCGACTTGGGAGCTAGTATCAATGTGATGTCTTATGAAACATTTAAGCATGCGATTAGGTGAACTTAAACCTATTAGGATGGACATTCAATTAGCCGATAAATCGATTAAACATCCTGAGAGGTATTATTAATGATGTGTTAGTCAAGATTGACAAATTAAAATGTTTCGATCGATTTCGTTATTCTTGACATGCATGATAATTTAGAAGTTCCCTTAATTCTAGGCGTCCTTTTTGGCTACCGCTAAATCTCTCATTGATGTGCATGATGGAAAACTTACTTTGAGAGTAGGGGGTGAACAAGTTATCTTTAAAATTCCTTTGAGAAATCCTATAAATGATACTTGTTTTCCTATAAACTTGATTGAGACAAGGATAAATGATTCTTTGCTTGATATGTCTTCTAATAAATCCTTGAAAGTATGTGATGTTCAATGTGCAAAAGTTTCCACAGATAAATCCTATTTTGAGAATAACATGCGAAAAAATAGGACCATGAAGGTCAATTATTCAAAATCGATACGGGTGGCGATGTTGTTCAAAGAGATAAAATTTTTCATAAGTTCAAGGCTCCGCCCGATTAAATCTTCACATTTAGGTGAAATGGTCCAGCTATATGACGTTAAAGAAGCGTAGCAACCGGAGAGGCACTTGCCTACTATAAAACATATTTAGAAACCATTTTCTTGTTATATATATATATATATATATATATATAAATTGATATGATGTTTTCCATTTTCAGACCCAATCCAAGCACGCTTATTATTATTATTTAAAAAATCATCATATATTCTCATGGTATCTATATATATATATATATATATATATATATATGTGTGTGTGTGTGTGTGTGTGTGTGTGTGTGTTTATCCTGTCACAATCGGTGTTCTAAAAAGCGCTAGACACTAGTCGGACGGTGGAATAATTCTCATAATACAAAATTGTAAAGTCTATAAATGATATTTAAATTATTTTTGGACATGTATGATATTTAAACTTTAAACTTTAAAGTAATTCAACACCAATAATCTAATAAAATTATAATTCTATCTAAAATACAATGCATTAACAAATATTGCATGGATTTATGTAATATCAAATTATTAACTAAAGATTTCCGGCCCTAAAATTTGGTTTTATTTTTTTATTAAGAAAATTATATATATTCAATTTCACTTAACTGAATTTTGGAGTCTTCGGTCTTTATTTTCACTAGTCGAGTCGTTTTGTTAGGATTTCAAAAAAATAAAATAAATAGGCGCTAGGCCCCACCTGAGACCACCGCTTAGACAAAAATCCGGGCACCGGTGGCCATTTAGCGCTAGGCCCGCTGGCCCAGCGGCCGCTATGGGGATTTTTAGAACACTTTGGTCACAATACTAGCATGCCCATTCTCATCCTATTCTCTTCAAAAATAAACATGTTCTCTGCCTCCTCCCATGGAGTAGCTTTCCCCCTCTGTGTGAGAGTTGAAATGTTTTCTATTTTTTTCTTAGATTTATTCAGATATAAGTGGATCTGTACTATTGGGGCCTTATTTGGAAATTTTCATCGATTTATGTCACGCCCCAACGTGACGCGACGGCGATCAATCAATCACTTAAACAAAATAAACCCAACATTCTAGAAAACAATGCAACAATAGTGAAACAAGGTCTAAAGCGTGAAAAAACTACAAGTACAACAATATTACAATTACATCCCAACAACTTAATAGCTTACAGTCAAGAACTAGGAATAAAGTACACATCATATCACAGCTTAAGTGTCAAATGGGTCCTACGCCCTTCAATTACAGTCCAGAATTTCAAAGGAAATAAAAGAGTCCAACATCAGAAAAATAAAAGAAAATAGTCCAAAGAAAATAGATAACGATAGGAAATGAGTTCAACGGGCGAGCTCGAGAGTTCAATCCAAGGCGGGTTCGAACTTCGACAAAGTCATCTTCTAAGGTTAGAAAACGGAGAGGGGTGAGACAAAATCTCGGTGGATGGGGTGATCGTGTGCAAGTGTGGTGATATATATAGTTAATGCGAGAAATTTAGTTGTATGAAAACGCGTGAGAGATGATGCATGAATTCACACACACCACAAGCGTCATGAAAAATATATTTATGTAATATACTTATACAATTTAAGAAAACAGTTCGTGGTCACGCAGCACTATGGTTCAAGCGATCGGGAGGATTGCGTGCGGTTTGTAACGTCAATCCTATGCAAGGCAAGTAGCGGTTGCGTGCGGTTTGTAGTGCCAAACTATGCAATACAAGTAGCGGTTGTGTGCGGTTTGTAGCACCAACCAAACGGGTCCGATTAACTCCGGAATCGTGTGGATCGATGCAATGATTCCTTCGTTCTTCCTTGTAACTCCCGAGTAAGATGGTTCAAGACCTGTCACCTTATCGCTCCGTAGGCAAAGACGAAATCCACAGATGGAGCTAGCAAGGCCGGTTTGTCATAATCATGATTATACCTCAAGTACTACGACCCGCTTCCTCGGACAAACTCCGTCCCTCGATTGCGGGATTAGGGCGATAGGGCCGGAAGAGTGGAATAGCGGCCGAGCTGCCCGGTTCCATCCCCGTATCCATTCTCGATTGTGAGCTCGACACACCAAGTTGACTCGGCGGAAAGTAAATACAAGTTCGGAGTAGTAAACCAGGCGATGAGTATTATTGATTGCAAAGCGATTCGGGAAAATTTTGAAAATTTGCGAGTAGCAATTATGGCGTTGGTGGAGTTATTTGGATGAAGATAATTATCGGGAGGATAAGCAATCTTAGATATCTTGAAAGATTAGGTGGAACATAAGTCCCATTATAGATTCAAATCGCAAGACAAGGAAGTCGCCCCGCGATCGGGTATTAATCGGTCAAGGCGGTCCGATAAGTCAAGGATTTTTTGAGAAAATAAAATATTTTAATTAAAAATTAAAGTTAGAGGGTCCAGGGATGTTTTAGTAAAAGGAAAATAATTTGAGTTAGGTCCTTGATAAAAAGAAAATTTACAATTTAGCCCCGTTTTGTAAAAACCAATACTTTTGGGATTAAAAATTGAATAAATAAATATCCCGACCTTGAAAAATTATGAAGTCAGTTCCTAAATTCTCCAAAATTTTTCAGAGATTCAAGTTTTTGAAGTTTTGAGGTCTAGTTTTTATAAAATTCTCATATTGGCCCCAAATTTGTTAAAATTGCCATTTCGGGCTTTAAGTTTAAAATAATTGGAACTCACAAATAGAAAGGGCTTTTAATGTGATTCCAGTTGGAAAATATTACTATGGTTAGTGGGATATTGGGACAAAAGCAGTTTTAAAAATAAATAAGTTTAGGTCCTTTAACATTTGAATATTTCATTTTTGTCCCATTTTGAAATAATTGCCTTTAAGGCTTTTAGGGGTCCAATTGTTATGAAATTTGAACCTTGGGTCCAAGATATAATTATGTTATAGTTAAATTAGTATTTCCAGGTGCATGGACTGCATAAGTCCTAGAAATTATATTTTGGTCCTCAAGTTTAATCTTTTACAATTTGGTCCCTCAATTTTCATAAAATTACTTTCCAAGCTCTAAACACTTGGATTTTTGGAATACACTTAAAATATGTTATTTCCAGTCCCTTAAGAGTTAAAATTTCAAATTTTAAAAATAGGGTCTGGTACAGTTTCGAAATTTGCAAAATAGCCCTTAAACTTCTCAAATTTTACAATCTAGTCCTTGAGCTTTTAAGGATTGATTTTATTTATCTAAAAACTCTTAAAACTTTAATAAAATGTCAAAACATAATTTTTGAACCTGAGTTCAGTCCCAAAAATCAAAAATTACAGAGGGGTCCCTTAAGTTTTATTTTCTTGCAATTAAGTCCACCAACTTTCCATTTTTGCATTTAAGTCCAAAATTTGAAATTTAATCAATTATGCTCGACTTGTCCACGTTATAAATCATTAAAAATATAGATTTCAAGAGTCGTACACACACATATCCTTCTCGTACAGAATTTCATCAAGTATAACAATAAAATATGCATGTATGCCCTATTTTTCGATAAATCACATTTTTGAGCAACACTTGAGAATTTTTCCAACTTGATACAAGAAAATAGCATCCAGTACATCATATATATCTCAAGTGCTCAATAACAAAATACTACATGCATATTTTCAAATTAAAACACCTAGAAGTTGAAAGAATTTTTCCACTCACCTTAAAGATCGGTTTATTGGTGAAAATGGGATAAATCTCTCTCGATGAAGGAGTGATTTAGGTTAGCCCCTAAGTCAAGGAATAAAAAAAAATATAGGAGTTATAAGAATGTGGTTAAAAACTTAGGGAAAAGAAGAAGATGGTGAGAAAATTGGAAATACTACACTTACCTTGTGTAGTGAGTAAAATGTGACTAGTAATGGCTTCCAAGTATAAGGTTTTGGTCACCCTTAATGTCAACCTCCAAGGTCAGCCCCTAAAACTCTAAAAATGAAAATGGAGTGTCAAAATTTGGAAAATAGAAGAGAAGAAGAAAGTGTACTAAAAATTCCATTTCTTACCTTATAGTCCAACTTCTTCACAATTTTTCTTCAAGATGACTAGTCTCTTAACTTCTTCAAAGGTCTTCTAGGTATACCTCAAATTCAAAAATCAAACTTAAATTAGAAGGTGAAAGAGGTGAGCTAGAAGGTATAAGAATAGATAGAAGAAAGAAAATTTCTTACCTTGTGTAGTGTATATGGTTCGAATTTTTGAACAAAATGAGAGATGAATTCTTGAAGTTTTGGTTAAGTGTTAGTGAAGAAGATGAAGAATAGGTAGAGAGATGTAGGAGGATTTTTAGAGAGAGGAAAGAGGAATTACAAGACTTAGAAGAAATTTGGTGTTGGTGAAATGAAATGGGAAGAATAAAATTTTGTTTTGTTTTGATTAAATGATAAGTTAGAGTAATAATTGAGGGAATTAGGGAAGAAAGTAATATTTAGGCAACTTTATTAGGGACAATTAGCCAAAATGCTAATCTTAGGGGGGAATTTTTAATTGGTCTTGTTTGACCAATTGGATGATTGAAATGGTGGGATTAATTTAAGATGTAGATTTGAATTAATGGTGTAAAAATACACAAGATGAATACACAAGGTGTACATGTACAAGAGTTGGGAGATATTTCTACACCAAAAAATACACCAATGCCGTCCTCGTAAGGGTATTTTGGTAATTTCACATTTTTTTGTCCCAAAATTGATGATAATAGATGAATAAATATCAATCTCCAAAATAATTAGTGATTTCCTTGATCACTTATAAGTCTCATGATCACTTAATCTAAATCGAATTCTTAATTCTATAAATTATAAATCCCTAAAATAAATAGTCTCTTAAAATTCTAAGGTGACTAATAAATACACCAATAATAATAATGATGATCATCCAAGTGATCATAAATGCGAATTAAAATCAATAAATGATTATTATCACAAATAGAATTTAAAAAAATTAAATGCAAAATATATTTATCATTAATATTTACCCGTCAAAGCGACGCGGTAAAAAAGTCAAATTGTACAAAGACGATACGTGAGACAAGTACATGATCGAATAAAAATCGGGGCTTCACAGTTTATGGAATATTACAATATTTATAAATGAAAAATAAAATCTAGTGTAGATCACCCAAATCTTGTTTTAAAGTGCAAGTAGCACTCATCCAACCAAGTATCATAATCCATTGAGTTTGAATTGATGTTTTATGATCTGTGTCTTTTTAGATATTTGTTTATTGGGAATTTATTTGAGTTCTATTTCGTTTGACTTCAGAATCTTTTACATATTGGTTGTGTTGATTTGATCAATGAAATACTCAATTTTTTATGCAAAATTAAATAAAAAAATAAAGAAATTAAAATAGTATTCACATGTTTGGAAATGACAAAACTTTTATTTAGGCAAGTAGCGAGACATGTATTGTAACAACAAAAATCTTATCATAAGTATTAGTTATTTTGTTGTCACCAAATTTTACTATATATGACTAATTGTTAATATCAATAACTTTTAAATAGTAATCATTTTAAACTAATGGTCAATGGTGTTGGTTTTGGCACTTGTAATATCTATTATTATGTGAAATTTATACTAGGAAATTTATATATATTATGTTATTTTAGAAAGTATCTTTAGAATTTCTTTTTTCTTTTTAAAAAGCAGCGTTAACTAATACATTTTTTTCTTTTAATAATGATTTTCCTTTCCCATATAAATAACTACACATTCTGATTCGTTAATGTATTTGAGTTATATACATAGGCACGTAACCATATATAATAGAATTACAATTACATGGAATAATATCTACTAATTGACTATAAATTTACCACTTACTAAAATTGTATATTTAAAATGCTAGTAATTAATAAAAAAAAATACGTAACATGTTTTTGTTTTTTTCAGTGAAATTTAATTGATGTGTCTTCTCTAATATTATAGTTATATTTTGCTAGTAACAGTTATTTTAGAATTAATTTAAAAGATTGATTGCATTCAATAAAATTAGCATTGAATAAAATTCGAATAAAAGTTCTAATGCGAGAGACAAATGAGATCTTCTATTCCAAGATGGCGTTTCATCTCTTATTCTACCGCACGGATGATTGATACATGTATAAAAGTTAATTACCATATTAAAACCCCACATTATGTCCCAAAATTAATATAGTAACTTCTATACACGTGTCAATATCCATGCGGTAGAATAGAAGATGAAATACCATCTTGATATATAAGATCTCATCCGAGGCAGAGAAGGCCGCCGTAATTAATTTGACGCAAATTAAAAATCAACATACTATAGATAACGTACTTAATTATATAACCCTTCATTTTATTGCAAACTCCATAGTCCATGCATTGCTTCCGTGTGGAAGCTACATTATTATTGACAAAAGATTACAAACTAACTTTCTGTTTAACTTAAAAAAAAAAAGACCAAACACATCCCATGAAGATCAAGAGATTGACACAACAAACATTTTATATCCCTAGACATAAAATAATGACAAAAACACATGCATGCAAGAAACAACAAGAGAAGGGACTATAGCCATATATAGCTTAATTTCTTGCATCAAAACATTAATTGCTTAAAGACAATTGTAGCAAGATGGGAGGGTCTTGCCACAACTGTTCAAAAGCAAGTTAAGTGAAACCGGAACATTAAGGTTAATTCCCAACACATTGGCTTTAAGGGCGGTGCAAAGGCAAACGGAGGCATCGAGATCGGCTAAGCCACGAATGAGGGTACAACAGGGAGAATTGAGTGGTGATGTTCCGACCACGAGGTGCACCAAATCATTTAGCAAATTGGCGCAAACTCCGAATTGGAGAGTGTTTATGGGACATGTGGGCGTGGGAGCACGGACAGGTTGAGCTCACCGTTGCGAAGAAAATGATGTTCAAAACAAGAAAAAGGGAAGCTTTCATTGAATTCATTTTTGAATGGCTTGAAAAATTATATGTGATGTGTTTAATTTTTGCTTCAAATTAAGGCTGTGTGGGATGGGATTAATGTTGTGAGGGAGTTAGGGTTTTATAGGGGAGGAGTATGAATATTTTACAATATCTTAATTGGTGATTTTTTCCCCCCGCTTTTTGTGGAAGATTCATGTGGACACTTGGCACTACAAGACAAAATAAATAAGTACATAAATAATAAAAATTAAGTCATGATTAATGTGAAAGGTACATGATGAACGTGGAGTTGAAGCTAGTTGCAATTATAGTATATTATTCAATTTGTTAAATTAATAGTGGAATTTGATCCTTATATTTAATTTGTTTATTGGTTCAACCATGTGATATGTATCTTTTTTTTTTTTTTTTTTTTTGTTAAAATGATTTCCCAAACCTAAAACCCATTAATTGAATTACCATTTCTTACAAAAGTAACCACGATCTTGTGGTTAATTGGGTAAGGTTTAATTTCCATTTGTTTTGGGATCATTCCGTATAATCCACATGTTTAATTTAGTCGTTTAGAGAAAGAGGTTCCTATTGTTGTCCCTTATGGGTAGATCTGATCTTACATTTCAAAACGATATTTGAACACTTGAATTGGTTAATTAGGTAAGGTTTCATTTGTTTTGGATAATTTAATATCCATCTCTTCAAAGAAAGAGGTTTCTATTGTTTAGAGTCAGCAATATTGGGTCGGGCCGAACCGACCCAACTCTAGCCCAATGACCAAGTGAATCGGGCCGTATTTTTGTAGCTCATCCATCCCATCATATGTATTTTTAGTCGGGCTTGTCCGACTTTGTGTCATTTGAATCGGGCCAAAATAGGATATGTCCCTTTTGGGTCGCTAAAAATGAAGTCAACTCTATATGCATCTTTGGTCGACCCGATTTTGCTTTGGTTGTACAATTGTTGAGGCGGTCCAATGATATAGGGTGGGTTCTTGACACCGCAAGGTCTCAAGTTCATGATTTATAAGGGTTTACAAAGTGTACACTGAAATATACTAAGGATTTGCATCAACAACGTTGTTGTACTAGGTTGTTATGCTACAAGCACCCTTCCTTGATTAAGAGGGAATATTCTTGCTAGCTAGAAATGGGAAAGAATACGACCTAGGATTTTATCTATATTTAGCCGACATAGTTTGACCTTCTACAAGATTAATTATTGTATAAAACCTTCTTAATTTCCATTTGCAATAAGCTAGTTTTGTTTGAATTCCCAAATTAATTTTTAATCAAGTACAAATTTTAAAAAATAATTTGCAAGTTGGCGGGTCTAGCCACGTTGAACCAACCAAAATTTAATTATTAGATCTCGAGTTGCGGATGACGCACATGATATTTTAAGATTTTCGTGTTATCTCGTATTACAAATATCATTTATACACGCCAAGTGATTATTGATGATGCCATTAATTTATAACTGGTATGTCAAGTCTCGAGTTCAATATTTTATTTTATTTTCTTTTTGCAAAAACAGAGTTTTGAATTGTGTTAAAACACATACAATTTCGGTATTTGTGATTCACAATTGAACTTAATTCAATGTAAAATGATATTCTTTTTAATTATTTAAAACTATAATTGAATTTTAAATAATAACATTGAAGCAAGATTATTGTATCATGAAAATTGGAAAATCATCTTTTAAATATTTTTCTCACTAAAGCTTAATATTCTACCGTAACATAACCAAGAAAAGAATTAAGATTAAGTGGCTTCATTGGACTTAATATACTTGATCATTCCTATTAAATCCATAAGCTCTACAAAGTGTAAGAACCAATTACATATAATCATGATATTTAGCAAACTGTTGTATAAAAATGAATTTTCTAGTGTTTCGAAAGAATTCTTATATCTCACATGGAAAGAAAAAAGTTTAGTTCCCTTAACTAATATATCTGTCATAATTAATATTCCGGAGAAACTCGAAGCTTGGCAAAAAAAAATAAAAATAAAAGAAAAATGGATAAAGAGCTATGCCAAAATTTTCAATTATGGTGTAAAATCCACGATTTACCAAAATGAGAAGCTTTAATTAGAGGAAAGACAAAAACATTCAATAGATTTTTAAAGAAAGCAAAGAATTTAGTAACTATTCAACCCTTGGGTAAACTGATTTTCAAATCAAATATGGAGAAAATTAACACCCATTAGGACCTACTGTTGTAGACTCTGGGCTACCACTGCCAAAATGAGAAGCTTTTACATCATACAATCTTGTAGGACAAAAACATGCATGTGTATCTAAAAGATTTTCGAACTGCACAAGTTCTTAGTAAAGTCAAAGTTATTTTGAAATTCACATTTGGAAAGAACTTTGCTCTTAATGAAGTGTTTTTATGTATCTAATATTAGGGTAATTACCTTAATTAGCTTTGTAATTCTTTGTTTTTTTGAAGATAAGGTGTCATCTCATAAGATTATAATGGCAAAAAAATATCTCCCTATGGGCTAAGATTATTATAATGAGAGAATTTTTTTACTCAATGTTTCTGATGTTAATAATAAATTGCATCCTCTTCTTCTTACTTGATTTACTATGTTTGGTTTATGACATGCTAAATTATGACATATTAGCATTGTTCGAAAAATGTAATTACTTGGTTTAATTTCTAAAATTAATAGCACGAGCCTGAATAAATGTGATATATGTTGTGAAGCGAAATTATCAAAGAAATCATGTTTTTAAGTATGAGTATCTGAATTACTTAGTTTAATGAGTGGGTCGGGTTTTTGTCTATTCCCATCAAATCAAAATATTTTTAGTCATTTTTTCAAACACATGATTTTAGCAATTTGACTCGTGAACAATTCAATTTGTCCGTGAGTCAATTTAATCGCACCAACCTCCATCAGAACTAGCATCAAATTACCATATATAATTTGACACCGAGTTACCATAACTTGACATCGAGTTATCATAACTTGGAATCGAGTTACCATGACTTGGCATCAATCGAGTTACCATAACTTGACATTAAGTTAGAGTTATCATAATTTGGCATCAAGTTACCATAACTTGACATCCGATTACTCTCACTTATTATAACCCAATTATTTTGGTTTTCTAAAAAAGAAATTGAATTCACATAATTTTTTCGTTTCAAATCTGTTTTTCGTTTCAAATTAACAATTTTTTGATATCTATAATTCAATACATATATTGCATATACAAAAACAAAATATACATATTCAATTTTCTTAAAAAGTTTGAAAAAAGAGTACTAAGAGGATAGAGCGAGATAAAGTGAAAGAGAGATATAAATTGATCAATATTAGCTAGAAGGGTATGGTTTTATTTTCTTATGCCAAAATTATTATAAAAAAATATTTGTTTTCAAAAAATGGTTGGTTTTCATTTTTTCATAGAATATATTGGTCATTTTGACCATTACCACTAAAAACAATTATGGTGAAAATTGATGTGTCTTCTCTTTAATAATATGAAAGTTATAAATAAAATTAATTAAATTGAATAAAATTTGGAATCAAACATGCACACAAACATACATATATACATGTGAAAGTTCTAATAGCAAAGAAGGTGATGGAGATAAGATTTAAAGTAAGATTTAGTTTGTTATTTTATTATCAGAGATTTCAATAGTTAGGAGTTTTATTGTAGTAGTAATTTAATCTTATAAATACTAATTGTAATTTATTATTATTTTTAGGGCAGCTGAATATTATGAAAATTTTAAGATCCATCTCTTTTCATTGCGATTTATGTTTTTCTTCGTGCGTAAATCTGTTTTTGTTCGTTGTTCGTTTATTCACGCTTGGCTGCAACATAAGATAACGTAATGCAAAATCAACGGATATATAAAGTGACATGAATACAACAACCCTTCATTTTATTGCAAAATCCATAAATATAGTCCATGCATTTCTGCTGTAGAAGCTACATTATTGACAGAAGGTAACCCTCTGTTTAACCTTTAAAAAAAAGACCAAATACATCCCATGAAAAACATGACATGCATGCAAGAAACAAGAAAAAGGAACTAGCTAGCTTTCTTGGACTACATAGATAGCAAACAAAACATTGCTTAATTAAAGACAATTGTAGCAAGATGGGAGGGTCTTGCCACAATTGTTCAAAAGCAAGTTAAGTGAAAGTGGAACATTTAGGTTAATTCCCAATACATTGGCTTTAAGGGCGGTGCAAAGGCAAACGGAGGCATCCAGATCGGCTAAGCCATGGATGAGGCTACAACAGGGAGAATTGAGTGGTGATGTTCCGACCACGAGGTGCACCAAATCATTTAGCAAACTGGCGCAAACTCCGAGTTGGAGGGTGTTTATGGGACATGCGGGCAGTGGGGAGCACGGAACAGAGGTTGAGCTCACCGTTGCGAAGAAAATGATGTTCAAAACAAGAAAAAGGGAAGCTCTCATTGAATTCATGTTTTGTTGATGATGATAAATGCTTTGAAAGTTATGTAATGTGTTTTTTGCTTGGGATGAGAATGTTGAAAGTGAGTTAGGGTTTTATAGGGGAGGAGTGTGAATATTTTTCATTTCTTAATTGATGATTAATTCTTTATTTTTCTTTTTGCGCTTTTTTTGGGAGATACATGTGGACACATGGCACTACAAGACAAAATAAATAAGTACATGAAGAAATAAAAATTAAGTCATGATTAATGTGAAAGGCTGATGAACGTGGAGTTGAAGCTAGTTGCAATTATAGTGTAGTATTCAATTTGTTAAATTATAATTGTGTCAACCATGCATGTAATGCATAATTTTTTGTTAAAAAGAAGTTCTCAAACTTAAAACCCTAGTTCTATTTTTTTCAATTATTATAGATCATTGAATTAGTTTCCAATATTTGTTTTGGGATCATTTATTATCCATTTGTTCAAAGAAAAAGATTTGTATGTATGTTGCCCCTCATGGGACTTCTATTCCAAATGGTGTTTTAGCTCTTGAATTGTGGTTAATTAATTAGGAAAGGTTTCCATTTGTTTTGGGATCATTTAATATCTACATGTTCAAGAAGAGGAGGTTACCGGTATGAATTGAACCAAATTAAACTGAGCTTTTGAGAGTTTGAGCTTGACTCGTTTATTATCGAGTCGAACTAGAGCCTGAATTTATCGAATATATTGATGACTCGCGAACTTTTCGAGCTTAATCGAGCCTAAACGAACTTAGTAAATATTAATTGTAAATTGAGTTGTTCTTCAATTTATTACAAAAAAAGATGATATATATCTAAAACACATAATATATCTATTAAAATTTATGATTCATTACTCAAACAGAATACGTTTATTTAAATATTTTATATCTATCATAAGTAAATGTACGGAAATTAAAATTAAAGTCAAATTACTAGTTTAATTTATGCGAGCTTACTAACGAGCCTCATTAAACCAACTCGAACGAGTTTTTATCGAGTCGAGCTTTGAATAGCTCACAAGCGGCTTGATTCATTTGCGGCCTAGTTGAGGTTCCTACTATTGCACCTCATTGGGTGGCCTAACGGTACTTGGGTCGTGGGTTCAAGTTCAAATACTCACTAGTCTCTGCACCATTTGATTACGTCTAGCTAGTGTGGTTTACTTGACTGCATGCAAGGGCGGAGCCAGGGAATAAAAATAGGGTGGGGCGATACACAAAAATGGAAAAATGGAGGCCAAAACACAAAAATCATATAAACTATAATTAATTATTTTTAAGAAAAAAATTTTCTAGTGTAAATTTTTGTTTTTAATAAATGGGGAGGGGCTCCTCCGCCATTGTTGGTTTGTAAGAGTTTACCGTGTGCACACTCGAAAAATAGTGGCTTGGGGACTCCGTTATTAGAAAAAATTAAGAACAAAAAAAAAAACAAAAATAAAAAGAGAAAATATGGATCCGTTTATGAGACCGATTCTATGAAACACAAAAATATGGATTTTTTTGCTCGATTTAAAATTTACTCTTGCAATATTCTCTTCGCATAATATTTTTTTTTTTTTGGTCAATGTGATGTTTTTGCTTTTTTTTTTTTTTTTTATCAGCGTTTGAGAGAAATGTATATCATCTATGCATAATAAACAAGGCTGAACAAACTGATTAATTGCTAAGACAATTTTCAGAGATAAATTGTATTCCATCATGTTAGCCTATAATTTAATTAAATTTAGGGATAATTACAAAAAGTGCCATTAAGGTTTGACCTAATTACAAAAACCCAACTAACTTTTAAAATTACAAAAAGAGGTTTGATTCGATGTTAAATAAGGGGTAAACTGTAATATTTTTATAAATATGAAGGGGATTATGAAATGATTTTTGTTTATGAAGGGTATAAATGCTAGACAAAATGAAACCTCCTTATTATTTGTAATTTTGAAAGTTAGATGGGTTTTTTTGTAATTAGGTCAAATCTTAAGGGTACTTTTTGTGATTACCCCTTAAATTTATAACCTCAACTCACAACTAATACAATATGGAAATTGATGTGTCTCACCAATTCATTGGACGAATTGGAATCCATCAACAACGTTGTTAATTGTACTAGGTATATAAGTTATGTGCTACGAGCACCTAAGAGGGAATATTCGTGCTAGCTAGCTAGAAATGGATAAGAATACGATGTAGGATTTTATCTATAAGCAGACATAGTTTGACCTTATATAAGATTAAATATTGTTGAAAACCTTCTTAATTTCCATTTGCAATAAGTTAGTTTTGTTCGAATTCCCAAATTAAGTTTTTAAATCTTGAAACCGTCCTTGATCTAACTATGATAATGAAGTAATTAAGTACAAATTACCAAAAAATAATTAGCAAGTTGGCGAATCTAGACACATCGTAACAACCAAGTATTAATTTAGATCCGGGGTGTCTTTGGAGGGTACATAATTTTCTATTCCAAACAATGTATCGATTTCGAGTCAAATATCGTCCCTACACACCAAGTGTATTGATGATGTCATTAATTTATACTTTGCGTTAATTAAAATAGTTGGAATTAATAAGAAATCAAATATATTTGAAATAGAGGATCTGGACCGTCAATTTGAGGTGGGGGCAAGTCTCAAGTTCAATATTTAATTTGAAAATCCAGCGAAATAGCACCGACACTTTAGGTCAAATCTTAGTAACCTCCAATACTCCGAAAAAAACAAAAACTTAGTACCTTCAAAAATATTAATAAATCAAGGTTGCTTGCATGAGTAAAGACAAGGGTTGAATAGTTGCTAAATTCCTGCTTTCTTTTAAAAATCTATTGATTTTTGTGCCTAATTTCATGGGTTCTCGTGATAGGAATAGTTAAATAAAATTTCATTCTGATCGCGGAATTTACCGACATAAATAATTTTATCGCTAAATTTTGCAAGAACCTCTGAGAATAAAAAAAATATTATTTTTCCTAAATTATACCGATATATCATCAATAATTTTTAAATTTACTTGACAAAAATAATATAGGTATTTACTAATAATTTTAGATTTTATAGGTAAATATTTATGTACAATAATTTTACCTAAACTTTGCAAATCTGATTTTTTTCTTATATTGCAAGATAAATCAAATAGCCCAATCATATCAATAGTTTGAGATTAACCCATGGTGAAATTATATAATACAACTCAATTCTTATAAGGTCCAAGAAGACTAGATTGTATTTGAATGGGGAGATTTGGGATGAAGGATTTGAAATCGGCCCTTAGATAAATCCACACTCTTATTTGACTTATGAATCCAAACCAATGGATTTCAAATCCTCTTTAAGTTGTATTTCGTTTTAAAAGAATTTTAAATCTCTACCAAAACTTAGTTATCTGAAATCCTTTTTTTTTTCCCTTTTATGCACATTTGTACATTCACATACTGCACGCACACACAAATACACACTGTAAGTTCAAAAACATTAATTTACCAGTAACCATTACAACCCCCTCAAAAACACAAAAATACTAACCAGTTTGTCACTAATTAACAAACCTTTCATAGGTTTTGGCAGAGACTGTCAACTCGAAAAAAAAAAAAAAAAAATCTCCAAGAAGCACAAAATTCAGCAGAAACAAAAGATCAGGAGATATCACCACCTCCTTCACCTGGAGCTGAACTTAGTTTATGCTGCTGCAATACAATATGGAGACCGAAAAATAAAAAAGCGAAACGAAGTTAATAAAGAATCAAAGAATGGGAACTCCGACTAGTTAATCGAAAAAGATCAACGGATGATACTGAAACTCTCTATTGGTTCAGATTCTTTGAGCATGGAAGCTGCCTGAAAACAGTCGACAGCATCAGCTATCCTTCCATCGTCCTTATGAACCATGCCTAAATGGTACCAAGCCATGTAATTGGTGGGTTCGATTCTTAATGCATCCGAAAGTAGAGTTCTGGCCACCGGCAACATCTTGGATCCCATTTTTGACAGCACAGAGCCAATTAATATTTTGCTAGGTACATACTTTGGTTCCAATAAAAGGGCATTGGTATAAGCAGACAAGGCTTCGTTAATATGCCCTTGTTTTTGATGCATAACACCTGGTGAAAAATACGATAACGATAATAAGCAGGTTTCGTTAATATTCATTCATAGTGTAGCATCTTACGATCAACAAATCCAACACGAATGATCAAAGAGTACTTACTATGTGAACTAAATGAAAAGCACATATCATTTTCTTAAAATCATTTTCTTAAAAGCACATATCATTTTCATTTACTGTATAATATACTTTTCAATACTTATATCATTGCCAAACTTCTGAAGTTGTATCGAATAGTTTTATGTCTTTAAACGAATAGTATCTACTTCATATCAAGAAGGAAAAGAAAATTGACAAAAATATTACGTATATTACCCCTTCTCTCCAGGATGAATACATTCACGAAAGTCAACGACCACCTTCGATCCAGAAAGTTCACTTTGACAGGCCAACAAGATACATTGTCCTTATCCATGGAAATTTTACTTTTTCTATCTTTTAAAAAAATTTGGTACTTTATCCTCTCAAAAGTGATAGGTACAATTTTTGAACTCAATACTGAGGTACTTTTTTGCAAATAAACCAAAAGGATAAAAGCCAGCTTTTAGGAATATATTATACTCTGGCATTGCCCATTGGGTTAGATCATTTCTTCTCCCCATAAATGAGGTCTTTTTGCAACAACAGCTCTTAGAATGCACCTATATTCTAGGGCACACTTCTAAGATTGTGCAAGAGTAATTTTCTGTAATACTGGTGACCAAAAAAGGTGGAGACCTTCCATTTCATTTTTTCCTTTTACTTTATAAACATTATCAATCATGTAATGGGATATGACTAGAGCAACTATCTCAACTCATCGCCATCTCATCATATTTTCTATGCAAGTGGGAAAACCTATGATGATGATGGTTTTGGAATTTCATCTCATTTCTCCTTCATATGAAGGTTGCGTTAGGAAAGACATCCGGCGTAAAACTTTGCCACTTTGCTTTTTGTGTGAATTTGTAGTGTTAACTAATTTTAGGCAATTAATTGACACTATAAACTTCATACCACCGACCCACATAGTGGGATAAGGTGCAGTTGAAGATGATGATGACGACATTTACGACTTTATAAACAATAGGAGGTTTGATTTCTTACCTTCTGTGTGCAGTATTTCTGCTGAATACTCTTTCAGCGTTCGAGCTTTTTCCAAACATATCTCTGCATCCTTCCAATGAGAAAGGATAGAGTATAACTGTGCTAGTCCATGCCATACTTCATATTCATTTATGTTATCATCCTCCACCTATAACATCCAAGGGACCAGCAATCATTAAAAAATTAAACATCCGAATACAAGTTTAACAATAAAGATAGCCTAATGCAGTCGTAGTTCAAGAAGTACTACTCCCATTAAAGGGACTGGCATCGAAAAACTTCTCGATAGCACGAATGCCAGTAATTTGTTACCAATTCCACATCACCAAAAACACATGAAACACAATTGTAACCAAAATAACAGAATTTTCCGCATCATATTTAACAGGCTGAGTAAATAGGATCCAGAATTTAACCTGAGTTGTTCCAAGAGGTCCATGAGATTTTCTTTGTGCTTGTACCAATGCGAGAAGATAACGATACGTTTCAATGGCATCCTTGTGTAGAGACTGAGAAATTTTTAGCTTTGCTTTCATCCTGAGAAGTGGTCCTTGATCCCACTTTGAGGTTTCATCTAAAGCGGCATCAGTAACCACTTCAGCCTCTGAAAAGCGTTGCTGAGCAGATAAAACTAATGCGAGAAGTCTCCAGCCTCTTATCATGGATCCTCCTGTTGCATCTAAATACTGCTTTGCGTATCGCAAAGCTGCGTCCAGATTTCGGTGCTCAGCGTATTGAATTCCTAACTCATACATCAGATCTGAATTTTCAGGCTCTAGGGCTAATGCGCTGTCCAATGATTTCAGAGCCTCTGACAGAAGGCGAGATCTCTCAAAGTCCGATGAAGAAATTTTTGCTTGCTTTCCCAAGCAAAGGCCCAACATACGGAGGCCAACGCCTTTTAAATGTTCATTTGGTCCATGTGCATTATCAATTGCATTTCGTGCATATTTCACACCCTCAGCAGCAAGAAACACATTCTCACTGCATATCTTGGCTGCTAGCAGTAATGACGTGATATCATTGGGCTCCTCGTGCTTATGTAGAGACTTCTTCAGCAGATCTAAGGCAGAATTATTCTGTCCAGTTCCACTCAAGGACAGTGCCATGGCTTTCCATCGGTCAATACGAGGTATCTCCCCGGGCATGACCTCTTCAAGTTGCTTTGCTAAAACTGAAGTTTGGCTGCACAGAGATAGAGCATACGTAAGGTGCTCTAGCACCGTTGGGTCCCATTTGGTCTTGCCAAGGTAAAACTTTCTCATAAGGATCATCAAAAGTAAAATGGCCTCTTCCAGATTGTTTTTAGGTACATAAGAACCATCTATTTGCACAGCTAAACTGGGTGGACCAACCTCTACCCCACTATACAACAAGAAAATTGCAAATGCTTTTTGAATCCTTGCACAACAGTCGTTATCAAGGTTCCATTGACTTAGTAGGGCTCGGCGGTATGCAGACATTGCTTCTGGATAGCATCTAGCTTGCTTCCATAACTCTGGGAGAAGCTCAACAGCATGGCTAACGGTTTCTTGAAGCTTATTTTCGACCAATACGTCAGGTATACCATCAGAGAATATCTTTTCTACTGCATCAAGCACACTTCTGCACTCCTGAGCAGCCTCTAGAAATATCAAACAACAAGTTTTGTATCTAATCAGATAAATATAAGCAATATGGGAAATTCCGAATTTTTCTTTAAAAAAGAAAGGAGATGGGAAACATGAAATTAAAGATGAACTAATCTCAGAACTCTTTGGAATTGTTTGAATAGAATACTACCGGTTAATTTTCCCAGCTTCTGAAGAGATTTGGCTTTCAAATATATGGCCTCAAGCACAAGGTTAGTAGCATGCTGTGACACAACAGATGCTGAGCCTGATTCACTGCGTGACCGACCCTTTTTGGACGGCTGTTTATCACCTAACGAATGTTGCATCCGTTGTATGGCTGCTTGAAGATCAATGCCATCAAAGACCCGTAAAGCACCTTCAACATTTCCTCGTTGATATTCTAACTTTCCAAGAAGAGCTCTTGCTTCCTGAAAATAATTTGATAAAGTGTCATTTTTGACACTTACCTTCAATTCAGTCATGAAACAAATAGTAAAGTTGTGGCCAAGAAGATTTCACAGAAAATGAGAGCTATCAAATAATGGTACTGAGGAAAAATAAAACACTAATCCTACACATATAACCTTAAATTCCAACTTAGCAATTTAGAAACAAAGCCAAAATAGATAGATTTATTTCACAGATCAGTGAAGAGCCCAGACATCTCAAGCTATTGCACTGATATAAGAAAACTACCAAATGGGAATAATCATTCATTTGAGGATTAGAGCTCTAAAAGTAACACTCTTGAGGATAAAAAACCATTGTTTGAAATTAAAAAAGTGTATCCTTTTCCCTACAATAACTATCACTTTCATGATTACCCTCACTCAGCAAATGAAAGAGTATTTACTTGTTACTTAAGGACTAAAGAGGAAACTGTTCCCAATTCCAGCTTGCATAAGTTCAAACGGAAATGTATAAGCATGATTTTAAGGGTATAATACTTACGACTATCAGAACAGTAATATAAGGACTATCCCGAAAAGAACTTTACACATTGGTGCACGCACTGTATAAACATACATTCATACATACATACATGTACATATATATATATATATATAGAGAGAGAGAGAGAGGAAAGATATGGGAAATTTATTATATAGATTGGAAGCACTCATTCTTCTTTTTGTATTATGTCTGCTTCTTAGCTTTTTTTTCTTCAGTTCAAGGTTGACCGTTTCGGTATAGGCGATCTCCAAAAACTTTACTTCACAATCTCATTAGCATCTCAGGAGTTCAAAGATATCTACTTTTACAAACCAGGCAAGTTGCACCAGTTTCCAGGGGGATAACAACTATGATGAACTTCCGAAATAGTCTCAAAGTATGACTGACAGAAAAAAATCTGTATTTTCTTGTGAAGACAAGACCACACTGTTTTTTAACTCACCCTGTTAAAGATTATCGTAGCATCCTTTGACTTAAAACTACTAGCCAATTATTTAGCGATATCAAACACAATATGTTTACATTTTTACTATTACTGAATTAATTCAGCTCCATAAAAATAAAATACTTGGGCGTATCCCCCATTTGCAATCAATAGAAGCAATTTCAAAGGCCAAATTTTAAAAATATGATACTTGGATGTATCCCCCATTTTCTATTAATATAAAACAATTTCAAAGGTCAAATTTAAATGAATAAAAGGCCGACTAGCGCTCCCAAAAGAATGAGGCTTCATACAAAGATAAGATTGTGCCCAACTTATGTGTAACTGGAAATTACTTTTCGCTAAGTGACTAATGAGATTGCTAAAGACTTCACCTTTACTCTCACATCACAAACGTGATATTTGTCATCCAGTGATGCCCAACTTAGCTAGTATCTATGTGCAAACTTTCTTGCCACACTAGCTTCATTTCCAACTACTTCAACAGTACTTCATGAGGTATAATGGCAAGTCATCCTACTCAAAGACACCAGCCATAATAAATGAAAAAAAAATGGTAGACTGAATTTTCAGGGGAAGCAGGACAGAAGCTATTATGACTGCAATAATTTGCGGAGAAGGAATATCAATTACTTCTCTTCATTTCCTTTACCCCAAAGAGCAAGTCTTGCCAAAATTTTGTGATCTACGGTAAAATATGTCTGAAAGCCAAACAATCGAGCTTTTTACTAAAGGAAAGTGGAAATGGTTGTGGAATGTTCCAGGACCAAACGAATTTATAAGGATGTGGATGATCAGTTGCGTTTGTAAGAAAATGCGTATCCCTACGCACACCGACACAAGAACAAGAAAGAAAAAAAAAAACACATTTGCAGCGAGAATATAAATAAGCAAGCACGAAGGCGCTGATTGAAATGGTTGAATGCGCAAAGAGGACACTTAGCAGCTGTCGAACTCCAAGAAAGTTGGTCTCTCGAAGAAATTGAAGCCTACTTAGCATATTGAAGCATTTTTATCTCATGACTTACATCATATAATAAAACTTCTTCCAGCAAGAAGTAACCTTAGCCAAAAGTCAAAAGAAGAGAAAATAAAAGGCGAAGGCAGTTTCCAGTCACTTGAAAATGCAGGACAGAAAAAGACCATTATGGCAGGAGGAAAAACATCACACTCACTCAGTGTAATGAAGAATGCCCATATTTGTATAATTTCCACGGAAAATATAAATTCTCCAAAAGATCAACCTTTTAACAATTAGAGATTTTTTGCCTCTCCATAAACAAAGAATAGTTGAGTTTCATAAATGCAAGAAAAGCATTAACCCAATAATCCAGAGTGGAATAAATTTCATATGCAACATAAGGAATAAAACATGATATGTGTTCTATAAATCCAACCTCAAAATTTAGTGATAAACCATCTCGCAATGCGGATTCAGCCTCTTGAATATTTCCCTCATCGAGCTTTGCTTCGACTTCATTTGTACTCATGGAAATTCCATTGGCAACAAATTGGCGAGCAGATGGATCGTTCTCGCCTTCGGGCAAGTCTGGTGATTCACCTTCTGACATCTCTAATCCCAACCTATCCTCGCTAGAACGCACGAAAACAACAATGTCCCATCATATTCAGCAACCTGCAGTTCCACAAAATCAATACAACGATAACAATTAACTTAATTGAACTTCCAAAATGCTAAATAACCTCATTTTACCTAGACATAAGTCCGTAAATAATGAAATGCAGAGACCCACGGAACATATATCAAGAATTTCCCAAAATATATGCAAGAAATCAACTCATGAATAGAAAAAGGGAATTTTAATATATCTGCGTGTTCATTTTTATCGAGTCCAGAGAAATCTAATTCCAATTGGAATTAGATTCATGCTTAAGCTCAATCTAGGTTAAATCAAAACGAAATAGATCGGAATCAACAGATTTACCATTAATGAAAATCATTTGCCAAAATCGCAATATATATATATATATATAAATAAAATCCATTTTACCTTTCACAAGACGATGGTGTCCAATGTATGATTCTGAAGAAAAAGTCCACCTGAATGCATAGTTATGGACAGAGAGACACGAGAGGAGATTAAAAATACTATAATTATATTTTTTGAATGCAAAATACCATAATTATATAGAAACGAAGAATATTTTTTGGGGAGCATATATAGAGAAAAAAGTGCTACCATATATTTACATATAATACACATTGGACCGTGCGTAAATTTTTACACATCCATAATAAGTCTCTTCGGATATAGAATGGAATAAACATTATTATCCGTCAAATTAATTTAATAGTTTAATGGTAGTGCATCTATATATGATTATAATGCACTCAAAATAATCTCTGTGTTGTTACTATTCTCTGTGTGTTGGGGCCAGAAATTTACCCCACCGAGAAAACCCGATCTTTAATGTCCGTTCCGCCTGATGCCTACAAAACAACAAAGGAGAAGAAGGGGGGGAGGGTTTTTCCGTCTGCCCTCTCCGACGCTCAAGTCAAGATTACTCTAGAGAGAGAATATATGTAAAATCAAACAAAGAAATCAAATGTGTGTATTGAAATTCTCACCCGAGGCACCCTTTTTATGAGCTATTTATAGGTTGGCATTAGGTTTGCGTGTTTACCGCCAAGCTAAAACCCTAGCTAACACACGACTTAGGTTAATTATTCATTTTGGGCCGCACACCTCCCAAATTATATTGATCCTATTTAATAGGCCAAATATAGTCCGTATCACCGTGTTTTTCCTATAACTTGAGAATAAATCGAAGTTGAATAAACCATGTATAATATAAACATGATACTTCAAGTCAAATGACTAATATTGCACTATTAACCATAATAATAAAGTTCATTTTTAAATTAACTAAATATATTTTATAATACTATGTTAATACATAATTGATTTTTAATAAAATATTTTTTTGTATTGAAATAATAAGAAATATTAAAGGAATATTCTTGTTAGTGCAAAATTTGAAGTAGAATGATTGGAAATGTATTCTACAGAGGTAGAATATGTGGCAGCTGCACAAGTTAGCAAAAAAACAATCTGGTTGCAAATGCTAATGGAGGAGCTCGGACATAAAAAGAGAAAATAACTCTATTTTATGATACTTGTATAATACTCATATAATAAGTGTATATGAATAATTAAAAAATATTTTATTTTTTATACACATTCTGAACTTAACCAATAAAATTCATAGTTTTGGGATGAAATGTAAATGTACATGTATTATATTATCCCGTATTTTTACAAGATTTTTTTGCGAAACTAGATTTTTACAGGACTTTTTTGTTATTGTCCGAATAGTTACACCAACAATATTGCAAGTTTGCCTACTAACACTGATGGAAGTAATGCACTACAAAGAAAAGATTGTTCAACTACTTAAAATATGATATCCATATTCATCTTTTCAGCTCTTCTATGTGTTGTGCAAGTCCTTGTAAGACCTGGAAGGTGAAAACAAGCAATAAACCAAGAAAAGAATTACAATAGAAATCAGTTTCCAGCAATATTAAGAAAGTGTTTGCAAACGCTATAACAAAAAGTTATTCTCAGCTTTTAGCCGGAAAAAAAATATTTTTTTAGTATTTGCAAATGTCAGCTTTTGTTTTCTACTTCTGCTTTATTTAATCAAAATCCAAAAGTTGGGGGCGGGATGCTTCTAATTTTGGGAAAAAGTGCTTTTGCAATTTTTGTAAATAAGAAATTTTGTCCCCAAACACTTCAAGTGTGATTTTTCCAGCGACTACGAGCTTGTAGCTCAAGTGGTATCGCTCACCCTTTATAAGGGTGTTGACTGGAGTTCGAACCCGATATCTTTCAGTTTCTTGGAAATTTATCCTCTCCCCTCCAACCAGTACTCCCAACTTATTTAAAAAAAGTTTGATTTTTCCAGCTTTTAGATTCTATTGCAAACATATTGATTCTGATTACTCACCAACTTGGTATCTTTGAGTGCATTTTCCAGCATCCTGATTTTCTGGAGAAAAAGTAAAAGGAGAACAGATTATATTTACTTTGTTACTTTCCTAAATTTCATAAAACAGAAAATGCATGACAAAATAGTTGGAAAACTCACTTCTTCTGCATCTTCAAGCACAGGCTCAAATGCTTGGATCTTCTGTAACAAAGCTTTATCGACATATTTTCTTCCCGGAGAGTCCCTGACAATCTCGTCTGTTGGTGAAGTTATATTGTGTACGTCGTTGTAACGAACATTGTCCTGCGTTTTAAAATATTTTTAGCTCATGAAGGGAGAAAATGTAAGACGGAATAAAAACTCAATGAGTTTTTTTATAATTTTCAAAAATCTCTGGATTTTTTTGTAATTAGCCCGAATCTCGGGCTATTTTTGTAATTATCCCAAATAATAATATGGCAAGACATTAAACTTGCACCAATATAATATGATGTACTAAGCAATGAATGTAACAAGCAAAAGGCAATAATAGCATGCAGAATGTGGATTATAGAGAACAAGGCTGAACATTGTAAAACTCCTAATGCAAAGTGCCAGCTGATGCATTCAAGACAGGGATGTCAATCCCTGACCCAACACGAACCCTAACACGAATCCGATACGAAGTTACTAATTTGTTTAAAATGTAGTTGTTTTATCTTTTACTTATTTTTTGATGAATTTTGAACATAACCTGAAACCAAACTCAAACACGGCCCAATTGACACCCCTAATTCAAGAGTCCTCTGACTCTGAGCCAAACAAATAAGGCAACTTCGATCCATTTCACAAACTTAACTCCGAGGCTAGATTACACGGTAACATGGAACAATCAAGGATCGAAATTTTATTTTTTATCATGCGAAAAACTTACCGTATCACCAGGGAAGGCACTATTTTCATTTGAAGCATTCGTCGGCCCATCTTTCTGTTCCTCCTCAGTATAAAGCATTCCCTAAAGCAGAAATTGTGAGTGTCCATCAACATTCCATGATGATGTTCACAGGAATATATAGTAGTAACAAAACGAACAACGTTTGTAATGATTGGCGAATCGATGGAGATGATTAAGAACCTGAAGCATTTCAGTGATTTCAGGATCATTCCATGGTCCTTTATCACTAAAAAGGCAACCACCGGATTCAGAACACGTGCAGTCACCACCCAAGAAACTCGGTAGGTTACTGTAACAATATTTCTGTCAATTAGTCGAAACGTTTTCGCCTTCAAATAAGCATCAGTGATTAAGGCTGTTATTTACCTTGGGTCAATAGCTTCTGTTAGGCTAGTTTTGTAGTCAGTTCCCAACACCTACAAAGTACTATGTGAAAAACAAAATTTATTTCTCATACCAATTGGCCATCAAATATCTGTTGTTGTGTAAGATGGCCGGGGGACGGAGGGAGACGAAAAAGAAAGATATGCTTACTCGGATCTTCGCCAAGGTGCGTGCGTCAAGAAAAGCTCTGATTGCTTTCCAAAGTACCTTAAATCCCGATCCAGCGTTTATGATATAAAGCTGATGCAGTGTCTGCAAAATATCAGTTTGTGGAACATGTTTTAACTATTTAGGTAAACAAAGCATTTCAACATAGTTTCCCATTAAATATGGATAAGAAAAACAAAACAAAACAAGACTTTGGTATAAAGCATACCTCAGGATAATAGCTGCTGTCAATTTTTTGAATTTCCATAAAGATATATCTAGCAGGCTTTGAGAACTGAGACATTCCCTGTACAAGGAAGTTGGCTGTCTTATTAAAGCATTGCGGTAAAACAGGATAACGCGGGACTGGTTATCGTGAAATACGAAAATATATCAATCATGAACATTTATGTGGACGTAACACGATGATCATGTAGGGAAGAAGTATATATATTCTCACCACATCCTTCACATCCAAGATACTTAAGGTCGAGGCTATGTGTTTCTTTGCAGCAAGCGAACACGCGGGATATCTCCAATTCAGAGTCTTTTCTTGTTCACATACATGATGCTTAACAAATCTATCAATGGTAGTCACTTGAAGAAACCTATCAAGATCAACCATCCCGATTCGTTCGATATAAACTGGCCGCCATATCGATCAACTCCATGAAATCCATGAGGATAGCATTTTTTAACCTCTTCGTATTCTTCATACTTAAACTCCTGTCACACAATCAGCTGAAATGCAACAGATGTTTTTTCCTAAAGGTCCCCTAGAGAGTGCACGAACGTTACATGCACAAATGTGACGTCACATTCTAGTAACTTGTAACTGGATGATTATACTATGTTGTCAATCTTAAAAAACATTATGCTCACAATATGATTAGTTAACACTTAACACGAACCATATCAAAGGTCAATAAAACACCATCTGTTAAAAAAGAGCATCAATCTCATATACTAGCATTCTAGAAGAAGTTTAGCCATGTAGAAAAGTTTACCTTTGAGATCGCGTCGACACCAAATTCTTCTCGCCACTTAATGTACTTCATAAACATGTCTTTCGCTTTCATTAGATCGAAGTCTCTCATTCTAAGGAATCTGCAGTCATATTAAAAACCAACAAATGAAGGCAAATAAAAACAGATCCAATTTAATCAAAACTAATGTGTCAACCTTATAGACATTAAGTATCAGGAGAAAGAGAACTATACCTTAAAAGAGTATGATAATCAAAGTGATTCCCTGGTAAAATGCCCTCAAGAAAAAGCAATTCACGAAACAATCGACAACTTCTTCATCTCTAGCATTATGGGGTCCTTCGAAAACCATTTTTCGTACTCTGGCTCCTCAACAAACTCCCAAATGATTTGCTAGACTTGAAACTATTCGACAGCATTGCCTTGAAACTACGTTTGGAACTTTTTCGATCTTTTAAGGGCGACAATTGCCAGTGAGCTTCAATAGGAGGGTAAAATGGTTTCGTCTTCTTTTTTAGTATACGTCGAATCTTTAGTACTTGGAGTTGGAGACTGCTTGGTTCCTCCAACACCCGCCGAAATAAATATTTCTTTCAGCAATTCTTTTGGTTTCTGCATATGTGCCTATTAGGATCATCATAAACAGAAAATGCATAATCATAAATAACCGATCAAAGGGTTCGACAAATAACCGATCTCCAAGACCTTTTGCTATAGAAATCAATCACAACTCAAGCATGAGAAACCTCTAAAGATTAAACAGAAACAAAATTTTCACTACACAAAACTGGGAAACAGAGACTACTACTACATTTGCACTCAAAGACAGAACCCTCTATCAGATATAACATCAAATATAGCGATAGCTTACCAGAAATTTCGATTTTCGTTCCGCTAAAGAACATTTTTCTACTCCAAAATGTAAATGCTTATGAAAATTTTCAAAAAATCCATCAAATCATCAATCATTATTACACATCATCCCACAATTTCCACTATTCATCTACTACCAATCATATCCAACCATTATTTTACTTTTTTTTTATATCAAATCAACTTTCATCATTATTTCATCTCATATCTAATCACAATCTCAAAATTCTTCTTTTTTCTTCCAAATTTTTTTTACCACTATTCTCTATCAAAAAAGAAAATTTTCAAAATAAAAACATATCCAATCGTTACCTAAATTTTCCCAACCGCTTTCATTAATCACCAACCAAGCATACATTAGGCTTCCAGTGCATTTCTCTACTAATATACACATTTTCCAGTTCATCATATCAAACACCTCTTCCCACCTCGAAAACTTCTCTCAATCACTAAACAAACATACCCTATAAGATTCCCAATAAATCATAAACAAAGAAAAAGGCAACCCATGAAACTCATATAACATAACAGATTGTATTTATAACATCAAAGTAGACCCAATATGGATTTTTAAGTAGAGATGAAAGAAAAGCTTAAATAAAATGCAAAACACATACCAATGTTGTTTGCAGGTTGAGAAGTTAAAATAGATAAAGATGTAGAGAAGTACAATTGGGCAAATAAGGAATGGTGGTGATATGGAAGCAATTGAGGAATTTTGGGTATCTAAATTTAGCCCATTTTGGCCTTTGCTTTGATGGGTGGAATGGAATATTGAGAAGAAGGTTTGAAAGCCAAGAAACCCCGCCAATGGAAGAGGCTTTTCTAAACTGTTTAATTCAGCTCGGCCGAGTGGAATGGCCCGGCCAGCCCGGTTTTTTTACTGGATGGGCTCCATTTTTCCAGGCCTAAAAAAAGTCGGGACTATTTGGCCCTGCCCATTGGCACGAAAATCGGCCCAGTCCGGTAGGCCCAAATTTTCTAGTTTGTTTCATGGATTGGGCTGAAGTGGGCTCTGAATTAGCAACCCAGTCACTGCTTGGCCCGACCCAATATTTCCTCTTGGCCGGGCCTAATTGACAGCTCTATTTGTGCCTTATTGAATATATGGTTATTTTTGGAAAATTTTATTTGAGTACTTAGGGAGTACTTGCTTGTAAAAGAGTTTTCATCCTTTCTACTTTTTGGACAAAATTTTGCATGGATATGTGATTACTTGTGAAAATTCTAAAAAAAAAATACAATTTTCTCTTTTCTCATTTTTCAAATCATCAATCACATCCAATATAGTTTAAAGAAAAAAAATATCACATCAACTATCATTATTACAATCATATCACAAACACACTATTCACTCTCTTTTATTTTTCAAATCACCAATCACATTTAATCACTATTATACTAAAAAAAACTATCACATCAACTATCATCATCACATTTTCATCTTATTTACAATCACACTCTCAAAACCTATTCTCATTTTTTTAAAATAATTATTTCACATTATTCTCTCTAAAAGTAAAAATGAGGCGGAACGAAAGGTCAATCAATCACTCCCTTATTTTTAGAAAGTTAATGGATTTTGTGATGTCTTTGGATAACTTAGGTCTTAACTACTAAGTTATGAATATTTGCTTGAAATAGAGTATTATTTGTAGGAGATTCTTGATATTAGTCCTACAAATTGCACGATTTGCAAAATAGTCCCGTAACTATATAAAAATCTCAATTTTGGTATTTGCTAAATCCACCGGATTCAATCACGTGAGTGACAAATGTATTTCCTAATTTCAATAGAAATTAGGACCAAGATTGAGATCTCCGTATAGTTACGGGGCTATTTTTGCTAACCATGAATTTTACAAAACTAAAATTGAGATGTTTATATAGTTACGTGACTTAATTGCACAACGTGATTTTTACAGGGCTTTTTGCTACCGAGCATAGGACTAATTTTGCAATTTACCGTAATAGTATAAAAAATGTGATAAATGAGAAAACAATTACATCATATAACAAAACTGTGTGATTTATCTAAATATTAGAATTGTGTAATTTCATCATTATTAGAATGGTTAAGTTAGAGTTGTCACTTAATTGGTGTAATTTCAGCATTATTATTATTATTGTTGTTGTTATATTATTATTATTATTATTATTATTATTATTATCATCAATGAGAAAACAGTTACATCATATAACAAAACTGTGTGATTTATCTAAATATTAGTGTACTAGTAATTTTTTTTTTGCCTAAATAAGAACTTGAAAACACAAATTAACAGTGAGGTTATAGTTATTAACTCAAACTTTATATCTTAAAAGAAGTACATAGAATATTTGAAATTATGGTTATTCCAAAAATCAGAAGAATTGTGGGCTTATGATATTAAGACATTACATCATATAACACAGGGTAAAAAGGGCTATCTATTTAATGTTCATATTTCAATTTTAACAACCACCAGAAGAAAATAAAGGAGCAATGGTAGTGCACACATATCATATTCATGTCAATGAAATAAAAGTTTGCTAATCAAAACAAAAAACACTGTCACTTGGTGCTTAGAAATAACCAATGTTTTAAATACTATATCGGTGATCAAACCGACCAAGCTACTGGTATGCGGTTCAACCGGTCGGACCGGTTCAACCGCCGGTTTTACCGGTTTTAATAAAAATTATTTATATTTGAAATTATATTATATAAATTATGAATATAATAGGGAAGGTTGTATATGTTTAGTTAAAAGGAAAGATGTATATACTTAGCTAAAAAAGTCAAAAAATGACATAAATATATTAAATATTAAGTTTATAAATTCTATTTTTATAAAAAAAGTGAAAAAATACAAAAATTAATAAAAAAAAGCATTATCCGGTTCAACCAGTTTTAGGCCGGTATGGGCGGTATTGTCCTTTGGCCGGTTTAACCGTAAAAACAGATTATTAGGTCCTTATCGTGCACGGCCTCGACCACCGCAGATCCAGTATAAATCCTGGTTGAACCAACCTAGGTATGGTACAATATTTTAAACAGTGGAAATAACTAAAAAGTAGGGTAATACGAAGTTACTGAAAGAAACAAAAAATCGAACACGACTACACGATATTTTCAATTTGTCTAAAATCCAAAAGTCAAGATTAATACTAATATTTTTTAATTCCACGTGTCGTCGCCTTGTTGGGTGCCATCTCAACATGGATGTCATCAAATCTTCACGTTATGTCCCACATTTTTTATTTCTTGAAATGGAAAAAGCAATGAAACAACAAACCCTCCCAAAAAAATTAAAAAATTAAAAATAATAAAATAAATAAAAAAGGAAAATAGTGAGTATAAAAACAGCTCTATTAAATTTATTTGTTTGATTTTATGAATATATAGATTCAAAGCTGAAAAACCATCGCTCTCATTTCCCTCCTCCAGCTCACATTCAGCAATTTTCGGATCACCTCTAAATTTTTTTATTTCCTCAATTTTTTTTTGCAGGATTTATAACTGATATCTTCATTTCTTTTCGTTTCATCTTCATCCAATTTTTTTGTTAATTAATTTTACAAGAAAAATGAGTTCCGGAGGAGAGCTTCTCAACGTCGAGCCATTGGAGATGAAATTCCCATGTGAGTACTTTCCCAATTGATCTCAATTTTGCATTCAAATGTTACACTGTTTTCAATTTTAGGTATTTTTCATGATTTTTTGTTTGGGTCTTGGATTGATTAGTTGAGTTGAAGAAGCAGATCTCATGTTCTTTGCAAGTGTCGAATAAGACTGACAATTATGTTGCTTTCAAGGTACATATCAGTTGATCCGGATTTCTGCTGGTTTTGT
This sequence comes from Rehmannia glutinosa, assembly GCA_016081115.2. Classification (NCBI taxonomy): domain Eukaryota; kingdom Viridiplantae; phylum Streptophyta; class Magnoliopsida; order Lamiales; family Orobanchaceae; genus Rehmannia; species Rehmannia glutinosa. The sequence goes on from CM071927.1 coordinate 1,154,657, forward strand.
TCGTTTTGGTATAGATAAAAGGGTGTATTTTGTTGTTTCTTGTGTTTTAATTACTTGCTGAATTTAGGTTAAGACGACCAATCCCAAGAAATATTGTGTTCGGCCAAATACTGGGATCGTTTTGCCCCGTTCAACCTGCGATATTGTTGGTAAATTTATTGGCCCATTTTCTTATGTTTACAGTTTTGCTTGTTGATAATTATAGTGATGTAAATGAGTCGGGTTGTGCAAATACAGTGGCAAAGTTGTTGACTCTAATTTCTTGCAATTAAACCTGAAATTGTGTTTGATATTAGTGGGTTCTGAAGAAAGTCGTACATGAGTTTGTATGATATTTTTCTATTTATTCTAATATGTTTTGCTTAATGAGCTCGAGTTCAGTTTCAAAATTTACTGTAGAAAATTTTCAACTGTGATTTGTTAAATGTAACGAAGATCGAAAAAGGTTTTATGAGTCGATCTCGAATGGAATTTTCATTAGGCATTTTCATTGTATGTCTTGATTGACTTTTCTGGCCTAAAGAATTTAGTTGGATAGTATTTTGAATCAAATCAATGTACAATGGCATAAAACAGAATAAAATTTAGAGGTATGTATATTAGTTTCATCAGATGATTTAGGCACATTGTACCAAATCAACACATTGAAGTTTACGAATTTGAAATATAGTAAAACATAACATAATTGCTCTTGAATTTTTTTAGCTTGAACGAAAAAGTCAAGGCTGTTACTTTGGGCGTGTGAAGAAAGAATTCGGATATTTGAAAGAACATCGGATAAGGAGTATCCTCACAGACGAGCATTTGATTTTACTGAAATGAAGATATTGGAGCATGCTTGATTTGGTCCTTTGTATTAAAACAATTTGATGAATTTGAAATTACTTAGTTTATTTTCTCTGTTTTTAGTTCTTTATTTAGTAATGGAGTTAAATTTTCACTCATCTGGCTTCAACCAACTCTGTTTGCTTTATTTATTAGTAAATTAAGGGCCTTTTGCTTATGGTTTTTGATGTCTGTGTCTGTTGTAGTCACAATGCAAGCACAGAAGGAGGCCCCTGCAGATATGCAATGCAAGGACAAGTTTTTGCTTCAGAGTGTGGTTGCCAGCCCCGGTGCAACTCCAAAGGACATTACTGCAGAAATGGTTACTCTCTTATCAATTACTGATCCAATACATTTTTCAACATTGCCAAAATATACCAAATGTTGTATAATTCTTCAGTTTTCTGTTCCTGCTGGACTATTATATAATATAGTAACTGAAATACTGATTAGAAATGCAAGATCCTGGAAAATGCATCATTGGCAGACCACATTCCGAAATGGCAATTCTGTAATGATGGAAAAAGAGTACCCCTAACCATAATTAAAGATTTTCGTTCAAAGTCCGACAGAGCTGCATACATTTTCTTTTAAGATTCTTATTATTAAAAGTGGTGTTTGGATTTGTAGTTTAATAAGGACCAAGGAAATGTTGAAGAGTGCAAGTTAAAAGTGGTCTATGTTGCACCACGTCAACCACCGTCTCCAGTTGCAGAGGGATCAGAAGAGGGTTTTTCCCCAAGGGCCACCATGTTGGAAAATGGCACCGAGGTTTGTATCAATTTTATAAGAGTTCATTTTGTCTCTTTCTTTATCAACTTATGGCATCCCATTTTCCTCCGGAACATCCGGTCATTTATTTAGTATTTATTATTTTTATTTTATTTTTTGGGACCCTACAGGGTGCTAGAATGTTTGTTGATAGCCATGACAAATTACCAGAGGTAAAGGCCCTATCATGCACTCCCTTTACATTAATAGTTGTGAATGCATGTTCTATTGCACGCACACGATTAAACGATACAGCATTATTTTGTTTTTGATTTTCTTTTTTTATTGATTTTTCTTTTTCTGTTTGGTAATTTTAAAGAAGAAATTGCTTGAAGAATAGGTTTTTAGGGAAAATGAAAAGGAGGCGATGCCTGTTCTTGATAAAAGAAAATTATAAATATCAATTTCGGCTTAGGGGCGCGCTACAAGTTGTTAGGTTCATAGCCTAGAAAAGTTACTGTGTATGAACTTAAAGGAAACAATGAGTTCCTAAGTATTCTTAATGGGCATTTGCTGGCCTCTGTTGAAATAATTGCCTTCTTGATGGATGCCCTAGGTGTGATCTGTAAGCCACACTCAGAATATGTGCTTAGGATGCTATGAATGTACCTGTACTCAGTGGCGTAGCCACATGGGGACCAGTGCGGTCGACGGACCGCACTGGATTTCTGAGTTGCCCTATTAAACTTATGTTGGACCGTACTGAAACTTAGAGCAACCCTCTTAAATTTGGGTTGGACCACACTAAAAATTCAGACTATAAAAAAATTGAGTTAAAATTTTAAAGGCCAAAAGAATTCAAGAGTATGGAAATTGGTAACCGGCAAAGAATTTCTATAGGCACGACCTTCAAATTTGTATTTTTTATTTTCTATGTTTTAAAATTTTGGCTCGTTAATCGTCGAGCCGAAACAAATTTTTTTGACCGGCTAAAGATTCCGACTACGCCCATGCCTCGTACTATGAGCTATTGCGTTCGCACATTCCATACTTTTTATGAGCTTCACTCATAATGCATGCATTGGTTGTACTAATACATGGATTGGATATACCATATCCGAATTCTTTCATTCTATTCACGTGTATTCTGCAGAAGGGTCTTCTGGCTTTGCATCCACATATACTAAAGCCCGTATTTATATAGCCTAAATACACTGAAGAAAAAGCGGATAATTAGATGCACCAAGTGTAACTAGACAGAAAACTTTTCATTATTTTAATTCTCAGGTAAAATCTCTTGTTTCAAAATTGACCGAGGAAAAAGCTGCTGCAATTCAACGGGGCAACAAACTTCGTCAAGAACTGGTGAGCGATTCATAGTCTTGTAATATTTTATTTAATCATACTTCACAAAACACATAGTGATTAGAAGCAAACTGAATTACAACACAAATAATATTTCTGTGCCTTCTTCCCCTTTAACTGTTTTTGCCTTGCTCAAGTCTTTTACTTTTTGATCCTTTCTTAATATCACCACTTAAATCGACAAAAAATGTGGGTCGTTGCTCTCTCGTTTCCTCTTGCAGCTCTTACTGCAATCAATCTTCACAAGTACCACAATTTTTATCCATTTGCTTCTCTGTAACGTACATTTGTTTTTATTATGTGCCGTATTAGGAACTCTTGAAGCGTGAAAGCAACAAAAGTGGAGGAGTATCCATGAAATTCGTGATCATTATTGGCTTGGTGGGTATAATTTTGGGGTACCTCATGAAAAGGACATGATCGTTTTATCCAAGCGTAGTATCGCTTCTTCAGTTTTTTGTTTTCGACGTATTTTTACCTCTCTTTCGACTCACCTAAAAAGCATGTAGGGAACAAAAGAGAAGATCTTGAGGTTAGCTGTTAATGTTTTTCTATTGAGGTAGATTATACAATTTTGCTTAGCCTATGGCATTGCTTTTATCAATATTCTTTTGTAACTTGGATAGAACGTTCTGTATGTTGTGTAATGTACTTTATGGTAAAACAAATTCATTCAACAAATCCTTTTTTTTTCTTTATCGCAATAATGAATTGAGTTAATGTTAGATTTTTTAGACTCGGGCCCAACCAGACCCGTCTCATTTGGGGCGGGTATGAGTCCAATAAATGGGTATGTGACGGGTAATGGGTGTTGGTTTTAGACCCGAGCGGGTATGGGCCGGGTACGGATATGGCTGGACCCGACACATGTATTTTTAGTTTATATATATAGTGAATATATTATTGTTCAAGAATTCTTGATTACATATTTTTTGGTGTTTATTTCATAATTCATATAATATTTACAATTTTATAAATATCATAAGTTTTGAATGCACGCTTTTAAGTAAAAATCGTACAATTTTGGCCAAATATATAACATTGACGGGTTTAATGGGTTTTATCCGCTAGACACGGTCCGGTCCATCGATATGGATCTAAGATGAGGCGGGTCGTAGCGGTATGACCGTATGAGTACTTCATTTTCTTAGCGGGTCGGGTTTTGAGTCTAGTCATACCACCCATTGACTTCCCTAGATTTTTAACTTAGTTTGTATGTCAAAGTTGGTGGTATGAAATTCAATCCTCGCTTAATTGCCTCCTCTATATTGTAACCCTAATGAAGTAGACATTTTGATCTTCCAACGCACTCCAAATGAAAAATCAAAGCGTTAGAAACTAGAAGTAGAAACTTTAATGTTATTCTTATATTTCAAACGAACCCGTAGAATTAGATAATCCACAAACTCTTATTCCTCTTTACACCATGCTAAAGTTTAGATGTTGAATAAATTTCTCTCACTAGTCGAGAGCTCATGGTCTATCTCTCTTCCATCGAGAGTTTATCTTTGACTAAATTTTCTTTGTTCCGAGTGAATTTTTCTCGGTGTAGTTCTATGGATCCCAAATTTGCGAGCTATCTCTTCACGATGAAGAGGACGATGGTTTTATTTTAGATGAAGGTGATAATAACATACAAAATTTCAATTCGAATTTTGTCTTCTCAAAATCGATTCATTACGGAAAGAAATATCAATGTAAACATTATGAAGAATCGGTTGGCAAACATATGGCGTCCCTTCGAAGGGGATTAATATCGAGATATGGGAAATGAAAGATTCTTGTTCGATTTTTCCACAAGGTGATCTTGCAAGAGTGTGGGAAGGGGGCCATGGTTTTTTACTATCTACGATCCTTCATAAAGTTAGTACAGGGGATGTTCTAGAATCGTGCCATTGTTCTTCATTCCGTTTTGGGTCCAAATATATGATATTCCGATTGGATACATGAAGGAAAGTGTTGGGAAGCAATCGGGAAATTTCATCGGAAGATATCCGAGTATGATAGTAATAATAACTCGGCAATTTGGAGAGCTTATATGCGGATTAAGGTTGAGATTGATGTTCGTATTCCGTTAAAGCGTTTCAAAAAATTAGACGTCAAGAAGGAGAGTGGACTATAGTAAGTTTCAAATACGAACGACTTGGGGTTTTTTGTTATTTTTATGATCGATGGGGCATGGGAAAGGTTCGTGAAAAACGATTACTCGAGGCGGAAGGCGAACTACCAAAAGAATGGGGTATTTGGTTAAAGGCTCCAAATAGAAAATTCGGAAGTAGAGAAGGAGAAAAATGGCCGAGAGATGAATTGGAAGAGACGAATCCGTGGAGGAAGGCCCATCGGAAAACTTGCCGCGGGAGATTTTGTGATCGAACAAATCCCATGGCGGAAGTAATGTGATCACGAAAAATCGGGATTGGCGGAAATAAATGAGTCAATAAGAGTGTAATGAGGGAACTGTACAAAAATCGTAACGGTAGATGTTTTAAATCGAAAAGAAAATCGACAATGCAAAAGGCGGTTTTGGAGGAAGGGAATTGGGCTTGGACCTTAATGATGATAGGAAAAAGAGGCGTGGGCTGAAGGGAGTAAAACCAAGTTATTTCTTCATGGGTTAGAAACAAACCAAGAAGAAAGCAACACGGATAAATCAAAGAACTCTTATGGATATGACCAATTTTTAGCGGCGGGTTCTGGGCTCCGCACCGCCGAGCCCAATGATTACCATGAGTTGGAATTGCGGGTTAGGCCAACCCCGGCAATTCCATGTTCGTGAGCTCGTGAGAGCTCATAGGCGGATATTATTTTTCTCTTTGAAACTTTAGCTCATGGTAATAGGGTAGAAGAAGTTAAGCGTAGTATTAAATTCGAGGTTGTTTTGTGGTTGATAGAATTGGGAGAAGTGGAGGAATTTGTGTACTTTGGAGGAATTCGGATGACGTCGTTATTAAAAACTTCTCCAATAATCATATAGATGTCGAAGTGAAGGATAAAAGTGTGGGTGATTGGAGATTAACGGGCTTTTATGGGTTTCCGATAGAGCTAATCGTCGAGCGTCTTGGAATTTATTGAGAAACCTTCATGGTCTTTCAAGTCTTCCTTGGTGTTGTATTGGCGATTTTAACGATATGCTTCATCCTGGATGACAAAAAGGTAGAGTGGAACATCCTAACGGTTGTTTCGAGGTTTTCGGGAAGTTGTGTCGATTGTAATTTGCAAGATTTACCGATTGTTGGATATCCGTTTACATGGAGTAGAAAGCAAAGGCACACCTAATGTCGTGGAAGAGCGTATTGATCGGGCTTTAATTTCTACAAATTGGGCTCAATTATTTCCTCAAGTCGTTCTAAGGAATGTGATTGCACCAATTTCGGATCACTAACCTATTGTTCTTGAGACTTCCAAAGAAACAAATTTATTGGAGTAGAAGGCGTTTTTCGTTTTGAAAATAAATGGCTAGGATTGGAGGGTTGAAGAGCACAAAGAGAAGGAGTTGGAATGACTCTTTGGGGAACGATGATGTATCATACAGATTGACATTTTGTGCTAGCAAGGTGGAGGCGTGGGGAAAAACTCAAGCAAAGGCATTTCGAATGGAGATTAATTCTTGCAATAAGGTGTTGAGCCGAATCCGAGAGGAGAAGGAGAACCGATCGCTTTCTTTACGAAGAAACATGTAAGAAATTGGCTTCGTTATTACTTGAAGAGGAAGTGTATTGGAAACAAAGGGCTAAAATGCATTGGTTAAAAGAGGAGATAGAAATACTCGATTTTTCATGGGTTGGCATCGAGTAGACAACAAAACAATAAAATAGAAAAATTGATGGACTATAATGGTGTGTGGCACGAGGACCAAGCAAATTTATGTCGGATCGTTTTTGATTATTATACGAGGTTGTTTGAGACTCATGGAGAGTGATTTGGAACCGGTGCTTAATGTGGTTCGTCCTCAGTGTAACAGAGACGAGAATAAGGCACTCACAAGTCAGTTTACCTTGGAAGAATTCACAAAGGCCATCAAACAGATACATCCGGATAAATCGCGGGGCCGGATGGATTCAATCCGGCTTTTTTTTTTCAAAATTTTTGGTCCTTAATGGGGCCGACGTCCCGAAATCACGCACCAGTGGCTTGAAGTTGGTAATTTTCCGTAAGGGATAAATGATACAAATATTGTACTCGTTCCAAAGAAAGAGAATCCTAAAGCTTGAAGGATTGAGACCTATCTTGAGTAATGTGGTGTATAAAATCCTAGCCAAGTGTAAGCCAATAGATTAAAAGTGATTCTTCCTCTTATAATTTCTAACAAACAAATCCGTTCGTGTCGGGAGATCAATTTTGGATAATGTGCTTATTGCTTTTGAGATTATTCATGGGATGAAGAAAAAGTCTCGGAGGAAAGATGGTGACTAGTGCTCTAAAAATCGATATCGAGAAGGCGCGTGTGATGAAAGATAAATTGGGATTTTTTACGCCAAGTCATGAGAAAGATGGGTTTTAGTAATGTATGGGTTAAATGGATGATGTTGTGCGTTGAAATAGTTAGATATTCGATTGTGGTTAATCACGATTTGGTGGGGCCTATCCAACCGGGTAGGGGCTTAGACAAGGAGATCCATTATCGCCTCTACTTGTTTATCATATGTGCGAAGGCCTTTCATTGCTTTTTAAAGATGTTTGAAGTAAAAGGGTGATTCATGGGAATAAGATTTGTAGAAGAGCTCCAACAATTTCACACATTCTATTCGCCGACGATAGCTTATTATTTTTCGGGCCACAACAGATGAATGTAATCACGTTAGACAATTCTTTGGATTTGTATTATAAAGCTTCTCGGGGCAAAGTGTCAACTTCGGGAAGTCGTATCCTTGTTAGTAATAATTTAACTCAAGTTCGAAAGATAGTATTTGTGGAGAATCGGGGTCCGCAAAGTGATTAAATACGAGCAAATATTTGGGATTACCATCTCTTATTGGAAGGAAGAAGAAGTTCATTTTCCAAAGATATTAAGAATGGAGTATGGAAGTGTATTCAAGGTTGGAAAAATCGGTGCCTATCTAGAGCGGAAAGGAAATAATGTTGAAAGCGGTGGCACAATCTATTCCGACGTATTGTATGAGCACTTTTTTACTTCCCGTGTCGCCATTTGGATGAAATAGAAAGATGATGAACTCATTTTGGTGGGGTTCGAACAAGGATAAAGCTAGAGGTATTAATTAGATGAGTTGGGATCGTCTTTGTGCGAGAAAGGGGGACGGAGGATTGGGCTTCAGAAATTTGTCTTGCTTTAATGTAGCACTTTTGGGGAAACAAGGATGGAAGTTCCTTAAAAACCCAAATGCATTGGTTTCAAGAGTTTTCAAAGCCAAATATTTCCCGAGGGGGATTTTTTGAGTGCTAAACTAGGTCATTATCCTAGTTTCACTTGGCGTAGCATTTGGAATTCTCAAATAGTGTTTCAAAAAGGTACAAGATGGAGGATTGGAAATGGAGATAAAATTAAGGTTTGGGGCGAACCATGGCCGAGAGATGCGGATAACTTCTATGTTGATACACCCGTGGTCGAATGAATGCATAGTATAACCGTTAATGAATTATTTATACCAGGTAGCGGGGCTTGGGATGTAGAGTTATTGGATGAATTTTTCAAAAAAGATGTGGAGAGAATTACGGTATTCCCTTAATCGAGGTGGCGGACGAAGACACGAAAGTGTGGCATTTCGATAAAAAAAAGGAGATACAATGTTCAAGTGGTTACAGAGTGACTTGTGAGATGGTTGCGACAAATCGAGGAACAGAGGAGGAAAGTTGGAAAAAGTGTGGAATATCATGATTCCACCAAAAATTAAGCATTTTGTGTGGAGAGTGATGAGAGACTCGCCTTCCTACAAGATGTAATTTGACAAAAAGAGGGTTGAAGTGGAAAATATTTGTGTTCTATGTCGAAAGAATTAGAAACAAGTCGGCACATTTTTACTTCATGCATTTTTGTCAAATGTTGGGAAGTCACGGCATTAATGAATGAGGTGGAAAAGTGTAAAGATGATGCTTTGATTCTATCTATGAGTTTGTTAGAAATATGTTTCAAATTGCATAATGAAGATCATGTGAATAAGATGTGCGTGATTATGTGGAGTATTTGGAGAGAAAGGAACAATGAACTTTGGGATAAAACTCACAAATCAAAGAATCGGTACGATTCATGCATGCAGATCTCATTTTTGTTGGAATGGTTGGCGGTGAAGATGGGAAAATCGGATGCGGATCCGAGGAACAAAAGGTGAGAGAAGTCACACATTGGCAAAAACCAAACCAGTTATTCTTAAAGTGCAACGTTGATGCATTACTGCTCGAGGACGCAAAAAACAGGGGATAGGTATGGTCATTCGTGATGATATTGGAGCGTTCTTGGTCGCGCGTTGTATCACTTTTCGGGGGGGTTACCAAGCGAAGGAGGCGGAAGCAATTGGGGTTAGAGAAGCATTGTCATGGATTATGAATTTGGGGATGAAAAAAGTATCAATTGAAACAGTTGATGGTCTCTTTTTCGCCCGAGGAAGGTGATTCGAATTTGATGCAATTCTAAATGATCGCGTCCGATTTCTTGATGGTGAACCGCATCTCTCGACGCTTTTGTCCGTCGTGAAGGGAATAGGGTTGCTCATGAGCTAGCTAAAAGATCGTTTTCTTATGCTAGTCCATCAGTGTGGACTTGTCCACCTCCATGTATTGTGAATTTCTTGTTGGATGATGTTTCGGTTTAATAAAATTATTCATTTTGATGTCAAAAAAAAAAAAAAAAAAAACTTTAATGTTATTACTGATTTCTACCCGTTGATTTTCCATAAGCTACAAAAAAAAAGTTTCAAATTAGATAAGGCAATTTTGTTCGTCCACTTTTACTATAAGAAAAAATCAGTTTGTCTAAAGAAAAATATGTGAGAAAAATATGTAGGTAATTAAGTATTAAGATAATCGTAAAGTGTAGGTAAATATTTACCCACATAATCTAAAATTGTTGGTATTTACCTAGAATATTCATATTAGTAAAATTTAAAATTATCGGTAATTTGTCCGTATAATTTGGAGAAAACAATATTTTTTTTATTTTGTAGGTAATCGTAAAATTTAGGACGAATCACTTATGTCACTAAATTTTGCGGGTAAACCGGAATTTCTTGGAGTGCTTTTTCCTTCAATTTTTTATAATGATCACCCAAAATGTCAAGGATAATGTTTATAATTAGAGTTGTCAATTTTGGTCTCGACCAAAAATGGCCGAACCGGGCTACCCTTTTTAGGCCCAAAATGAGGCCGATCGGGTCGGACTGATTTTTCCTTTGTATTTTCGTGGACGGACCCAAAAAAGCGACTAGTTAATGTTTGGCCCAACCGGACTCGCTTTTTGCTTTGGCTCGGTGGGCCTGGTGCCGGCTCGACTCCAACCCGTTTGATATCTCTATTTATAATTAACCCAAAGAAAAAGAACCAGCTAACAAGTAAAAAGAAAAAGAGTCCTCTTTCGCATTTATTATTGGCTTGAAATGTTATTTAATACATTATACATGTATGAAAACATGATGTTGATGCACTCATGGCATATATAGAAACTGGAACATAATGCACTCATGGCATAATAAAACAACATATATATAGCTAGTACAACCAAACAGGTTGAACTTTTATTTATTGAAATCCCAATGAGGTGATATAAATGGCTTTGTAATTATGGCGTCCCTAACGAATATTAGAACGCTAATAACATAGCCCTTGGCATCAACAAAACCCTAACACGGTCACATCGGATATCGGTGGTGAGAAATGATCCTGGTGGCACGATATCTGCAGAAATCGAAGGGTTCTCCCTTTCAATAATAGTCACCGCAACTTGTCCCGGTGCCCCCACCAGCTCCGCCACGAACTCTTACCTACACCTACATAGGGAATAAAACTCGGATTAGCAACTTATATATATATATATATATATATATATTGTATTTTTTTTTAATAACTCAACTTCCATGCTTATGCCAACAACTCGGCTTATATTATACATTTTACATGAATGTGTATTAAGTACGTTTTCTAATATACATTTGGAATTCTATTATAGGATTTAATTACAAAAGCTACTCATATATAAGGTTTAGAATAATTACACGAAAAATCCAATTGTCTTTCAACATTTCAAATACCCCATTTATTGCAATATGTGTATTAAGTACGTTTTCTAATATACATTTGGAATTCTATTATAGGATTTAATTACAAAAGCTACTCATATATAAGGTTTAGCATAATTACACGAAAAATCCAATTGTCTTTCAACATTTCAAATACCCCATTTATTGCAATATGTGTATTAAGTACGTTTTCTAATATACATTTGGAATTCTATTATAGGATTTAATTACAAAAGCTACTCATATATAAGGTTTAGCATAATTACACGAAAAATCCAATTGTCTTTCAACATTTCAAATACCCCCATTTATTTCTATATTGCAAATTATTGAACCCTAAAGAGCAAATATTTGTTAGGTAACTTTAAGGGATATTTGTAATTTTAAAATATAATTGGAGTTTTTTGAAATTAGGCTAAATCTTATGAATAATATTTGTAATTATCCCTTAATTATATACACATGAAGCGATATGCAATACATTAGGGATAATTGCATATAAAGTTGCAATAGTAGATCCAAAGTGCTATTGTATCATTTGATATTGACTACCTCAAAAGATTAATTTCATGAACATTAGGGATAATTGCATAAAAACCCCTGAGGTTCGGGCTAATTATAAAAAAACCCAAAGTTTTTGAAAATTGCAAAACAAAAACCTTAAGGTTTGATTCTACTTACATCTTCCCCCTTCATAAGCAAAACATTACAAAAAATCCCTTGATATTTGTAACAGTTACCCCCTTAAACTTAAGGCAAAATCAAATCTGAGAGAGCTTTTGTAATTTTGAAACACCTCTGGGTTTTTTTCGATTAGCCCAAACCTTGGGGGTGTTTTTGTAATAATTCCTTAACATTATTGTTACCTTCACATTCGGACGACATCCTTAAACTTCAGTTTCCCTCTCCCTCTCTCTATCTTGCTTTCTCTGTGAATGGATTGATATTTGCATGTTTGTACATTAACAGGGGTACTTATTTATAGGACAACAATTTCAATGCTTATTTTTTTCCCCTTTGAATTTAAATGCTTCTTGATTAATTTGTATTTAATTTGACTTTTAGGGGTACTGTTGAATGAGGGTGGGTGTTCCTTTGATGAAATGGAAAAGTATAAGATAACCATAGTTGACAAAGATTAATGGCTGGCCTCTATGCTTGATAGTTAACTTGTTTGAATAGAAATCTTTGAAGTCAAATTGTTAATAAATTCATAGAAAGTTGTTATAAACTTGCACTTTGCTATTGAAAATATTCGTTCACGTAATGTAGATGTCAAAATGTATTCACTTCAATTTTTTTAAGTACAAATAGGGCTGAAAAATGAACCAATTTTTTCGATACTCGGCTGGAGATCGATCACTACAAGAAGACAATCAAATTCCAACGAAATAATTCCAAAGGAATAAAAAACTGTTGGAATTTTCAAAATTCCAATGAAAATTCCAATGCTACAGTTTACCGTTGGAAAATTCCGACATAAAGTCTAACGATAAGCAAAACCATTTGGTACTATTGGAATATTTTCTCCATAGGAATTTTCGCTTGAATTTTGTCATTCCAACGGCCATTATACCAATGGTGCTTTTCCATTGGAACTTCTTTTGGAATCGATAATTCCAATAGAAATTGGCCAAATACCATTTTTTCGTTGGAATTCCCTTGTTTTTTTTTTTTTTTATATATAGTGGATTGTTAAAAGCTTGTTTGAGTTGGGTTCATGAACATAATGAACTAAACTTGAATACATTTTTTTGTTTGATAAAATATAAGGTTCGACTTGAATAGTGAAGAAAAGGATAAAATATATGTACAAATATCAAACTACTCGAGCCTTGACTTGACTTAAGCTCGTTCGAGCTCGATTTGATTATTTATTAATTAAACAAGCTCAAACACAATTTTAATTTGATAGTTGGGTTTTATTCAAATTATATATCTAGAATGCTGAATGTACGTATCTATATATACAAAATTTATCATAGGATCCATTTTGTTTTCCGCATCGTACCTTTTAAAACATAGAAACGACCATGTTCGATCTACTCAATTTGATTGGTCCATTGATATATTCTTTTTTGTACAAAATAAATTGATAACTTACTAAAACAACACTATTGTGTTGCCCCATAGTGCTGCACGATCGTGCTCACATTTATGGTGGCACGATCGTGTCCCATAGTGTGTTGCCCCAAATTATTGTACGATCGTGCTCACATTTAAGGTGGCACGATCGTGCTCACATCTATGGTGACACGATCGTGCCATGTTGAACATTCAAGTTTTTCTTCCTCTCTAAAATAAGCAAATTTCCCGCATTATACATAAATATTTGAAGCAAGAAATCCATTAGTTTGGTTCAATTGACTTAAACTTATTTCTAATCGTGTCTTGATTCTTCAAAACTCAAAAACATGAAAGCAAAAAAATAAAGGAAGATTGTTATCATTGGAAAGAAGAATGAAAAAAACAGACAAATATTTTTTTAAACCGAGAGAGAGAGAGAGAGAGAGAGAGAGAGAGAGAGAGAGAGAGAGAGAGAGAGAGAGAGAGAGAGAGAGAGAGAGGATAAGGGCATTTATGACCTTTCATTGAAAAAATGGGTAAAAAAGTGGTTTTTGTGAAAATTAGATACATAAAGTGGTTATAAAATGTTTTTAGAGCCTATTTTGAGTTAATGTTAGATTTTTAGGTTAGATTGTATGTCAAAGTTGGTGGTATGATAACTTAAATTTTTGTTAATTCAACTCATATATACCGCTCAATTGCCTCCATCTATATTATAACTTATAAGCCTAACGAGGTAGACATTTTGATCATCCAACGCACACCAAATGAAAAATCAAAGCACTAGCTTTCATTATTAGTGATTCATAACCAAAGTAAAGGCTTGAAATATATTATTGAAAAGAAAAAGGATTTATTGCAAAAAGTACCCTAAGATTTAACTTAAAGATACCTAATTATCTTTCAAAATCACAAATACATAATTTATAGGGATCATTACAAAAACACCCTTGAGGTTTGGGCTAATTACAAAAAAAAAAAAAAAAAACCAGAGATGTTTTAAAGTTACAAAAATCCCATCAGAAGGTTTGGTTGTGTTAAATTTAAGGAGGTCCCATAGTATTTTTATAAATATCGGGAATTTTGATATTTTTTTCTTATGAAGGGGAAAATATAAGACGAAATCAAACCTCAATTTTTTTTTGTAAGTTTTTAAAATCTCTAGTTTTTTTTTTTTTTTTTGTAATTATCCCAAACCTCACGGGTATTTTTGTAATTATCCCTGATTTATATAAATTGTACCATCATCAAGGAGATATTCGTTAGGTAGGTACAAACCCGAGGGGCTTTAATTAAGCTAAATCTTAGGGTAATTTTTTTGTAACTATCCCTTATTGAAAATAAAACTAACCGGTATAAATAAAAGAAGCGTCTAGCGCATTTATTGAAATTTTATTTTAATACATGATAAATGCACTCATGGCATAGTAAAACAACATTAGCATATAGCTAGTACAACCAGAAAGGTTGAACTTTTATTTATTGAAATCCCAATGAGGGGAGATATCAATGGCTTATTATGGCACTACTGAATATTAGGAACCCTATCAACATTGCCATTGGCATCAACAAAAACCCGAACACGGTCACATCGGAGATCAGCGGTGATAACTGATCCTGGTGGCACGATAACTGCATTAACCAAAGGATTCTCCCTTTCAATAGTTGCCACTGCAACTTCTCCCGGCACCCCCACCAGCTCCGGCCACGAACTCTTACCTACACCTACATGGGCAATAAAACTCGGATTAGCAACTTATATTGCATATTATACGTACATTTACATCAAGAGAGATATTTGTTAGATAAATACAAACCTAATCAGATGGGGTGTTTGTAATATTTTAAGGGACCGAGTATGTGTGATTTTGAAATATTATAACTGGAGGTTTTTATAATTAGGCTAAATCTCATGGGTAGTTTTTATAGTTTTTAAATTGAAACAAGGGTAGTTTTTATAATTCCTTAATATATTATAGAGATAATTACAAACACACCCCTGAAATTTGGAAATTTGGGTTAATTACAAAAAAACCCAGAGATGTTTCAAATTTACAAAAAATTCGGCCATCATATGTTTGATTATGTGTTAAATTTTAGGGGGTAACTGTAGTGTTTTTATAAATATCAGGGGCTTTTTGATATATTTTTTGCTTATGAAGGGAGAAAATGTAAGATGGAATCAAACCTCAAGGTTTTTGTTGTAATTTTCAAAAATCTCTGGGTTTTTTTGTAATTATCCCAAACCTAAGGGGTGTTTTTGTAATTATCCCCTATATTATATACATGTGAAGCTATATGCAATACAAGATGAAATATAAAGTTGCAATAGTGGATCCATTGTTTATGTATATGTATTGTATCATGTGATTTTGACTACCCCAAAAGATTAATTTCATGAACATTATTAGTTATTACCTTCGCATACAGACGACATCCTTAAACTTCCTCCTCCTCTCTTTTGATCTTGCTTTAATTCTCTGTGAATGGATTAATGATCTTTGCATGTTTGTTCATTAACATGGGTACTTATTTATAGGACAATTCTTCAATGCTAATTGGCGTGCTTTTCTTTTTTTTTTTTTTTTTTTGACTTTTAATTAAATTCAACTTGTTTGAATAGAAATCTTGATGTCAAATTGTTAATAACTTTCATAGAAAGTTGTTATAGACTTGCACTTTGCTATTGAAAATATCCATACACGCAATGTAGATGTCAAAATGTATTCACTTCAAATTTTTTTTTTTTTTGTGTGTACAAATTTTGGGAGGGAGGGAGCTAGATGAGAATCGAGTCCACGTACATGCTTGAGTTTTACAAATGCCTTATCACAAGGCTACCAAGCGATTCCCCTATTGATCACTTCATATTTAGTCTAAGTAATTTGTCTTTTGTGTATATTATATAGTCGTATCATAAGTGAGAATGTACAAAGAATTGTGTGATTATACATATGCGCGTGCACACATATATATATGTGCAATAGAATCTCGATGTTTAACTCAATTAATTATTTATAACATCACTAAATAATATTTTGATGGTGCTGATTTGGGAACAACGTTCTATATTAATATTTCACTAATATTATTAGATAATACATGCACAAGAATTCATGTAGACCTCATATGATATATAAATTAATAACTTCATAATACATATATATAATACATTAATTAGGATTATTTATGAAGGCTTCATAAAAAATGACTCAATTTTTTTGTTTGAAATTGATGTCGCACCTCGAATCTCATCTATATATGACGTATTTTCTTAACATAGTAAAAACTTATGGTGTGATTTTATCGTAGCTCAATAAAGAATTATTCAATCTCAATGTTTAAGAACTTTGTTTCGAGAAGGGAATATAATTTAAAGTAGAACCGAAGGGAATATAATTTAAAGTAGAACTATCATCTTTAGCTAATTAATCGCATTTACTTGTCCTCATACTCTCTCGCAAATGTATGATCATTGGGAGATACAAAATGTGGTACTCCATATTAAGGGTCTGATGCGTTCACCCAATGTAAAAGTAACTCTTTATTAGGAGGGTTTGCAAAAGACAAGAATATTATATGATCTTAAACTCTCCTCAAAATAAATCTTACATATGCGTTTGACAACAAACATTTATTTCAATATATAAATTTGATCATTATAATAGTTTAGTATGTACTCAATTCTACTCCGAGCCGTCTCTGGGGTGGTCGAGGCGGCGCCACAGCACAAAGCTCTTCTTCGGGAGGGCTCCGTTCGCGATTATTTTTAAAAAATTAATGTTTTAGAATATGAAGATGTAACGCCCCAGAAATTTGGAGCCGCTACCCAATTGTAACTCACGCCCGCTTTTCCCATTTGAGAATACAATCCACCAAATATTTGAGCAATATTAATTCTCAAATAGACATAGTTCTTCATAACCTCTCGGAAACAGAGTCAATAGTCGCAATGAAATATTATTACAATCCATTTGTCTAAGCGAAAGAGGTCTTACGCCCTCTATTACATCCAACATAGCAATTGTTCATAAACGAAATATAAGGGTAGATCCACAAACTAAGTCTAGGGATTAATCATCACTTGGTCGTCTTCGTTGACGTCTTCATATGGGTCATCACCGGCCGTTGAAAAAAAAAAAAGGTGGGGTGAGACAAAAATTCTCGGTGGGTGGGTGCTTGGTGTGCGAGTGTGGCTTGTTTTATGCACGAAAAATCATTTCATGGAAATCAATGCATGAAGTGTATATGACTTTGTCTCTTGTTTGTATAAAGATTTCCATTAGCCATTATGTTAGAATTGTCACTATTAGTCAAGCATTATTATTGTCTTATTAAATTTACTTCCACTTTCAATTGGATAAAGCCAAAGCAAATTATCCCACATCACTTGGGTAAAGCCAAGCAAATTATCCCACTTTATTTGGATAAAGCCGAAGCAAATTATCCCACATCACTTGGATAAAGCCGAAGCAAATTATCCCACATCACTTGGATAAAGCCAAGCAAATTATCCCACTCGGATAAAGCCCACATCACTGAAGCAAATTATCCCACTTCACTTGGATAAAGCCGCAAATTATCCCACATCACTTGGATAAAGCCGAAGCAAATTATCCCACTCACTGATAAAGCCGAAGCAAATTATCCCACTTCACTTGGATAAAGCCGAAGCAAATTATCCCACACCACTTGGATAAAGCGAAGCAAATTATCCCACTTTAAATTTTCACTTTACTTTCCACTTTCATTCTCAACTTCACTTTCACTTATCATTTCACTTCACGTTTCATTTCACTTCACATTTCATTTCAATTTTCACTTCACTTCATATTTCACTTCAATTTTCACTTCACAACATTTAATTTCACTTTACGTGCACTTAAATTTTCACGTCATCGAAAAATTTGATAAAATCAGTTAGCAAGTCCGGAGTGATCTTGGTCACATGATCTCCGGTCTTTATTTCAAAAAACAAAACTCGCGGGTCTAGTTATCGGGCGGATAATCTAGCCGGTTTTAATATTCGATTCGGCGCATTACGTTCAAGCTCGATATTTTTATTAGCTAAGTACAAAAATTATATCTTAAAATTTTTATAAGGTAACCAAGTTAGAAAATATCAATTTCAAGGTCCTTAGCAAATTTTAAAATAAAAATCATTTTTATTAAGGAAAAATATTCTCTTGCCGGCTTTTAAAATTCGATAAGTTTCAATTCCGGACTCGTAAAAGGGTGAGGTCAGTTCCAAAATTTATAAATTCCCAGAGGTTAAAATTTTTCAGAGGCTCGAGACAGATTTTATAAAATTTGCAGATTAGTCCTCTAGTTTCCAAAAATTTCGATTTTTGACTTGATATTTTAAAATTTGTTAACTCTTAAACCGGGAAGGATTTTGAGGTGATTCTAATTTTAAAGAACTTCTTTGGACAGTAATAAGTTGTGGTAAAAATAGTTTTAAAAATTTCGAAAGTTAGGTACCTCATTTTCACAAATTACAATTTTGGCCCAAAAGCGATTTTTTGTCGTTAAAGGCTCGTTTCAAGTCGGATGGTTATGAAATTTGAACTAAAGGTTCAAAATATCATATTAAATAAATCTGCAAGTTTTCGAGATACCTTGACTGCCCCAGCTTTAAAAATTACAGTTTTAGTCCTTTAAGTTTTACAATTTTACATTTTGATATCAAACTTGTTCCTTATTGTATTTTCTTGCCGGAAGGGGTCCAAATCTTTCAAGTCACTTCATATATGAAATTTATAGATTATTGGGTCTAATATTTCGAATTTTCAGAGGTGGTCTTCACAGTTTTTCATATTTACTCTTTTGGCCCAATATTTCACAATAATTGCAAAAATAACCCAAGCTTCGAATTTTCTTGCACAAGTTGCAAGTCCAGAATTCAATAATATATAAAAACTTATTTTAAACATTTCTAAAATATATTTGAACATTCATAGCATCATAAATCATAAAAGCAAATGATGAGCAATTTTATCAACAATTTATGCAAGAAAAATATCATACTCATCTTTTTTATTTTCTCGAAATTTTATTAAAACATAAATATCATAAATACTTGATAAAATTCATAAAATATCATATTTTCACATGAACATGCATTTTTGTGCACTAGTAGAAAGAATGATGCGATTTTTGTAGAAATAATTTTCACCCACCTCGTAGTAGTCTTTCTCGGGTTGATTTAAAATGAAGTATTTTCCTTGTATCAACTTCTTGACTCAAGCTCTTGAAGGTCAGCCCCTAAATGGTATCCAAACCATATTTTTGTGTTTGAAATTAAAGTCTCAAGTCTAAAGAAAATATATTAGGACCAAATGGCTACTACTTACCTTAATGTCTTCAAGTAGTCTCTGAAATTGGAAATTTTTCTTCAAGCTTCTAACTTCAACTTGAGATGGTGTAGGTCAGCCCCTAAGCTCCTTGAATCAAAAAATTAATTCCTCATGTTGTCAAGAGAAAAATACTAAAACCACAATTTTCTCACCTTAAAAATGTATAGTCTTGAATTTTCTCTTCAAGCTTGTAGTCAAGTCTAGGTCTCTTAATTTTTCAAGAAAAAAGTTCTTCTAGGAGTACCTCAATAAGAAGAATTCATTATGTTAGAAGATGAAGGTATATACTTGAGGTTTTAAGAAGAAAATTGGAGTTGAAAGAAATAAATTTTTCATCACCTTGACTTGTAGATTTCGGCCCTATTGAAGAAGGAGAAGAGGGAATTTTGTAATTTGTCTAAGTGTTGAAGAATGAGAGGGTTAAAAGAGTGATGAGATGGGATTGAATTTCTATCCACTTTGTTTTCTTCACTTGGCCGAAAATATGGGGAGGAGTTGTTAATTTTTTTTTTTGTTTCTTGGTGTGTAGGCTTTGGGATGGTTTTGTTTGGAGGCTTGTAATGATAAGGGAAAAAAAAAGAGATTGAATTGATTCTATCCTAAACACTATGGCCGAAAGTTGCTTCTAGTAGGGGAAGAATTTTACTTGTCTTGCCAATTATTTAGGGTAGTGGAATTTTTAGGTGTGGTTTTTAAATGTTGTAGGCTTAGAAAAAAATAAAGAGTGGGATTCCCATAAAATTGTCATGACCGATTTTTCTTATGGTTGGGAGGGTATATATTTTTTTTTGTTGTTTTGTGTGAGTTGGGAGACAATGGGGTGTATAAAGTATATTGAGTGGGGATGATGTGTTCTTAATTAAAGAAAAGTGAAGACAATAAAAAATAAAAAGGGTAGTAAATCATGTGCATAAATTATACAAAATGTATAAAACTAATAAAAGTTGATAAAGGTTTACAATTGGATGAGGTAGTTAAATTCATCATTGTCATTCTCAATTGGACGTCCAATCCTCCCCAATTTGTTTCTTTATTTTTTTTTGAGATAAATTATTGTATAATAGTATTGTAGCTAAAGTTGTTAAAAAACAAAAAGGAAATGATTCCCTTGCTACTTGATCATGGCCGAATTGGTGGGTTTAGGGGTGATTAAATTTGACCAATCGGATAGTGGAATTATAGGATAAATTTTTAAACGTAGGCTTTGAAAAAAATATGAAATAACCTCCCATTTTAAGAGGAAAATTCGAAAATTAGGGAAAAATATTTGATTTTCTTTTATTTTATAAAATTGAAGGAAAATAAAATGTATAAATATTTATAATTAAATATTTACAAATTTAAAATTAAAGATGTGAAATAAGAAATGTATATTTGAAACAAATAAATTGGAAGTTGGTTGGGAAGAATTGTAGAATGAGATGAAATATTTGGATAAGGGTCTAAATGTACTCCTAAATTATTGAGGGTCTAATATTTCTAAAGTCGTAGTCAATCGATCAAGAATTAATACTAGAGGAAAATATAAAATCGTTAAGCTCGAAAATGAGAAAGACATAATTGATGTTGGAAGAATAAGTAAAAGTCGGGTCGCGTTTCATTAATGATGGGTTCGTGTTACTTAACCAAATAAATAAATCACTACACAACGTCGTATCTCACGTCGCTAAAATTTGGGGCGTCACATTCACCCCTCCTTAAAAGAATTTGGTCCCCAAATTCCTCTTAAAATAGTTCCTAGGTATTGTCTTCACATATCGTCTTCTATTTCCCATGTGGCGTCTTTGTCTCGATCATGCGCGTTTGTCATACTACCTTAATGTATCTTATACGTGTACCTAAACCACAAGTCAAATTCTCCTTACTTAAGCTTGTATAAGTATTGGAGAACGAATAACACAAGGGTACTATCATCGATCATTATACTTAGTGAGTCCCCTACTATCATTTTCCCAAAGTAATATCATTAGGTGTCTAGAACCCATAATATGTCACATCTATATCATATATTTATAAATAGATAACCTCATATTCTTCAAGTCTCACCATATCTGGCATTATAATCTCCAAATCACGGATTTTCTAAGTCACCTAACGTCCAAACAGAGGAGTATCCTGGATATTTTGACACTATGACCACCTGAAGGAGTTCAAATATTCATCCAGGATTTAACTTAAGTCATCTAGTAGCGGTACCCAATCCAAGGTCAGAGAAACCTATCCTGGGTCAGCTCGGTGTAAGTTTCCTCCTTACAAACCGAGCTCTGATACCATCCGTAACGCCTTGAAAATTTGGAGCCGCTACCCAATTGTAACTCACGCCAGCTTTTCCCATTTGAGAATACAATCCACCAAATATTTGAGCAATATTAATTCTCAAATAGACATAGTTCTTCATAACCTCTCGGAAAGCAGAGTCAATAGTCGCAGCGGAAATATTATTACAATCCATTTGTCTAAGCGAAAGAGGTCTTACGCCCTCTATTACATCCAACATAGCAATTGTTCATAAACGAAATATAAGGGTAGATCCACAAACTAAGTCTAGGGATTAATCATCACTTGGTCGTCTTCGTTGACGTCTTCATATGGGTCATCACCGGCCGTTGAAAAAAAAAAAGGTGGGGTGAGACAAAAATTCTCGGTGGGTGGGTGCCGGTGTGCGAGTGTGGCTTGTTTTATGCACGAGAAAATCATTTCATGGAAATCAATGCATGAAGTGTATATGACTTTGTCTCTTGTTTGTATAAAGATTTCCATTAGCCATTATGTTAGAATTGTCACTATTAGTCAAGCATTATTATTGTCTTATTAAATTTACTTCCACTTTCAATTGGATAAAGCCCCACATCACTTGTAAGCAAATTATCCCACATCACTTGGTAAAGCCGAAGCAAATTATCCCACTTTATTTGGATAAAGCCGAAGCAAATTATCCCACATCACTTGGATAAAAATTATCCCACTTCACTTGGATAAAGCAAAATTATCCCACATCACTTGGATAAAGCCCCACATCACTGAAGCAAATTATCCCACTCGGATAAAGCGAAGCAAATTATCCCACTTCACTTGGATAAAGCCGAAGCAAATTATCCCACATCACTTGGATAAAGCCGAAGCAAATTATCCCACTCGGATAAAGCCGAAGCAAATTATCCCACTTCACTTGGATAAAGCCGAAGCAAATTATCCCACACCACTTGGATAAAGCCAAGCAAATTATCCCACTTTAAATTTTCACTTTACTTTCCACTTTCATTCTCAACTTCACTTTCACTTATCATTTCACTTCACGTTTCATTTCACTTCACATTTCATTTCAATTTTCACTTCACTTCATATTTCACTTCAATTTTCACTTCACAACATTTAATTTCACTTTACGTGCACTTAAATTTTCACGTCATCGAAAAATTTGATAAAATCAGTTAGCAAGTCCGGAGTGATCTTGGTCACATGATCTCCGGTCTTTATTTCAAAACAAAACTCGCGGTCTAGTTATCGGGCGGATAATCTAGCCGGTTTTAATATTCGATTCGCGCATTACGTTCAAGCTCGATATTTTTATTAGCTAAGTACAAAAATTATATCTTAAAATTTTTATAAGGTAACCAAGTTAGAAAATATCAATTTCAAGGTCCTTAGCAAATTTTAAAATAAAAATCATTTTTATTAAGGAAAAATATTCTCTTGCCGGCTTTTAAAATTCGATAAGTTTCAATTCGGACTCGTAAAAAGGGTGAGGTCAGTTCCAAAATTTATAAATTCCCAGAGGTTAAAATTTTTCAGAGGCTCGAGACAGATTTTATAAAATTTGCAGATTAGTCCTCTAGTTTCCAAAAATTTCGATTTTTGACTTGATATTTTAAAATTTGTTAACTCTTAAACCGGGAAGGATTTTGAGGTGATTCTAATTTTAAAGAACTTCTTTGGACAGTAATAAGTTGTGGTAAAAATAGTTTTAAAAATTTCGAAAGTTAGGTACCTCATTTTCACAAATTACAATTTTGGCCCAAAAGCGATTTTTTGTCGTTAAAGGCTCGTTTCAAGTCGGATGGTTATGAAATTTGAACTAAAGGTTCAAAATATCATATTAAATAAATCTGCAAGTTTTCGAGATACCTTGACTGCCCCAGCTTTAAAAATTACAGTTTTAGTCCTTTAAGTTTTACAATTTTACATTTTGATATCAAACTTGTTCCTTATTGTATTTTCTTGCCGGAAGGGGTCCAAATCTTTCAAGTCACTTCATATATGAAATTTATAGATTATTGGGTCTAATATTTCGAATTTTCAGAGGTGGTCTTCACAGTTTTTCATATTTACTCTTTTTGGCCCAATATTTCACAATAATTGCAAAAATAACCCAAGCTTCGAATTTTCTTGCACAAGTTGCAAGTCCAGAATTCCAATAATATATAAAAACTTATTTTAAACATTTCTAAAATATATTTGAACATTCATAGCATCATAAATCATAAAAGCAAATGATGAGCAATTTTATCAACAATTTATGCAAGAAAAATATCATACTCATCTTTTTATTTTCTAAATTTTATTAAAACATAAATATCATAAATACTTGATAAAATTCATAAAATATCATATTTTCACATGAACATGCATTTTTGTGCACTAGTAGAAAGAATGATGCGATTTTTGTAGAAATAATTTTCACCCACCTCGTAGTAGTCTTTCTCGGGTTGATTTAAAATGAAGTATTTTCCTTGTATCAACTTCTTGACTCAAGCTCTTGAAGGTCAGCCCCTAAATGGTATCCAAACCATATTTTTGTGTTTGAAATTAAAGTCTCAAGTCTAAAGAAAATATATTAGGACCAAATGGCTACTACTTACCTTAATGTCTTCAAGTAGTCTCTGAAATTGGAAATTTTTCTTCAAGCTTCTAACTTCAACTTGAGATGGTGTAGGTCAGCCCCTAAGCTCCTTGAATCAAAAAATTAATTCCTCATGTTGTCAAGAGAAAAATACTAAAACCACAATTTTCTCACCTTAAAAATGTATAGTCTTGAATTTTCTCTTCAAGCTTGTAGTCAAGTCTAGGTCTCTTAATTTTTCAAGAAAAAAGTTCTTCTAGGAGTACCTCAATAAGAAGAATTCATTATGTTAGAAGATGAAGGTATATACTTGAGGTTTTAAGAAGAAAATTGGAGTTGAAAGAAATAAATTTTTCATCACCTTGACTTGTAGATTTCTGCCCTATTGAAGAAGGAGAAGAGGGAATTTTGTAATTTGTCTAAGTGTTGAAGAATGAGAGGGTTAAAAGAGTGATGAGATGGGATTGAATTTCTATCCACTTTGTTTTCTTCACTTGGCCGAAAAATATGGGGAGGAGTTGTTAATTTTTTTTTGTTTCTTGGTGTGTAGGCTTTGGGATGGTTTTGTTTGGAGGCTTGTAATGATAAGGAAAAAAAAAGAGATTGAATTGATTCTATCCTAAACACTATGGCCGAAAGTTGCTTCTAGTAGGGGAAGAATTTTACTTGTCTTGCCAATTATTTAGGGTAGTGGAATTTTTAGGTGTGGTTTTTAAATGTTGTAGGCTTAGAAAAAAATAAAGAGTGGGATTCCCATAAAATTGTCATGACCGATTTTTCTTATGGTTGGGAGGGTATATATTTTTTTTTGTTGTTTTGTGTGAGTTGGGAGACAATGGGGTGTATAAAGTATATTGAGTGGGGATGATGTGTTCTTAATTAAAGAAAAGTGAAGACAATAAAAAATAAAAAGGGTAGTAAATCATGTGCATAAATTATACAAAATGTATAAAACTAATAAAAGTTGATAAAGGTTTACAATTGGATGAGGTAGTTAAATTCATCATTGTCATTCTCAATTGGACGTCCAATCCTCCCCAATTTGTTTCTTTATTTTTTTTTTTTTTGAGATAAATTATTGTATAATAGTATTGTAGCTAAAGTTGTAAAAAACAAAAAGGAAATGATTCCCTTGCTACTTGATCATGGCCGAATTGGTGGGTTTAGGGGTGATTAAATTTGACCAATCGGGATAGTGGAATTATAGGATAAATTTTTAAACGTAGGCTTTGAAAAAAATATGAAATAACCTCCCATTTTAAGAGGAAAATTCGAAAATTAGGGAAAATATTTGATTTTCTTTTTATTTTATAAAATTGAAGGAAAATAAAATGTATAAATATTTATAATTAAATATTTACAAATTTAAAATTAAAGATGTGAAATAAGAAATGTATATTTCAAACAAATAAATTGGAAGTTGGTTGGGAAGAATTGTAGAATGAGATGAAATATTTGGATAAGGGTCGAAATGTACTCCTAAATTATTGAGGGTCTAATATTTCTAAAGTCGTAGTCAATCGATCAAGAATTAATACTAGAGGAAAATATAAAATCGTTAAGCTCGAAAATGAGAAAGACATAATTGATGTTGGAAGAATAAGTAAAAGTCGGGTCGCGTTTCATTAATGATGGGTTCGTGTTACTTAACCAAATAAATAAATCACTACACAACGTCGTATCTCACGCCGCTAAAATTTGGGCGTCTGAGAAGATGTGTATAAGACTACCAAATAGAATAAAAAAACTAGACAACCTAGTAGTTTGTGCTCTTCTCCTCCTCATTGAACTTAGAGCGTTGACCCTCCGCTGCAGCAAAACATACATTTCTTTTCCTTTCCCGAATTTCATAGATTCTGTCACGCCCCAAACGCGACGCGACGATGATCAATCACTTAAACAGAAGTAAACCCAACATTCTAGAAAACGATGCAACAATCCCAAGTGAAACAAGGTCTAAAGCAGCGGAAAAACTACAAGTACAACATCTCAAAATGGGTCCTACGCCCATGCACAAATGAACTCGGTTGTCTCGCACACCATGCACAAATGGATCGCCATCGCACATCATATCACAGACTTAAGTGTCAAATGGGTCATACGCCCATAAATTACATCCGAGAATTTCAAAGGAATTAAAAAAGTCCAACATCCGTAAAATAAAAGAAAATAGTCCAAAGAACATAGATAACGATAGAAAATGAGTCCAACGAGCGGAGCTCGAGAGTTCAATCCAAGGCGGTTCGGCTTCTTCGACAAAGTCATCTTCTAAGGTTAGAAAACAAGAGGGGGTGAGACAGAGATCTCGGTGGATGGGGTGATCGTGTGCAAGTGTGGCGATATATAGTTAATGGGAGAAATTAGTTGTATGAAAACGTGTGAGAGATGATGCATAATTTCACACACATCCACATGCATCGTGATAAATATATTTTCGTAATATACTTATACGATTTAAGAAAACGATTCGTGGTCACACATGCACTATGGTTCAAGCGATCGGAGGATTGCGTGCGGATTTGTAACGCCAATCCTATGCAAGACAAGTAGCGGTTGCGTGCGGTTTGTAGCGCCAACCTATGCAATACAAGTAAGTGCGGTTGCGTCGGTTTGTAGCGCCAACCAAACGAGTCCGATTAACTCCGGAATCGTGTGGATCGGATGACATTTCATTCGTTCTTCCTTGTATCTCCCGAGTAAGATGGTCCAAGACATGTCACCTTATCGCTCCGTAGGCAAAACAAAATCCACAAAGAGCAAGGCTCGGATCGTCATAATCATGATTATACCTCAAGTACTACGACCCGCTTCCCTTGACAAACTCCGTCCTCGATTGGGGATTAGGACGATGGGGCGGAAGAGTGGAATAGCGCCGAGCTGCTTTCGGTTCCATCCCCGACGATCCATTCCGATCGTGAGCTTGACACACCAAGTTGACTCGAGCAATAATTAAATACACGTTCGGGTAGTCAACCAGCGAATGAGTATATTGATTCCGGAAGCCAGTTCATGAAAAGTTTTCAAAATTTGCGTAAGGTAATTATGGCGTTGGTGGAGTTATTTGGATGAAGATGATTATCGGGATGATAAACAATCTTCGATATCGTGAAAGATTAGGTGGAATATAAGTCCCGTTATAGATTCCAATCGCAAGACGGAAGTCGCCCGCGATCGGGTATCAATCGGTCAAGGCGGTCCGATAAGTCAAGGGGTTTTGAGAAAATAAATATTTTAATTAACAATTGAAGTCGAGGGTCCAGGGCTGTTTTAGTAAAAGAAAAATAATTTGAGTTAGGTCATTGATAAAAAGAAAATTTACAATTTAGCCCCGTTTTGTAAAAACCAATACTTTTGTGGTTAAAAATTGAATAAATAAATATTCCGACCTTGAAAAATTATGAGGTCAGTTCCTAAATTCTCCAAATTGTTCAGAGATTCAAGTTTTTAAAGTTTTGAGGTCGAGTTTTTATAAAATTCTCATATTGGCCCCAAATTTGTTAAAATTGTCATTTCGGCTCTAAGTTTAAAATAATTGGAACTCACAAACCGGAAGGGCTTTTAATGTGATTCCTGTTGAAAAATATCACTATGGTTAGTGGGATATTGGGATAAAAGCAGTTTTAAAAAGAAATAAGTTTAGGTCCTTTAACTTTTGAAAATTTCATTTTTGTCCCATTTTGAAATAATTGCCTTTAAGACTTTTAGGGGTCCAATTGTTATGAAATTTGAACCTTGGGTCCAAGATATAATTATATTATAGTTAAATTAGTATTTCCAGGTGCATGGACTGCATAAGTCTTGGAAATTATATTTTGGTCCTCAAGTTTAATCTTTTACAATTTGGTCCCTCAATTTTTATAAAATTACTTTCCAAGCTCTAAACACTTGGATTTTTGGAATACACTTAAAATATGTTATTTCCAGTCTCTTAAGAGTAAAAATTTCAAATTATAAAATTAGGGTCTGGTACATTTTCAAAATTTGCAAAATATCCCTTAAACTTCTCAAATTTTACAATCTAGTGCTTGGGCTTTTAAGGGTTGATTTTATTTATCTAAAAACTCTTAAAACTTTATTAAAATGTCAAAACATAATTTTTGAACCTGAGTTGAGTCCCAAAAATTGAAAATTACAGACGGGTCCCTTATGTTTTATTTTCTTGCAATTAAGTCCACCAACTTTCCATTTTTGCATTTTAAGTCCAAAAGTTGAAATTTAATCAATTATGATCGACTTGTCCAGGTTATAAATCATTCAAAACATAGATTTCAAGAGTCATACACATACATATCATTCTCATACAAAATTTCATCAAGTATAACAATAAAGTGTGCATGTATGCCCTATTTTTCGATAAATCACATTTTTGAGCAACACTTGAGAATTTTTCCAACTTGATACAAGAAAATAGCATGAAATACATAATATATATCTCAAGTGCTCAATAACAAAATACTACATGCATATTTTCAATTTAAAACACTTAGAAGTTGAAAGGATTTTTCCACCCACCTTAAAGATCGGTTTGTTGGTGAAAATGGGATAAATCTCTCTCGATGAAGGAGTGACTTAGATCAGCCCCTAAGTCAAAGAATATCAAAAAATATAGGAGTTATAAGAATGTGGTTAAAAATTTAGGAAAAATAAGAAGATGGTGAGAAAATTGGAAATACTACACTTACCTTGTGTAGTGAGTAAAATGTGACTAGTAATGACTTCCAAGTATAAGGTTTTGGTAACCCTTCAAGGTCAGCCCCTAAAACTCCAAAAATGAAAATAGAGTATCAAAATCTTGGAAAATAGAATAGAAGAAGAAAGTGTACTAAAAATTCCATTTCTTACCTTATAGTCCAACTTTTTCACAATTTTTCTTCAAGATGACTAGTCTCTTAACTTCTTCAAAGGTCTTCTAGGTATACCTCAAAATCTAAATCAAACTTAAATTAGAAGGTGAAAGAGGTGAGCTAGAAGGTATACGAATAGATTGAAGAAGAAAATTTCTTACCTTGTGTAATATATGGTTCGAATTTTTTGAAGAAAATGGGAGATGAATTCTTGAAGTTTTGGTTAAGTGTTAGTGAAGAATATGAAGAATAGGTAGAGAGATGTAGGAGGATTTTTAGAAAGAGAGATGAGAAAATTCAAGACTTAGAAGAAATTTGGTGTTGGTGAAATGAAATGGGAGAATAAAACTTGAACAAATTATTTGTTCACCAAGGCCATCTTTGGCCGTCCATGTGGGGAAGAAAGAAGACAATTTTTTTTTTTTTTAGTTGATTAGATGATGATTTAGGGAATAATTGAGGTAATTAGGAAGAAAGTAATTTTAGGCAACTTTATTAGGGACAATGGACCAAAATGCTAGGGGAAATTTTTAATTTGGTCTTGTTTGACCAATTGGATGATTGAAATGGTGGGATTAATTTAAGATGTAGGTTTGAATTAATGGTGTAAAAATACACAAGAGGAATACACAAGGTGTACATATACAAGAGTTGGGAGATATTTCTACACCAAACAAATACACCAATGTCGTCCCCTAAGGGTATTTTGGTAATTCCATATTTTTTTGTCCCAAAATTGATGATAATAGATGAATAAATATCAATCTCCAAAATAATTAGTGATTTCCTTGATTACTTATAAGTCTCATGATCACTTAATCTAAATCGAATTCTTAATTCTATAAATTATAAATCCCTAAAATAAATAGTCTCTTAAAATTCTAAGGTGACTAATAAATACACCAATAATAATAATGATGATCAACCAAGTGATCATAAATGCGAATTAAAATTAATAAATGATTATGATCACAAATAGAAGTTAAAAGAATTAAATGCAAAATGTATTTATCATTAATATCTACCCACAAAGCGACACGGTAAAATAGTCAAAATAATACAAAGACGATACGAAACAAGTACATGATCGAATAAAAATCGGGGCTTCACATTCTCCCTCCTTAAAAGAATTTGGTCCCCAAATTCTCTTTAGAATAATTCGGATATTAATTCCTCATGTCTTCTTCCATCTCCCATGTTGCGTCTTCGTTTGGTTGTGGTTCCTCCATACAACTTTAACCATTGAATCTCTCTGCACGCAATCGACGTGTCTGCTGGTCAATGATTCTCGATTGGTTCCTCGGTGTAAGATAAATTCTCCATTAGAGGAGGAGCATCACGGTGATGATGTGCTCGGAGATCTGGTTGATACTTTTTCAATCTCGATACATGGAATACATCGTGCATTCCCGCATCTTTGTCTTTGGCCGGGTAACTCTAGTCGGTAGGTCAACTTTCCGATTCTCTGCAAAATCTTGTAAGGCAATATATCTCGGACTTAATTTACCTCCTTTCTTTGGGTTGATCAATCCTTTTCGTGGCAAGAGTCCGAGAAATACTTCATCTCCTAAACTTCAAATTCCAAGTCCTTTCTCCTCTTGTCCGCGTAACTCTTTTGGCGGCTCACAGTTGTACGAATCCGTTCCTTGATCAACTTGACCTTCTCCATGGCTTCCCGAACTAAGTCGACCTTTGGAATCGAGGTGACTTCCGTTTCTCCTTCGGAGTCCATTGGTCATCAATCTCCCAGTGTAGAGGGGATCTACACTTTCGTCCATACAAGGCTTCGTAGGTGCCATCCCAATCGTGGCCGATAATCTGTTATTATATAACGAACTCGGCCAATGGTAAGTATGAATCCAACTTCCTTGAAATCTAATGTGCGAGCTCGCAACATGTCTTCCAGGGATTGAATTGTTCGCTCAGATCGCCATCGGTTTGCGGATGTCTTCTTTGTCTCTTGAACTTAGCGAGTACCCAATTCCTCATGTAAGCATTTTCAGAATGAGACGAACCTCGGGTCTCTGTCGACACTATGTCGACGGCACTCCATGCGATCGAATGATCTCTCGGATGTAAATTTGCACAAGTTTCTCGCAGTTGTCGGTTTTCTTCATGGGTAAGAAGTGTGCATATTTCGTGAGTCGGTCTCACGACTACCCGTATAGCATCATCGCCTCGTCTAGTCCTTGGTAGATCCGTCACGAAGTCCATCGTTATGTGTTCCCATTTTCACTCAGGAATTCTCAACGGTTGTAATAAACCGATAGTCGTTGGTGTTCTCGCTTTTATTCATTGACAAGTCAAACATCTCGCAACAAACTCGCTTACTTGGTTCTTCATGTTCACCCACCGTAAATATCGTTTCAAATCCTTATACATCTTGTTTCCTCCAGGTTGTATAATATATTTTGAACGTGTCCTTCTCGCTAGAGTTACTGCTCCTAATCTGCTCGTCACTTGGTACACAAACTCGATTCCGAAATGATGATCCCATCTTCATGTACCGAGAATTATGATCCTTCTCCTTTAAATATCTTCTCTTTCGGTCTTTGAAGTTGCACATCCTGTCTCTTGTCTTTGCTTTGATCTCGTTGATGAGGTCGGGTTTAACAGATATGTTAGCACATGAAATGTGAGTATTGGTCCTTGTCGGATTCCAAGTGCTCAACTCTTCTAATGATTTCCACTCTCGAATCATTAGTCCGGCTAAACTCGCCTTTCTTCTGCTCAAGGCGTCGCTACTACGTTAGCTTTCCCGGGATGGTATTGAATATCAAAGTGATAGTCTTCTATTAACTCTATCCATCTCCGTTGCCTAAATTGAGATCCTTCGAGAGAATAGATACTTTAGGCTCTTATGATCTGTGTAAACCGTGAATGTTGCTCCGTATAGATAGTGTCTCCATTTCTTTAACGTGAATACTATCATTTGCCGGTTCCAAGTCATGCGTAGGGTAATTAGCCTCATACGGCTTGAGTTTTCGTGATGCATAAGCAATCACTTTTCCTTCTGCATGAGCACTTGCTCCTAGTCCCTCATTTGATGCATCACTTTGTAGACGACAAAGTTTTGTTCCCTTTGGTAGGGCTAGATTTGAGCCGTAGTAAGTCGTTCTTGACTCTTGGAAACTAGTCTCACACTTGTCATTCCACTCAAACTTGACTTGCTTCTCGGTTAGTCGAGTGAGTGGTCCTAAATATCTTGGAGAAATTCGGATAAATCTTCGATAATATCCAAATGAGTCTAAAAACTTCTCGATCTCCGTTATAGACTCTGGTTGTTTCCATTCAACCACCGCTCCCGCCCTTCGAAGGATCTATGGCAATCCCGAGTGTCGGATACTATATGTCCCAAGAATGCGACTTGATGGCAAAATTCGCACTTGCTGAATTTGGCATACAACTTGTGCTCGTAGTGTCTCCAAAATAATTTTTCGGATGACGTTCATGCTCTTCTCTAGACTTAGAGTATACGAGTATGTCATCAATGAATATCACTACGAATTGATCCAAATAAGGTTGAAAAACTCGATGCATCGATCCATAAACGTTCTTTGGTGCGTTTGTCGGACAAAAGGCATCACTACAAACTCGTAGTGCCCATATCTCGTCGAAATGCCGTTTTGGAAACGTCTTCTTCACGGATCTTTAGGCTGATAATATCCCCCGTTGTAAATTAAACTTGAGTAAACCGTCGCTCCTTGAAGTTGATCAAACGATTCGTCTATCCTCGGGAGGGGATATTTGTTCTTGATGGTCACGTTGAGTCCGCGATAGTCATACACACGCCTTAATGTGCCATCCTTTTTCTTGACGAATAAGATCTTGGTGCTCCCCAGGGAGAGCGTGCTTGTGGATAAATCCCACATCCATCAACTTCACGTAATTGAGTCTTCAACTCTTGTAACTCAACATGAGCCATTCTATACGGCGTTCGCGATCGGGGCGGTTCTGGTAATACCGATGGTGAACTCGACTTCCCTATCTGGAGGGACAGTGGTGAGTTCTTGTGGAAATACATCGGTATATTCCGATACTATAGGTACTTGATTAATTTGTGTCTCAACCTTAGGTTTGTTAATTACAAACGCCAAGTACCCTTGTGCCCCTCTAGTGATCGCTTCCTCGCTTTCATTGCTGAAATGATTGGGGTAATCTTAATCGGTGCTTTTCCCGAAAATTCTACTTCGGGCTTATCGGTTCTTATAGCTTATGGACTTGCGATGGCGTCCATTTGTGCGTGGTGTCGGACAACCAGTTCATCCCCAAAATTATGTCGTATTCGGATATAGGAAATAAAATCAAATTGGCCAGAAAATTTATCTCATCAATCTTAACTTCGCATGCATTATAGATAATATCTTATTATCGGCTTGCGCCCGTAGAACTTGATACTTCTAGACCTATAGCATATGTTTCATGCATGCATGCAACTTGTGTACAAAATGTGACGCCCACCCCTATTGCTACTATTAGAAAGTAATAAATAGCACAACTCGACTACAAAGTCTTTTTAAAAACGAGTAATTTTTTTTTATTTTCCCGTGTTTAAATTTTAATAACAGACGATCAACGAAACAAACCCTGTACACTAAACAAAGATTTTTAGAGGCAAAAGGCGATCAACCATATTTATGCGTAAACACGATGACTAGATATACAAACCCAAAACTCAAACCAAAGACGCTTATTTACATACTTTACAATACGGTTTAAAAGAGATAAACGATGACGAGTTCCTTCATAAACACAACGAAGCAAAATCAACATGAACCCAAATACAAGCCCGGCCAGTGTCGTCATCCATATCCATGATCCTCAAAACCTGACGAAGCTCGGCGTTGCCCGAGAAGCTAACAAAGCTCGGTATTGTTATGCTCACCGCGAATGCATGAACTACATGAGCTAAAGTGCTCAACAAGTAAAAACCATGCATGTCCAAAGAATAGTGATGCTTTTCCAACATGTAATGCTCGCTTGTAAAATCCATGAGTTAAAATACTTTATTCAAACAATTTTCTTTCATTTGGGTCCATGACCCAACTACTATGCTTGCCGAAAAGAGCTCGCACACAGCATTAATCAAATGGCCAATAATATCGTTATGATGTTACGTGTGGACCATCCTCCCACAAAAACACCAAGGGTCCCTACTTTGCGTCCCTTCGTCCGCCAAGAAGTATCCCCACCCCGCAGGTCATAACATAGGTACTCACAAATGGACCATCCTCCCGTGACCCACCAAGAGCCCATCTCCTATCTAGCTCTGTGTTCACCAGGAAGTATCCCACTTGCTATACCTAAATATATATCATAAGCACGCCCATCGTGCCTCGGTGCACTAGTAGTTGTCAATAAATGTTCATTTTCTTCCGAAAATATTTTCGTGCATGCAAACATCCTTCCAGTAATATGCATGCACATGCAAATCTTGTGAATGATATATTCAATGGCTCACCAAGCTCAATATTGCAACAACGCATAAGCCATTATGCAACATATAATATCCACGTATATTCAACAAGGTACCACAATCACATATAATACAATCAATTCGGACAATATTATGTTCATGCATTACATTCTGGATGGATTTTTACTTACCCTAAGCCCTTTGATATTCTAGTTAGAAAATTGCGTTTCTCCCCTATCACTAGATGTAAAACAACCTGTAAAAATTTAAGTTAATTTTTTTATTTTAAATCATTAAATTTAGTTTAGTAGATTTCAGAAAAACTTTAAATCTTAACCATTAACCCATTAAATATCAATTCATTAGAATTTACCCTGAGTCTACTGAAATTTATAAAATACCTTTATTTTCACATTGCTATTTCTAATTATTCATTTCCAGTATCTTAGTATCATTCAAATGTAATATATAACTTAAACACCATGGAGGCATGTCTTAATTCAAATAACTAATTACAAATTCTATATATATAATACTCTACTTAACCTATGATACCTTAACCAGACTTCACCGTAAAATTCATTAAATGAGATTGGTAAGAATTTTAAGTTTCGAAAATAAATCTGTAGTATTGATAAGTAATTTCAGCCTCAACTAGCTATCAACACCTAATTATCAAAACTCCTAAAACCCAACTTCATAAATTGAATCTGAGAACTTTAATCATTAAGTTTACTAATCAAAATCTTATGAAAGACCTTAAGTCTTAAAACTAACTAGTACTCTAATTAAAATTTTCAAACATACAGTTCAAACTTACTTGAATCCTAATCGCCTCAGTCTTCTTTTGAATTCTCACATCCGTCAGTCCTATCAATCTAAATATTGGGTAAGATTTATAATTTTATCTATTTAGGTTATTTATATTTCATTTATTTTATCCTAAAAATATTTCAGTATAATGAAGAGTTAAAAGAAGCAATTCAATAATTGAAAACCGGAAGCTGATTCACTCAACAACTTGTACAAAATTTTACTTTTTAATTCATTAATCACAAATGATAGAATTTTTAATTAACTATGATCACAAAAGTCAGTTAAAGCTCTAACCACCCAGCCTTAACTAATCTACCAAGACCTTTGCATTTGAAAATCATAACATTTGAACTGAATAATTTTAGCATAAAGTAAAATTACCTCATTAGTAGTTTCAAGAGGACGGTCCTCCGAAAATCATACCGACTTTTCTTAGGGAGCTCTTGTGTATGTGTGTGTTTAAAATAATGGTAGGAAAAATATATAATACATGAAATTATACTTTTATGTTTAAATTGTGAGCGAATGTGGTAAGATTAACACGTATGTATTGCGTATATATTTTATTACTATTATGTATATACATTAGATAAGATACTTATCCTTTTAACACAATCATTTACTAAGCTATATATATACAAGCTATATATATACAAGATATATATGCCACGTATATTAGTAGGTAACTTACACATGTAAATTTAAACTTCTTATATATATATCCAGTTTCAATTAATCCTTATCAAATCCTATTTGTATCATTATCAATATCACCATTTTTAATTACTATTTTCATTTTGGCAACTTAAATATTATCTCGTATATATATATATATATATATGCTTGTATCTTGATCTTGTTATCTAACTCGACTATATATGAATCCCTCTTATTAATTTTTCCATATCTCGATCTCACATCGATAAACTTGTCACATGTCACCTTTACCTCTAAATTTACCACGTGTAATCTCGTAATTCTTTGTGTAGATACCACGTGTAATTTAATAGCTAGGCTTCAGTAATAATAGTCCGACAACTAAATACTTATCTTTTCCAACTACTTAAATTAGTAATCTAACAACTAATCACTATAATCGAAGTTCAAATTATAAAGCTAGCCATGTCTTATAAAATAATCACATTATGCAAATAGCACATAACCAACATGTAATGCATGAACTATAATGGCGAGTGAGTAGTGAGAGGCTCGGGTATTACACAAAATGTGATGCAACAAATGAATGCGTTGATCCAGGGTCAAATAGTACTTTAGCGTAGTGGCTAGATACTAGAAGCGTACCTTCCACCACATCTGTTGCTTTCGAGCCTCATGTCCGGCTAGTGCAAATGCTCGAGCGGGCATCCTCGCCGATTACCCTAGCCGTTACCCGGCTTCGTGGTTGCACTGTTTGGTCCGGTCTTCGTATTTCGGGCAATCCTTCACCGTGGCGCCGATCACTACCACAACGTAAACACCTTCCCTTTACGCCAACGATCGTTGGCGGTATGCCCCGGTTTAGCCGTAATGTGTACACACGACCCGACTTTTTTCTTGGTCCTTTTCCTTTATCCGTCTCATTAATCGGCCCTTCAAAACTTAGCGAGTTGCTTAGATGGTTGTCCTACAGCTTGTCATCTTGAGACTGTTTGATGGCCTACTCTGCTGAATCTATCCAATACGGTTCGATCCCGACGCGATGCGGAGAGCTGCGCTTTACGCGGCCGAGTAGGTTGTCATTTCAACAGAAGCTGCTTTTGAAGTTCTAGCTTGATCCCGTGTGAACTTAATTAATTTGTCCTCTTACAGACATCTTGATTGTCCCAGCGTATTTGAACAATCGATGAAACTCGGACTCGTCTTGGGCTACGAGACATGTTCCCCTGTCTCAACCTATAGAACTCATCCCGCGTGCCTCCTTCACGACTTGGGAATACACTTTTGCTCATTAAATTCGATCGGAAATTTTCCCACGTCCTATCTACTTGGTCCTGGTCCCAATTTCTCTCAACTCAGCTCGCCACCAATCTCTAGCGGCCGATTCTAGCTTTTAACACGGCGAGTGTAACCTTTTGTTCCCCGAGTATTGGAGAGTATTGAAGATATTCTCCATTTTCCCAATCCATTCTTCCGCCTTAAAGTCATCGAGGCTTTCCTAAGAAAGCCGGTGGGTCAAATCGCTCCCGTGCGATCATTCGCCTCTTTAGCGGGCTCGAAATACGCCGTTGAGGCTCTGCTTGTTGCCTCATGATAAGGGTCTTTTTATGCACGTTTTATGTGTATATTTGAGTAGAATTCGAGTTATTTTATTGATAGTTTTGTAAATTTTTGATTGTATACGGTTCATATTACTCCGATGTGCTTTTATTGATGTAGATTGACCATTTGGGGCTAATTTCGGTGAATTTCGGACCATAGATTCATGTCAAAACATACCGGGAGTTTAAGGATGCAAAAATGCTCAAATTCCAAGCCAAGCGCGTCATTTCGGGGCCTTTTTGGTCCAACACGGGCGGGGGTGTCGGGCAACACGGCCATGTTGAAGGGGATCAAAAGAGAGGAAAAACGCACAAAACAGGCCCGAACACGGCCTGGCCGTGTCGTACAACACGGCCTGGCGTGTTGGTTCTTTCGACCATGTCGTGGCATTTCTTGATAAATTTTGTGCAAACGGCGGCCTGGCCGTCTTTGCCTAACACTGGCGTGTCCGGGACCTCTTTTTGCAACTTTTCTTTGCGGAATTTGGGGAAAACTCACCAACCAACCCATTTTGGCCACTTTTGTACACTTTTAACACCCTATTTTGCTGAAACATGTCTCCATGTCCCCTCCTCATCACTTGAATACAAGAATTCACCAACCAACAAGGAAAATGGAGGCAATTGTTTAACAAAAAAGAGTACTATCAATGTATTGGTTGCCTATAAAAGCCAAGGTTGAAGTTGGGATAGGAATTCATTAGATACTTAGGAAATATTCATTGTATTCATTTCATTAAGTAGAATTGGGATCAAGGGGTCTTGGAGAAGAAAGCTTGGGGCAATATTGGAGAAGGCTTGGAAGCTTGGAGCTACATCATCAATCAAGAAAGAAGTCAATTGAGATTTTGAGAAAAAAAGTACACCATGTCTACAATACTTAAATCTTCTTGTGTAATTTATTCTTTGGTCAAAATCATGTGTAGCTAAACTCCTAGTGTTTGAATGTAATGAACTCTAGGATGGATTTGTGATTAAGGTGTGTATGTTTTTAATAAAATCTTCATATTTTGTGTGATTCACTTATATTATGCTTCGTTCATTCGAATTGATATATGCGCAATATTGATTTGAAGTTTATTTTTCATCCGGGAAATCGAGAGATTCATGGTGAAATAGAACCTATATAAGTGAAAAGAGTTGCATGCAATCCTAGATATATGACTTTGACATAAATCTTCCGGATTAGGGTCAAACCTAATATGGGAATTCACAAATCGTTATAATGTTGTCTTGGGGTTTTAACTAGAAAGAGATTTCAGATTAATCAACTTGAGATTAGAAGTTTTTCGCCTTGAGAAAGGGTTTAACTTAAATTGGGAATTTCTACGGTCCACAAGACATGAGATTTTATTAAAAGAGGTTGGTTTTTGCTTAAGGGCTTACGGTTGTATTTTTAACTTGTCAAATCACAAAAACATTTTAGAGGATTTACATTCAAACACATTTCTATCTCTTGATTTCTTATTTTACAAATCTTTCTTCATTTTTACAATTTATAATTTGTTTTCCTTTTTCATCAAACAAAAACTCTGAAAAATTGTTAGATTAAATAACAAAAAGACGGTAATTATTAGTACTTACAATCCTCGTGGGAATGACACTCGGTACTCAATAATCTATACTATAAAACGATAGGTGCACTTTTCACGGTTTTAAAGGTAGCTTTTGAGCCATCACCTCATGAAGACCGATTATGCATTGCGGGCTATTGCGGTCAAGTTATCTCATGCGACAAGTGGAGGAGGTGGTGGTAGTTTGGGAGAGGGTACCCATTCCCTGGGTGCGTCCTCATACCTTCGGGAACACGACGAGGTCTCCGCGTCCACGGTTTCGGCCATGTATCCGTAGTTTAGCTACGATTCGAGAAAGGAATGATTTCAATAAGTACTTGCATATAACAAGTTATATCACAACAACAATACACAAGACATAGAATAAGTAGAAAAAGTATATTCATTGATGTGAAATTTGAATACACCAATGAGTTCATACAACGAATATAGAATCGAAGATAAACTAGAGTCGGGATACATCTTGCTCAAAGTACAACGGAAAGCAAAATACAATAGGATGAAAATAAGCGTCGGCTAAAATCTAGCATAGAACCTATCTACTCGGTGAGGTCGCCGTCATCATCAATAGCGGCCTCGTCCATAACCGGATCTGATCGGGCCGAGTACCACCTCAACATTAGGTCGATCGGCTAAACGCCACTGCTCGATCCGAGGATCATCGAGTGGGCGGCTTCAAGTGCCTCGGGCTCTTCATCTTCCATTGGATCCTCATCGGGATCCTCTTCGAGATCTTCTTCAGATCCTCCTCATTATCGACCTCGAAGTCGGGCATGGTTCCGCCTCGGGTGGTGGCAATGGTGGCGCATTAGGCTGCTAAGGCGGCCTCCAAAGCAACATCCCGCCGAGTTAAGGCATGCGTGAGGTCCTCTATCACCTGCATTTGTTTGATGATAGTATCTTGAGACGATCGATGGTGGCTCTCGACATGTATGCCTCCTTTCCCACTTTTCGCGCCTTCCTTGCGCGCGTTCCATCTTCGTGCGAGTAATTTCCAAATGTTCTGGATTGATTTGGATTTGATCCCCGCGAGCACGGATGGTATCCTCGCGATCCTTAGTAAGGAGGGTAAGATCGTTCTTCTCCTCTTGGCTCTTTGCTAGGAGGTGTGTCGATTCTTGGTTGCGGTGTTCTTTCGCGATTCTAAGATAGCCCGGGTATTCACTGGTGCCGGTGGTTCGTGTATGCCCGGAAGTAATCACGTTCGGCATGGGCCTCCAATAATTCCCACAGATAGGTGGCGTCGACTCCATCCCGAACAAGCCAAACTAAGAAGGATTAGTCGAAGTAAGAAAAGATAGGGAAGAACAAGGAAAGAATGACTAAGGAAAGTCGGTCGAAGAAATCAACTAAGTCAAATCAAGTATGACAATGGATTCTCCAAGTATAAATTCGACTTATCATAAATATCAATAATACGGTTCTATGCCATTATTGAAATCGATTTCACACTTAATCGTCGGTCGGTACTACCCATCACAAAGAGAGTCCTATCCTGGGTCGCCCGGTGTAAGTTTCTATCTTATTAGCCGAGCTCGATACCATAAATCCCCATGCCCCAAACGCGACGCGATTTACGATCAATCACTTAAAAATAAGTAAACCCAACATTCTAGAAAACGATGCAACAATCCCAAGTGAAACAAGGTCTAAAGCGGCGGAAAAACTACAAGTACAACACGAATACAATTACATCCCAACAACTTAATAGCTTACGGTCCGGAAATAAGAATAAAGTACACATCATATCACAACATGTGTCAAATGGGTCCTACGCCCATAAATTACAAATCCGAATTTCAAAGGAATTAAAAGAGTCAACATCGATATAAAATAAAAGAAAATAGTCCAGAACATAGATAACGATAGAAATGAGTCCAACAAAGTGAGCTCGAGAGTTCAATCCAGCGGGTTCGACAACTTCGACAAAGTCATCTTCTAAGGTTAGAAAACGAGGAGGGGGTGAGACAGAGATCTCGGTGGATGGGGTGATCGTGTGCAAGTGTGGCGATATATAGTTAATGCAAGAAATTAGTTGTATAAAAACGCGTGAGAGATGATGCATGATTTCACACACAATCCACAAGCGTCGTGACAAATATATTTATGTAATATACTTATACGATTTAAGAAAACAGTTAAAACGTGGTCACGCAGCACTATGGTTCAAGCGATCATGGGGATTGCGTGCGGTTTGTAACGCCAATCCTATGCAAGACAAGTAAGCGGCTGCAGCGTGCGGTTTGTAGCGCCAACTGTGCAATACAAGTAGCGGTTGCGCGTCACGGTTTTGTAGCGCCAACCAGGCGGGTTCGATTAACTCGAGTCGTGTGGATCGAGGCGATTCCTTCGTTTTTCCTTGTAACTCCCGAGTAAGATGGTCCAAGACCATTACCTTATCGCTCCGTAAAAAAGACAAAATCCATAGTGGAGCTAGCAAGGCTCGGATCTGTCGTAATCATGATTATACCTCAAGTACTACGGCCCGCTTCCCTCGGACAAACTCCGTCCCTCGATTGCCATGGATTAGGGCGATGGGGCCGAAAGAGTGGAATAGCGGCCGAGCTGCCGGTTCCATCCCCGACGTATCCATTCCGTGTGAGCTCGACACACCAAGTTGACTCGAGCGATAAATTAAATACACGTTCGGCTAGTCGACGGCAACGGCAACCGTATATTGATTCGGGTTAAGCGAAAAAGTTTTCGAAAATTTGCGTAAGGTAATATGGCGTTGGTGGAGTTATTTGGATGAAGATGATTATCGGGAGGATAAACAATCTTCGATATCTTGAAAGATTTGGTGGAACATAAGTCCGTTATAGATTCAAATTGCAAGAAGAGGAAGTCGCCGCGATCGGTATCAATCGGTCAAGGCGGTCCGATAAGTCAAGGGGTTTTTGAGAAAATAAAATATTTTAATTAAGAATTGAAGTCAGAGGGTCCAGGGCTGTTTTAGTAAAAGAAAAATAATTTGAGTTAGGTCCTTGATAAAAAGAAAATTTACAATTTAGTCCCGTTTTGTAAAAACCAATACTTTTGGGGTTAAAAATTGAATAAATAAATATCCCGACCTTGAAACATTATGAGGTCAGTTCCTAAATTCTCCAAATTGTTCAAGATTCAGGTTTTGAAGTTTTGAGGTCGAGTTTTTATAAAATTCTCATATTGGCCCCAAATTTGTTAAAATTGCCATTTAGGGCTCTAAGTATAAAATAATTGGAACTCACAAACCGGAAGGGATTTTAATATGATTCCAGTTGGAAAATATCACTATAGTTAGTGGGATATTGGGACAAAAGCAGTTTTAAAAATAAATAAGTTTAGGTCCTTTAACTTTTAAAAATTTCATTTTTGTCCTATTTTGAAATAATTGTCTTTAAGACTTTTAGGAGTCCAATTGTTATGAAATTTGAACCTTGGGTCCAAGGTATAATTATATTATAGTTAAATTAGTATTTCCTGGTGCATGGACTGCATAAGTCCTGGAAATTGTATTTTGGTCCTCATGTTTAATCTTTTACAATTTGGTCCCTCAATTTTTATAAAATCACTTTCCAAGCTCTAAACACTTGGATTTTTGGAATACACTTAAAAATATGTTATTTCAGTCCCTTAAGAGTTAAAATTTCAAATTTTAAAATTAGGGTCTGTTACAGTTTCAAAATTTGTAAAATAGCCCTTAAACTTCTCAAATTTTACAATCTAGTCCTTGGGCTTTTAAGGGTTGATTTTATTTATCTAAAAACTCTTAAAACTTTATTAAAATGTCAAAACATAATTTTTGAACCTGAGTTCAGTCCTAAAATCAAAAATTACAGAGGGGTCCCTTAAGTTTTATTTTCTTGCAATTAAGTCCACCAACTTTCCACTTTTGTATTTTAAGTCCAAAAGTTGAAATTTAATCAATTATGCTCGACTTGTCCAGGTTATTAATCATTCAAAACATAGATTTCAAGAGTCATACACATACATATCCTTCTCATACAAAATTTCATCAAGTATAACAT
The DNA here is from genome assembly GCA_016081115.2 of Rehmannia glutinosa. Classification (NCBI taxonomy): domain Eukaryota; kingdom Viridiplantae; phylum Streptophyta; class Magnoliopsida; order Lamiales; family Orobanchaceae; genus Rehmannia; species Rehmannia glutinosa. Next base: position 1,197,919 of record CM071927.1, read on the forward strand.
TAAAGTGTGCATGTATGCCCTATTTTTCGATAAATCGCATTTTTGAGCAACACTTGAGAATTTTTCCAACTTGATACAAGAAAATAGCATGCAATACATAATATATATATCTCAAGTTCTCAATAATAAAATACTACATCCATATTTTCAATTTAAAACACCTAGAAGTTGAAAGGATTTTTCCACCCACCTTAAAGATCGGTTTGTTGGTGAAAATGGGATAAATCTCTCGATGAAGGAGTGACTTAGGTCAGCCCCTAAGTCAAGGAATATCAAAAAAATATAGGAGTTATAAGAATATGGTTAAAAACTTAGGAAAAAGAAGAAGATGGTGAGAAAATTGGAAATACTACACTTACCTTGTGTAGTGAGTAAAATGTGACTAGTAATGGCTTCCAAGTATAAGGTTTTGGTCACCCTTCAAGGTCAGCCCCTAAAACTCCAAAAATGTAAATGGAGTATCAAAATCTTGGAAAATAGAAGAGAAGAAGAAAGTATACTAAAAATTCCATTTCTTACCTTATAGTCCAACTTCTTCACAATTTTTCTTAAAGATGACTAGTCTCTTAACTTCTTCAAAGGTCTTCTAGGTATACCTAAAAATCAAAATCAAACTTAAATTAGAAGGTGAAAGAGGTGAGCTAGAAGGTATAAGAATAGATTGAAGAAGAAAATTTCTTACCTTGTGTAATATATGGTTCGAATTTTTGAAGAAAATGGGAGATGAATTCTTGAAGTTTTGGTTAAGTGTTAGTGAAGAAGATGAAGAATAGGTAGAGAGATGTAGGAGGATTTTTAGAGAGAGATGAGGAAATTCAAGACTTAGAAGAAATTTGGTGTTGGTGAAATGAAATGGGAGAATAAAACTTGAACAAATCATTTGTTCACCAAGGCCATCTTTGGTTGTCCATGTGGGAAGAAAGGAGACAAATTTTTTTCTTTGGTTGATTAGATGATGATTTAGGAATAATTGATGTAATTAGGGAAGAAAGTAATTTTAGGCAACTTTATTAGGGACAATGGGCAAAATGCTAAGCTTAGGAAATTTTTTAATTTGGTCTTGTTTGACCAATTGGATGATTGAAGTGGTGGGATTAATTTAAGATGTAGGTTTGAATTAATGGTGTAAAATACACAAGAGAAATACACAAGGTGTACATGTACAAGAGTTGAGAGATATTTCTACACCAAAAAATACACTAATGCCGTCCCCTAAGGGTATTTTGGTAATTCCAATTTATTTTTGTCCCAAAATTGATGATAATAGATGAATAAATATCAATCTCCAAAATAATTAGTGATTTCCTTGATCACTTATAAGTCTCATGATTACTTAATCTAAATCGAATTCTTAATTCTATAAATTATAAATCCTAAAATAAATAATCTCTTAAAATTCTAAGGTGACTAATAAATACACCAATAATAATAATGATGATCAACCAAGTGATCATAAATGCGAATTAAAATTAATAAATGATTATGATCACAAATAGAAGTTAAAAGAATTAAATGCAAAATGTATTTATCATTAAAATCTACCCGTCAAAGCGACTTAAAATAGTCAAAATAATACAAAGACGATACGAAACAAGTACATGATCGAATAAAAATCGGGGCTTCACAGATTCCCCCTGTTGAGACATGTCACTTGTGAGTTGCCCCACATTGATTAATTAAGGGAATAAAGTCCACTTTATAAGCGAATGAGCTATTTCTCCTATCACCAATTGGTTTTAGGATGAAACATCACTGGGCTTGAGCTCTCTTCCATATCGTGGGCATGCCTCATGTGTGGGACCGTCACAAGTCCCCCAAATTTAACATGATATCGGAGCGGTCCATTCTTGAGCCCCAAGGTGGGCCGTATCACATGATGTGATTGAACATGGTGGATCATGTTATGATGATTAATGAATTGACAAAGGACCCACAAGTAGTGAGGAGCGTGTTGAGATATATCAATTGTGAGTAGTCCCACATTGATTAATTAAGGAAGATAGTCCACTTTATAAGCCAGTGAGCTACTTCTCCTATTACCAATTGGTTTTAGGATGGAACCTCACTTAGTGGGTTTGAGCTCTCTTTCCATATTGGAGTGCGCTTCATGTATGAGACCGTACCAAGTCCCTCCAAATTTAACACCCCACCTAATTTCCCAAATTTTAGAGCGATGCAAAATTAGCTATTTTCAATTTTTATTTATATGAGTACTAAGGGCCCCTTTTTTCCTCCGAAATTTCAGAGTTTTGTTTTTCCTTTCCTAAATTTCAGAGCAGCTTCAAATTAGCTATTTTTAATTTTTATTTATGTGAGTACAACAAAGGGTCCCATTTTGTTTTCCGCATCGGACCCTTTAAAACATAGAAACGATCCTATTCGATCTACTCAATTTGATTGGTCCATTGATATATTTTTTTGTACAAATAAATTGATAACTTATTACAAAATATTTAATCCATTTCCTTTAAATTTGAACGTGACAAGGAGAATATTAAAATACAGTATGTCAATGGGCATGAACAGAAGTGATCGTCATTCGACAGTCGGCGTGGTATGATTGTGGCCGTTTGTGACAATTAGCAAATTAATTAAGATTTTGAATACTCACATGGATGTATAATATATTCAAATTAAATAGGAACTTATAAGCTCCTATGTTTTTTGAAATACTTATAATATGTTTTAAGAGCTTATTTTGAGAGTTAATGTTAGATATTTAATTAGCTTAGATTGTATGTCAACGTTGGTGGTATGAAATTCAATCATCTTTAAAGGGCTTTGTGCCCCACTTCACTTCGAGTAATTAACTTACATTTTTGTTAGGGATAATTACAAGAACACCTAAGGTTTGGGCTAATTATAAAAAAAGAAAAAGAAAAAAATCAGAGATATTTTTAAAAGTACAAAAAAAAGTCCCTCAAATTTGATTTTGTTTTGCACTATTTTAATAAATCTCTAGGAATTTTTGAAATACTTTTTGCTTATGAAGTGAAAAATGAAGACGGAAACATACTTCAAGGGGTATTTTGGCAATTTTAAAAAATCTCTGGATTTTTTTTAATTCGCCCGAACCTCAATGGGTATTTTGTAATTATCCCTTTTTGTTGGCTTAATTGCCTCCATCAATATTATAAGCCTAATGAAGTACACATTTTGGTCATCCAAATTCCAACGCACCCCAAACGAAAAATCAAAGCACTAGGTTTCATTATTAGTGATTTATGACCAAAGTAAAGGCTTGAAATTATTGAAAAGAAAAAGGACTAATTGCAAAAATTACGCCTACGATTTAACTTAATGATACCCAATTATTTTTCAAAATCACAAATACATCATTTATATAAATTGTACCATCATGATTCATGAAGGAGATATTCGTTAGGTAGGTACAAACCTTAGGGGCTTTTGTAATACTTTAAGGGGGCATTTGCAATTTTGAAAGATAACTGTACTTTTTTTAATTAAGCTAAATCTTAGGGTAATTTTTTAATTATCCCTTATTGAAAAGAAAATCAACTGTATAAATAAAAGAGGCGTCCTCTATCGCATTTATTGGCATAAAATGTTATTTAATACATGATAAATGCACTCATGTCATAGTAAAACAACATATATATAGCTAGTACAACCAAAAAGGTTGAACTTTTAGTTATTCAACGGCTTATAATTATGGTATCCCTACTGAATAATAGGAACCCTATCAACATTGCCATTGGCATCAACAAAAAGTCAAAAACCCTAACACGGTCACATCGGATATCAGGGGTGATAATGGTTCCTGGTGGCACGATAACTGCATTAACCAAAGGGTTCTCCCTTTCAATAGTTGCCACTGCAACTTCTCCCGGCACCCCCACCAGCTCCGGCCACGAACTCTTACCTACACCTACATGGGCATTAAAACTCGGATTAGCAACTTATATTGCATATTATACGTATATTTACATCAAGAGCTAGATATATTTGTTAGGTAAATACAAACCTGATCAGATGGGGTATTTGTAACATTTTAAGGGAGGGAAAATTGCAATTTTGGTCCCATAACTTTGGGGGAAGGGGTGTCAAAACTAGTCCCACTCGATTTTACATTTTCAAAAAACACGCCGTAATTTACAAATTGTATCAAAACTAGTCCCACTCGATTTTACTTTTTAAAAACACCATGTAATTTAACAAATTGTATCAATTTGAGGACAAATCCACCGCCGATTGGAATTTTCGCAAATTCGTCACGTGATAAGCACGTGACCTGAAATTTTGGAGATTTCTCACCCTCGACACGGTGGAAATAAAATGCCAGCGTGGAAAGAGATTTGGGGGGGGGAAAAACTCATCACCTAGATTTGGAGGGGAAAAAAACTCGTCAACACCCTGTAATTGAGCATATTTTTTTGGGGGAAATGGTGGTGACGAGTTTTTTTCCCTCCAAATCTCTTTCCATGTTAGCATTTTATTTCCACTATGTCAAAGAGGGTGAGAAATCCCCAAAATTTCAGGCCACGTGCTTATCACGTGACGAATTTCGGCAAAAATTCCAATCGGCGGTGGGATTTGTCCTCAAATTGATATTTGTAAATTACATTGTGTGTTTGAAAAAGTAAAATCGAGTGTGACTAGTTTTGATACAATTTGTAAATTACATGGTGTTTTTGAAAAAGTAAAATCGAGTGGGACTAGTTTTGACACCCTCCAAAGTTATGAGACCAAAATTGCAATTTTCCCTTTTAAGGGACTGCGTATTTTGTAATTTTGAAAGATAATTGAGGTTTTTTTATAATTAGGCTAAACCTGATGGGTAATTTCTATAGTTTATTTTTTTGAAACAAGGGTAGTTTTTATAGATAAATATCCTCAATATATTATAGGGATAATTACAAACATACACCTGATGTTTCAAAATTACAAAAAACCCCATTATGTTTGATTATGGGTTAAATGTAAGGGGATAACCGTAATATTTGTAGAAAGATCAAGGGATTTTTGAAATGACTTTTGCTTATGAAGGAGACAACGTAAGATGAAATCAAACCTCACGGGATTTTTTTTTGTAATTAGCCCAAACCTCGGGGGTCTTTTTTGTAATTATCCCTATATTATATTTTATATATATATATATATATATATATATATATATACATGTGAAGCTATATGCAATACAAGATGCAATATAAAGTTGCAATAGTAGATCCAAAGTACTATTCTATGTATTGTATCATGTGATTTTGAGTACCTTAAAAGATTAATTTCATGAACATTATTACCTTCGCATTCAGACGACATCCTTAAACTTCAATCTCTAGCTCTCTAGCTCCTTCTTAATCTGTGAATTAATGGATTGATCTTTGCATGTTTGTGCAATATAACAAGGGTTATTTATAGGGCAATTACGTACAACTTCAATGCTTCTAGGCGTGTCTTTCTTCTTCTAATCTTTTTTGACTTTTAATTACGGGTGTTGAATTATAGTTAACTTGTTTGAATAGATTGGCTGACATCTATATATGCATGATAGTTAACTTGTTTGAATAGAAATCTTGATGTCAAATTGTTAATTACTTCATAGAAAGTTGTTATAAACTTGCACTTTGCTATTGAAAATATTCATTAATTCACGCAATGTAGATGTCAAAACTCAAAAATGTATTCACTTCAAAAGAGAAGTTTTTTAATTTGTGTTCAAATTAATCTTGGGATGGAAGGGAGCTAGAAGAGAATCGAGTCCATGTACATGCTTGAGTTTTACAAATACCTTATCAAACAAATACCAAACGATTCCCGTATTGATCACTTCATATTTAGTCTAAGTAATTTGTCTTTTAATTTGTGTATATTATATAGTCGTATTATAAGTGAGAATGTACAAAGAATTGTGCAATTATACACATATCTTGCGCGCACCCACACACCCACACACACACACACACACACACACACACACACACATATATATATATATATATGATTTAGTTCAAATGGGACACCCACCTTATTTGAGACGGTGGGGATTTATCCAAGCCATTGGATTGATATTTTGTATGGCTAAGATCATTCCCTTTATTTTAGGATGGTTTTTAACTGATTCAATTAAAAAAGATCAAAGTGGTAATTTTCGAAATATTAAGTAAGTGGCATTTAGTAATTTTGTAAAAGATAATTGATTTATTCCTTTATTAATTCGCGCTACTTTTGGGGAGTTCAAACATCGTATCTCTGTGTATTCTCTCTCTGATATGCACGTCTCTTCACAATCTCCCCTCAAACACTCATATCCTCTCAAACACTCTCTTCTCTCTCCGTCAACCATTTTCTGATCCTTTCAAAATCTCTTTTTTTTCCACACCGTCAACAACACCCGTCCGCCTTCACTCCCTTTTTTTCCATCGCCGTCAACAACAATCGTCCGCCTCAATCACTCCAAGTGACCGACGGCCTCGAGCGTCCACAACATCCTATCGTCTCTCTCACTGTGCCGGCTCAACCGCGACCGTCCGAAGTGGAGGAAAGTCCCTCGCTTTTCAACCGGCAACGTACCACCCCTGGCCATTCTCCTCCTTTCGACCGACGGTAAGTTTGGTACTTAATGTTTAATTTCTTGTATTTGTAATTTTTACCTAAATGTTGAAAATGTTTTTAGAATTAGTGTATAGTTTCTAGGGTTCTATTTTTTTTATTTTTTGGGGGAAGTTCTGAAAATGCTAATTTTGAACTGAATTTTTGTTTTAAATTCTAGTATTTTCATTGTTGGGACTGTTTTTTCAATTTCTAGGGTTTTTTTGTTGATTGGTTGCATATTAGATGAAGTTGGAGATTGATGCTTGCCGTAAGGGGCGGTGGTGAAGAGAAGGGATATGATTGTTGGGGATGCGATTAGAAACAGGGAGATGAGGCTGTAGTGAAAGAAATCTTCGTCGAAATGCACTCTGTTCGTGCAAGTTTATAAATGTGATCAGAAACATGCGACATTATGCTACTGCTTTTCCGCACACGAGTCTTAGTCGATATGGGCGAGCTTGGTACCACTTCATATGCGACAACTTGATACCAACCAAGCATGTTAGTGATGTAACTAAGAACGAGCTCATCTTCTATATGCCATAGTCAGCGACATACACCCGATTCGACCCGGTAATTATTGCAAGGTCCTTCATAACAAAATGCTACAACCCAAAATAGGGGACTAATCTTACCGAGTTTAATTTGTGGGTTATGTAAAGAGGACGGTGTTACATGGGATAGCTCAGAGCCATTGGAAAATCCTAAGGGATCCATAGATTCGAAGCTACTATTGCTTATTATGACGAGTGGGCGGTGGTGTGCCTAATCCGAGAAGTGCGGGATATATTCTTGATCTCGAATTTGCCTACCAGCTATTGAGCATGACACTCTGCCCAACCATAGAATGTAGACACTCCATCCGGTTCGGCGGCAATACGCTCTCGTTCTAGACGCTCACATCACGATAACAACCCTTTAGACGCACTAGTTCGCGAAAATGCGAGAATTGAGAAGGGCTTTTGTAGGTGAGCAACGTCACGCAGCGGCACGAGAAGAATATGAGAATGAGCACAACCGAATCTTTGGCCTAGATATATAGCCGGATACACCCGATTCGATTCCCAATACCACCACCACCGGGTCCTATTGCTCATTTTTCACCACACGACTCCGATGAGGAGACCTAGGCGCTCCGGCTATCGGAAAAGTTTTCTCACTCTCCATTGAGGACAATGTTCAATTTAAGTTTGGGGGGTGTAATCTGTATTGTGTATATTTGTGTCTTTTTGTGTCTTTTGAGTCGTATTAGAAATAGATATAAAAAAAAACGAGTTGAGTCGAGTCGGGTAGTTTGTTGAACTATAGAACTACATGACTAAGTAGATTTGTTGATCACAAGTTGAACTATCACGAAAGCATGCTTTTAAGTGGTGATCTATATTTTGCTTCATTGATTTCATATTTATGCATAATTCTGTTAACTTATTTGAAAATGATTAATGAAGTCGAGTGTTGCTTGTATGATCCCACGGATTCTAGAACTTGTTTGATCACTAATTGAGGCGAAATCTAGGTGAAATAACATAAGGAAATGATTTAGGCCATCTTTGAATAAAAGCTAGAGCCAAAATGACTACCCTTGCACGATATAATTTCACTAGTGTCCCCTTTTGAGCCTATTAAACTTTGTTCTTTGGCAAACAAATTTTTTACCTTGAGCTTATATGTGAAAATCCTAATTTCCCATCACTCATACACACAAAATGATTGAAGGTTGAGGAGGATGTGATAAGTAAGGTAGATGTTCATTCGCATGAAGTTGCCGAGAAAAAAATAATGAAACCCCATGTGTTAAAATATGCAAAAAGATCAAGTTTGGGGGTCTCGAAAAAAAATTGTTGAAAATAGAGGCTCGTAAAGGGAGAATAATTGAAAATTCAACAAAAGTGAAGGTAGCCATTTTGTTTGGCAATTGGTGATTTGAAGAGGTAATTGTGTGTTTTGGGTGAGTTGAGCCACTTAGTCCTAAATTTTGCTACGACCCTAAAACCACATTACAAGCTTTGGAAGTCCTATTGATCCATGTGTTATATTAGCCTACATTAGTGGAGATTAGTGTGAATAACAAGCCTATGGAATCCTAGGTAGTCATTATCTTTTGATACTTAGAAGTAGATCATCTTGATAACGTTTGATTGCGTAAATCAATTTGAATAATGTAAACGGAATTTTCAAGAATATTCAACACTTTTGATCACAATGTTAAAATGCATGTTGATTGATAGTGAAATGAGTTTAGACAAATTTTATTGGTTTATGGAGTTTTGTAGTTGCTTGTGTTGTTGTATTGTTAAATGTCTTTCATTTTGGAGTTATAATTGTTTGAGGACAAACAATAGCTTAAGTTTGGGGTATTTGTTAAGTTGGTATTTTCACCAACTTATTTGATATTTTAGAGTAGAATTTGGTTTTATTAAGGTGTTTTTAGAGTCGTTAGAGTCTTATTTATTTCAATTAGAGTCGATGTAGAGTCAATACGTTTGGTAGCCGAGAGATGAAGAAAACGGTGAAAAAGGGCTTGAAGAAAGAAGAAATCGCGTATAAAGAAGGAAAAATCGCATTTTGCCAGGACGGGCGGGCGGCTGGCTTAAGCCCAAGCACGCGCCCAGCGCCAGCGACGAGCATCTTTGACGAGACGGAGCGTGTGGCGCTGCGCAGCGCCCCCGCCCAGCCGCTACGCCGGGCGGATTGTGTTCGCGTACGTTGATAGGCGCCGCAGCTCCGTGCGATATTTGGAGATTGAGCTCATTGGCGCCGCAACGCCCGTGCGATAAGCAAACGCGTAATTCTTGGCGCCCCCGCAGTGCCGGGGCAAAAAATCCTATGTTCACCTACCCCCTTCTTGGACTTTTGTGTACTATAAATACCATCCTTGGGGCTTGAAATGAGGGCATCTTGGAACCCTTGGAAGACAATAAAAACAACTACAAGATAAAGAAGAAGGATTTGAGCACTTTGAGAAGAATTTGGAGAAGAATGATAGAAGCCTCCAATTAGTGGGGCGGGGGAAGCAAATGATCAACCAAAGAAAAGGAAAAAGGGCAGTCGGGTTGTGAAGAAAAGTGTTAAGGATTTGTTCCCTATGCTGTATAATTTGTATTAGAATGCTGTATAATTAGTGTATTTTTACTGTAAATTAAAACCTGAATATCGTTTTGGTGGAATGTATTAGAATGTTGTACAATTAGTGTATTTTTACTGCAGAATTAGTGTATGTTTTTGTATAATTTCGCGGTTGGTTATTTTGGGGTTTAAGCGAGTATTGCTTTGTTGGAATGTTTAATTAATGCAGTTTTTAATGTGTACATATTGTTAGGATGCTGGTACGTGTTGTGTGTGGTTTAATGTTTGTTAACATGCGCCGATATTTATCGAAGGGTTTATAATTTGAATTAGAAAGCTATATAATTCGTGTATTTTTCTTTGCATAATTAGCATTAAAATCGAGTAAAATTTGTGCAATTATCTTTTGTATGATTATTATTAAAATGTTGTATATTTGTGCGCGAGTTTCTTTGCGTTTTTTTGAGGAATAAGGATATTTTCCGGTTTTTTTTTTTTTTGATAGGGTAGGAATGAGCATGTATATATTACTTTTAAAATCAAAGCAGAATGTGTATACTTGAATATACATTTTTTAGATTTTAACGTAACGATGTACATTGGTGATTTGGTTCACTTTGTGCGGTTAATAGCGTTTGAGTGTATAATTGTCATATTTCAGCATGCTATATATACATATTTTAACGTAACACGATGTACATTGGTGATTTGAACCCTTCCGGTTGCATACTATATATTGGACATGAATGTCCTTATTTACGAACCTTCTTTTGTACTTGTTCGAATGTCGAATCCACTATAGGAGCCATATTCCCTATAGAATTGTACGCCTTTTTCTAATGATGGAAATTCCATTCCTATGCGCGGTATTTTGTCTTGTTCAACTATTGGAATCCAATACTTTGTTAAACCAGGCAAAATCTCGAGTCTTTCTCTAGTGTAACTGCATTGTCTAAATCAATAAACATTTAATTAGTTTTACGAAGCAAAATACATATACATAAAGAATATCGGTTTATAATATATAGTAAAATGTACACTAAAATACTGACATAATATGCGTTATAACATTAGTTAAAAGTATCATAGAAGATCAATCTATTTTTTTCGTAGTATCATGGGACGTGTGCTATGGTTTTAGAAAACAATTTAATAATTACATACATACACCCCATTATATATAAATATACGAGAAAATGTATTTTAAAGATTTCATTCATGTATATATACAAAACACACATTACACGTACATTAAAATACAACTACGCATACGGTGTTCCGCTAATAAATTTCGTTGAGCATATTGGAAGGTGTTCTAGGTTTTACATGCAAACATATATGTAATACAATATATACAACAAATCGATTCTAAATAAACACTAATGATACACTATTTATCTTTGTTAAATTTCAAAGTAACATTGTTTATCATGTTTGTTCGTGAGACAAACAACGAGAAGGATGGGGGCAATATTTTTCCCGGAATTACAATTAATCCCTGAATTACAATTAATCCCGGAATTACAATTACATAAAATTTAAAAAACATAAACAGTGTATAGAGATAAATATATATTCACCTTGTTGTATGCGTCGGAATCGTTAATATTGTCTTCCATCAATTTGATTTTCTCTTTCTTCATGCATGGGTCTGCGTGACTATCTATCGAATTTTTGCGATCGTCTATGGCTTATTGTTGAAGAAGACATACGTTTTTTTGGGGGGATATTGGTTGTGATTTAGAAAAATTGTGATTCCATTATTTTCTCCTTATCTATTCCTATAAATTAGGAACGTTCTCTATACATGATTTGTTATTTTCTCAAATTGTCTATTGTGCCCTTATTGCCTATACTTAATAATTGTTAAATTAATATTAGCCATTAAATCTGGACCATTAATTGTAATATTTTCAATGGCTTGGATAAATCCCCACCGTCTCATATAAGGGGGTGTCCCATTTGAACCTTTCCCCTATATATATATATATATATATATATATATAAGATTTGGATCAAAGTGAGTCCACATATCTTAGGTGAGTACACGAGACCAAATCGAGACATTGATTTAATTTTTAAACGGTTGAGATTAATCGATTTTACCATTTTTTAACATATAACTTAATAAAAAAGGGTTGTTTTGGTAATTTTAATTAAAATCTGATTTTGGGAGGAAGTTATTTTTGGGAGTGAGCTATAATTTAGGAACGGTTTTAGGCAACGTGTTTTATCCCAAATCTTGCATATCTTCTCCACTTGGTAAATGAAGAGTCGGAAAGAATTATTCTCCCCGCAAACACGAAACTTTCTCTCGCAAACCATCTCCCAAATAATCCCTACCGTGAGAAAACCCATCTCCATTTTCATTCTTCAAGGGTATTTCTCCCAGAAAACCGTCTCCAAACTCATCCCTACCACGAGAAGTCCTTGTTCATCCCTACCGTGAGAAATACCAGCAAAGTGAAAAACCACAAATTATCGTACAACCTTTCGTTTGGAAATCAAAAACTCAATCTCATCAAACGGTCAAAAATCAAGTATGAGTTGAACCATATGCACCTACATCACTCAAGGCATCTTCAAATTTCCTCAGAAGAAGCGGCCCAAAAAACCCGGAAAAATTCAATTCTTCATCCCCATTTTTTTTGTATGTTTACCTAGAAAGTTGCTTATGCGTGTCTATAATCTTGCTTATATGTGCCAAATAATATGCTTATAATTATGAACATACTTGCGAATCCAGGAAAATTTAATTCTTCATCCCTATTTTTTATTTGTATGTTTATCCAGAAAGTTGCTTATTCGTGTATATAATCTTGCTTGTTTGTGCCTATGAATATGCTTATAAGTATGAACAAACTTGCGAATGCAAAAAATTCAATTCTTGAAGAAGCGATCAGTCAAGAGTCGACTTCCGAGTCGAAAGAGAAAGTAATCAAGGCCCAACGAGAAATTTAAGAGATGCAAGGGAAAAAACAGGACAAATGCGGAGCTCAAAAAAAGCGACGAAGTAACTATTGATGATGCGTAGAGAGTATACAACTACAATATGTTTGGATGAAATGAATGAACAGAGGGAGGCGGGCTTGGGACGGGCGAAGGAGTTTGCCAAAATGAAATAGGATCATTTCGAAATGTTTGTTGCTTCGTACTTTTGATCAAAGTGTTGATTATTGTAGTGTTTTATAGCCACTTTAAATTTAGTTGGTTTTTGACGTACTTGTAGTTGATGTTGAATGTTTTTTGATTATTGTCGTTGGGTTTGTTTATGGTTGTTATATTTCTACAAAGCGTAAATCGATTGCTTATGTAAGCAAAATTCAACTCGTCTATAAGCAGAATTCAACTTTATTGTAAGCAAGAAGTCAATTGCCTTGCACACATTTTTATCTTTTCAAGTATCTTATACTTTTAGCAGTATTCCAATATCTGGTAAGCAAGATTCAAATGCTCTGTAAGCAGAAGTCAATTGACTTGTAAGCAATTATCTTAATGTCAATTTATACTATTAGCAATATCAATTATATTCATTTTTTTCTTTTGGTCGAAAAGCATTACAACAAGAACAAATAAGCAAAGTACAAAGCATTACAATAAGAAATCATATGCAATTTGTAATATGTGAATAAGTGGTGTTAAAAAATAAACAAGCAAATACAACATTTTTTATCGAGCACATGCCCTTTTTTCATTTGTTAGGAACAATTTTTACGATTGTATCAAACAAATAATTACAAAATTTGAAATAAACATAAACATTAAGCAGTAAAATGTGCTTTAATAAGCAGCATCAAACATGCACTTCAAAAATAACGTCAATAAGAGTGAATTCTACTTGTCGCATGTTCTGCTATTATGCGAACCTATTTCTCCACATTTCCCACAACATCTCTTAAATTTCCGCTGGGCCTTGATTGCTTTCTCTTTCTGACTCTGAAGTCGGCTCTTGACTCAAAATACTCTTCAAGAATTGAATTTTTTGCATTCGCAAGTTTGTTCATACTTATAAGCATATTCATAGGCACAAAAAAGCAAGATTATAGACACGAATAAGCAACTTTCTGGGTAAACATACAAAAAAAAAACAGGGATGAAGAATTGAATTTTCCCTGGATTCGCAAGTATGTTCATAATTATAAGCATATTCTTTGGTACAAATAAGCAAGATTATAGACACGCATAAGCAACTTTCTGGGTAAACATACAAAAAAAAAGGGATGAAGAATTGATTTTTTTTTTTGATTCGCAAATATGTTCATAATTATAAGCATATGTTCATAATTATAAGCATATTCATTGGCACAAATAAGCAAGATTATGAACACCGTCACGCCCCGAACGTGACGCGACAACGATCAATCACTTAAACAATTAATCAACGATCTAATCCAAAGGTACCAAACTCCAAGTGAAATAGAGTCTAATGCGGCGAATTATAACAACCACGAGTACAAATTATATCTTAAGGTCCAGCAAGATCCGAATACAACCCAAAAGATTATCTTAATTAACTTACGACCAAAACAAATAAAATGAAGGAGTCCAACAACAACAACAAAAAAGTAAAAGGAAATATCGCTCCACATCGCCGATAGAGATTCAATCTACGGTAGGTTCGATGTCTTGGCCGAACTCTTCATCTAAAGGTTAGAAAACGAGGAGGGAATGAGACGAAATCTCGGTGGATGGGGTGATCGTGTGTAAGTGTGGCGATATAAATAGTTAATGCGAGAAATTTAGTTGTATGAAAACGCATGAGAGATGATGCATGATTTCACACACCACGATCCACAAGCGTCGTGATAAATATATTTAATTAATATACTTATACTGATTAAGAAAAAATACGATTCATGGTCAAGCGGCACTATGGTCCAAGCAAATGGAGGATTGCGTGCGGATTTGTAACGCCAATCCTATGCAAGACAAGTAAGCGGTTGCGTCACGGTTTGTAGCGCCAACCTATGCAATACAAGTAGCGGTTGCGTCACGGTTTGTAGCGCCAACCTATGCATACAAGTAGCGGTTGCGTGGTTTGTAGCGCCAACCAAGCGGGTCCGATTAACTCCTAATCGTGTGGATCGGATGATTCCTTCGTTCTTCCTTGTAACTCCCGAGCAAGATGGTCCAAGACTGTCACCTTATCGCTCCGTGGCAAAGACAAAATCCACAATGGAGCTAGCAAGGCTCGGATTTGTCATAATCATGATTATACCTCAAGTACTACGACCCGCTTCCCTTGGACAAACTCCGTCCCTCGGTTGCGGGATTAGGGCGATGGGGCGGAGAAGAGTGGAATAGCGGCCGAGCTGCCGGTTCCATCCCCGACGTATCCATTCCGATTTGTGAGCTCGACACACCAAGTTGACTTCAGCGGGAAAGTAAACACAAGTTCATGTAGTCAACCAGCAATGAGTATTATTGATTCGGGAAGATTCATGAAAAGTTCTCAAAAATTTGCACAAGATAGTTATGGCGTTGGTGGAGTTATTGAGATGAAGATAATTATCGGGAGGATAAGTAGTCTTCGATATCTTAAGGATTAGGAGGAACATAAGTCCCGTTATAAATTCGAAATCGCGAGACAAGGAAATCGCCCCGCGATCGGGTATTAATCGGTCAAGACGATTCGATAAGTCAAGGGATTTTTAAGAAAATAAAATATTTTAATTAAATATTAAAGTCAGAGGGTCCAGGGCTGTTTTAGTAAATGAAAAATAATTTAAGTTAGGTCCTTGATAAAAAGAAAAATTTACAATTAGCCCGTTTTGTAAAACCAATACTTTTGGGGTTAAAAATTGAATAAATAAATATCCCGACCTTGAAAAATTATGAGGTCAGTTCCTAAAATCTCTAAATTGTTCAGAGATTCAGGTTTTTAAAGTTTTGAGGTCGAGTTTTTATAAAATTCTCACATTGGCCCCAAATTTGTTAAAATTGTCATTTCGGGCCTTAAGTTTAAAATAATCGGAACTCACAAACCGGAAGGGCTTCTAATGTGATTCCAATTGGAAAATGTCACTAAGGTTGGTGGAATATTGGGACAAAAGCAGTTTTAAAACGTCATAAGTATAGGTCCCTCAACTTTTGAAAATCTCATTTTTGTCCCATTTTGAAATAATTGCCTTTAAGGCTTTTAGGGGTCCAATTGTTATGAAATTTGAACCTTGGGTCCAAAATATAATTATGTTATAGGTAAATTAGCATTTCCAGGTACATGGGCTGTATAAGTCCTGGAAATTTCATTTGGGTCCTCAAGTTTAATCTTTTACAATTTGGTCCCTCAAGTTTTATAAAATTACTTTCCAAGCTCTAAACACTTGGATTTTTGGAATACACATAAAATATGTTATTTCCAGTCCCTTAAGAGTTAAAATTTCAAATTTTAAATTTAGGGTCTGGTACAGTTTCGAAATTTGCAAAATAGCCCTTAAACTTCTCAAATTTTACAATCTAGTCCTTGGGCTTTTAAGGGTTGATTTTATTTATCTAAAAACTCTTAAAACTTTATTAAAATGTCAAAACATCATTTTTGGACCTGAGTACAGTCCCAAAATCGAAATTTGCAGAGAGGTCCCTTAAGTTTTATTTTCTTGCACTTAAGTCCACCAACTTTCCATTTTTGCATTTTAAGTCCAAAAATCGAAATTTAACCAATTATGCTCGACTTGTCCAGGTTATAGGTCATTCAAAACATATATTTCAAGAGTCATAAATATACATATCCATCTCATACAAGAATTTATCAAATATGACAATAAAGTGTACATGTATGTCCTAACTTTCGGTAAATCGCATTTTGAGCAACACTTGAGAAATTTTTCAACTTGATACAAGAAAATAGCATGCAATACATAATATATATCTCAAATGCTCAATAACAAAATACTACATGCATTTTCATGAATTAAAACACCTAGAAGTTGAAAGGATTTTTCCACCCACCTTAAAGATCGGTTTGTTGGTGAAAATGGGATAAATCTCTCTCGGTGAAGGAATGACTTAGGTCAGCCCCTAAGTCAAGGAATATCAAAAATATAGGAGTTATAAGAATGTGGTTAAAAATTAAGGGAAAAGAAGAAGATAGTGAGAAAATTGGAAATACTACACTTACCTTGTGTAGTGAGTAAAATGTGACTAGTAATGGCTTAAGTATAAGGTTTTGGTCACCCTTAATGTCAACCACCAAGGTCAGCCCCTAAAACTCCAAAAATGAAAATGGAGTGTAAAATTTGGAAAATAGAAAGAGAAGAAGAAAGTGTCTAAAATTCCATTTCTTACCTTATAGTCAACTTCTTCACAATTTTTCTTCGGACTAGTCTCTTAACTTCTTCAAAGGTCTTCTAGGTATACCTCAAATTCAAAAAATCAAACTTAAATTAGAAGGTGAAAGAGGTGAGCTAGAAGGTATAAGAATAGATTAAGAAGAAAATTTCTTACCTTGTGTAGTGTATATGGTTCGAATTTTGAAGAAAATGGGAGATGAATTCTTGAAGTTTTGGTTAAGTGTTAGTGAAGAAGATGAAGAATAGGTAGAGAGATGTAGGAGGATTTTAGAGAGAGGTAAGAGGAATTTCAAGACTTAGAAGAAATTTGGTGTTGGTGAAATGAAATGGGAAGAATAAAAATTTTGTTTTGTTTTGATTAAATGATAAGTTAGAGTAATAATTGAGGGAATTGGGGAAGAAAGTAATATTTAGGTATCTTTATTAGGGACAATGGGCCAAAATGCTAAGCTTAGGGGAAATTTTTAATTTGGTCTTGTTTGACCAATTGGATGATTGAAATGGTGGGATTAATTTAAGATGTAGGTTTGAATTAATGGTGTATAAATACACAAGAGGAATACACAAGGTGTACATGTACAAGAGTTGAGAGATATTTCTACACCAAAAATTACACCAATGCCGTCCCCTAAGGGTATTTTGGTAATTCCATATATTTTTTCTTTCCAAAATTGATGATAATAGATGAATAAATATCAATCTCCAAAATAATTAGTGATGTCCTAGATCACTTATAAGTCTCATGATCACTTAATCTAAATCGAATTCTTAATTCTATAAATTATAATCCCTAAAATAAATAGTCTCTTAAAATTCTAAGGTGACTAATAATACACCAATAATAATAATGATGATCAACCAAGTGATCATAAATGCGAATTAAAATTAATAAATGATTATGATCACAAATAGAAATTAAAAGAATTAAATGCAAAATATATTTATCATTAATATTTACCCGTCAAAGTGACGCGGTAGAATTGTCAAATAGTACAAAGACGATACGTGATACAAGTACATGTTCGAATAAAAATCGAGGAGGGCTTCACACACGCATATGCAACTTTCTGGGTAAACATAAAAAAATGAAATAATGAATCGAATGATTGTTTTAGAAAAATGCGAATCAAATTTTAATTGGATTAAGTAAAAAATAGACAATATAAACAATCGAAACGTGAGAAAATTGGTTACCTTGTTGTTCATTAGTGTTGAAGCATTCTTCATAGGTGTATTCCATTTTTTTTCTTGCTTGCATTCTCAAAATGTCGATTTTGTGTGTTGTGGGATAAGATTTTCGTTTCACACTCGGTGGAGAAGATGGTTATGGCTGGGACGATTTTCCAATAACAGATTTGGTGGATTGTGATTGCAAATTTGATGGTAACTCATCCTATTTTAATGGGATTTACTAGATTTAGCCAACAACTCTTTTCTTATGTGGACTGATTTACCCTCACGTTGACTTTATCACATAATTTATCAACATTAATCAGGTTTAATCTCAACCCTCGAAATTAGTAGATTTGTGGCTTGGATCTGGTCCTATGTACTCATGTAATAGAGGGGTCCTATATAACCGTCCCCCTATATATATATATATATATATATATGCAATAGAATCTCGATGTTTAAAGCTCAATTAATTATTTATAACATCGCTAAATAATATTTTGGCGGTCTTTGACTTAAGAACAACATGTTATATTAATTAATATTTCACTAATATTATTAGATAATACATGCATGAGAATTCATGTAGACCTCCTATGATATATAAATTAATAACTTCATAATACATATACATAATATATTTAGATTATTTATGAAGACTTCATAAAAAACGACTTAAATTTTTTTTTTTTTTTGAAATTGATGTCACACCTCGAATCTCATCTATGACGTCTTTTTCTTAACATAGTAAAAACTCATGGTGTGATTTTATCGTAGCTCAATAAAGAATTATTTAATGCCACTGTTTTTGTTTCGAGAAGGGAATATAATTTAAAGTAGAACTATCATCATATTTAGCTTTATCGCATTTACTTGCGTTTGTCTTCATAAACTCTCGCAAATGTATGATCATTGGGAGATACAAAATGTGGTACTCCATATTAAGGGTCTGATGCTTTCTATCCCGAATGTATAAGTAACTCTTTATTAGGAGGGTTTGCAAAAGACAATTGAATACTATATGATCTTAAACTCTCCTCAAAATAAATCGTACATATGCGTTTGACAACAAACATTTATTTCAATATATAAATTTGATCATTATAATAGTTTAGTATGTACTCGATTCTACTCCGAGCCGTCCTCGGGCGGTCGAGGCGGCACCTGACACAAGGCCCTCCTTCGAGAGGGCCCTGTTCGCGATTATTTTTAAAACCTACATTTTTTCCTTTTCCAAATTTCATAGATTCCCCAATTTCCCAAATTTTAGAGCAGCCCCAAATTAGCTATTTTCAATTTTTATTTATATGAGTACTAAGGGCCCCTTTTTTTTCCTCCCAAATTTCAGATTTTTGTTTTTCCTTCCTAACTTTCAGATCAGCTCCAAATTAGCTATTTTTAATATATATTTAAGTGAGTACAACAAAGGGTTCCATTTTTTTTTTCCGCATCGGATCATCTAAAACATAAAAACGATCCTATTCGATCTACTCAATTTGATTGGTCCATTGATATATTCTTTTGTACAAAATAAATTGATAACTTATTAGAAAATATTTAATCCATTTCCTTTCAATTTGAACGTGACAAGAATATTAAAATGCAAAATGCCAATGGGCATGAGGAGAAGTGATCGTCATCCGTCAGTCGGCGTGGTATGGTTGTGACCGTTTGCACCAATTAGCAAATTAAGATTTTTCTTTTGAAGTAATACTCACATGGATGTATATATATTCAATATATATATTATGTATCTATACAAAATAGGGATAATTACAAAAAACCTCTCGAGCTAGGTTTGAGCTAATTATAAAAATCCAGAGATGTTGCAAAATTAAGTAAAACTCATTTAAGTTTGATTATATCTTAAGTTTATGGAATTAACTGTAATATTCTAGAAATTAAGTAGTTACTTGAAATGTTTTTCTTATGAAAGTGAGCAAATATAAATCGGAATCAAACCTCAAGAGGCTTTTTGCAATTTCTAAAAATATTTGGGTTTTTTTTTTGTAATTAATATGAACCTCGGGTTTTTTTTGTAATTATCCCTACAAAATATGTATAGTAAGTGGCTAAGTGCCAATGATGAATATTAAATACACGGTGTTTTTATATACACCGGTGGATTTAGGGTTGGGCCAACTTGGGTCCTGGCTCAACCTTTTTTTTTAAAAAAAAAATCAAATTTGGTGAGATTTTTTTATTAAAAAAAGGTATAATTTGTATTATTTTTTTGGATTTTCTATCTTGCCCACCTCATTTTCGTGTATTTGTCTGCTCTGCTTGGGTGTCCTGGCTCCGCCATTGTTTATATACTACACATATATACATAATACACACATGTTGTGAATTTATCAACGTATATGGACGATGTATAATTTTGAATCCGTTGATATAAGTACTTAATCAACGTATTATATATGATCCGTAAATTTTGAATGGACTTAATCAATGCAACTTATGTGTAGGGCGTATGACATTTCTTTTGTTGCCAATGGAAACACGAATTTGGTTATGACTTTTTCTCCATTTAATTTTATACTTTGAAATGAGCCAAACATACAACAATCAACAAAAAATGGAAGACTAATAATGAAAGAAACGTCATTTAATTTATTGACACATCTTATTTAAATACATATGAGACGAACAATATGAGATAACATTATTGATACACATTAATTCGAAATAGAAAACAACACACTAATACAACGCGATGGATACATTGAACTTCCAACGCATACCGGCCTAAATTAATTTGATCGCCTTATTCAAACCCTACCCGATCATAGGAACATCGGTAACATCGCCATTGTCATCCACATACACCCATACACGGTCCATCGAAATCGCGAATCGGAATAGTTCCTGTGTCGAATGAAGGCATTGACCAAAGGATTCTCCATTTCGATTGTTGATACCGCGACGCCTCCCGCACGCCAAGGAGCTCGGGCCAAGAGTCCTTACCTACATAGCCAACAAAACATTACACATACATAATTAGTACTATGTTTATAACTACTACGACATCGTACATATGCTTAATAACGGAAATTTACTTTTTTAGTCCAAGAAGTTGGCCTATTTAGAGATTTTTCTTTCAATTTTGAAATTGTCGTTTAAGTTGGAAAATTTTGGAGATTTAGTCATTTTTTCCAACCTATGGACATAACTCAAAACTGAAAGAAGAAAATGACCAAATCTCTAAATAGACCAACTTACTGAAAAATATTTTTCCCTATGATATTTGTGTCATAATTACCTTCACATTCTGTAGACATCTTTGTAAGTTTTAGTCTGTACTTCTTTTTCTCTTCTACTTGTGATTGATTGATAATTTGATATGCAAAGTGTGATAACCACCGATAGGGGTATTTATAGGACAATTATATATTTAAAAGCTTTCATTGTTTTGACTCTTTGGGTAGTCTAATTTGAATTAATTATAAGCTACGGTTTGGTGTATATCCGATGCAATATAAAATTAAAGATAACTCATCAAGATTGGATGGGCTCATGAGTCATGACAATGAATTTTTAAATGTTTTTCACGCAATGTTATTAATTAGTAGCCATCTTCTCGTTTAGTATATTTTATACACAAGTGAATGGGAATATGCGTGTATCTACTTTGACAAAGAGAATTAAATAAAATTGTATTTGACAGCAAATATATCAATGGGTTCAATAAATTCATTTTAAAAACAAAATTAACTGAATATAAAAAGTAGGATTTTAAATTAGAGAAAACAAAAGCAGACATTTTCTTTGGCATGCGAAGGGAAAATTGATCAATTTTATTTGTCATTTAATTTTCTTTACACTATTATGAGCGAAATTGTCAGTAGTTGTCGATCATCGATCTAGGTTCGATCTCATGAGTACGGGATCAATCTTGTATCGCAATAGTATGATCATATGTTGAAAGGGGGAAAATTGCAATTTTGGTCCCATAACTTCGGGTGTCAAAACTAGTCCCACTCGATTTTACTTTTTTCAAAAACACCCGTAATTTACAAATTATATCAAAACTAGTCCCACTCGATTTTACTTTTTCAAAAACACATCGTAATTTACAAATTGTATCAATTTGAGGACAAATCCCACCGCCTATTGGAATTTTCGCTGAATTCGTCCGTGATAAACACGTGACGTGAAATTTTGGGGATTTCTCACCCTCTTTTTGACACACGGGAAATAAAATGCTAACATGAAAAGAGATTTGAGGAAAAAAACTCGTCACCACCATTTCTCCCAAAAATATGCCCAATTACAATGTGTTAACGAGTTCCCCCGAAATCTCTGGCCCACGCCTGGCATTTTATTTCCACCGTGTCAAGAGGGTGAGAAATCCCAAAATTTCAGGTCACGTGCTTATCACGTGACGACCTCGCGAAAATTCCAACCGGCGGTGGGATTTGTGCTCAAATTGATACAATTTGTAAATTACACGGTGTTTTTGAAAAAGTAAAATCGAGTGGGACTAGTTTTGACACCCCCCAAAGTTATGAGACCAAAATTGCAATTTTCCCATTGAAAGGGCGATTAACCCGAGTTCGATACCATACGAGTGTGTGTCTCCTCCCTTATTATCCCCCGTTGTACTAAAAAAATATCGAGGGATAGTCACACACACACACAAATATATATATATATATTTTAAATAAAATAAATTTCATTCATTCATTAGAAAAAAAACTTACAAATGATTTCGACGCTGAGTGAAAAACAACTACAACCCTTATAAAATCATAAACCGACACAGATATTTAAATAAAATTTTCAATCTAAACAAAATTTTAAAGCTAGCCTACATCATATTATACGAAGCCGGCTGCCTAACTAAATCAAGATATAGCAGCCTTTCAAATGGTCTATAAAAGTGGTTAAACTATGTCCTACTTGAAGGTCTAATACGTATGCATACTTATATATAAATATCTACAAACATATGTATATAAACGTATGCATATTTCTCTATTAGACCCCGAATTTTAACGTGAGATTCGGTGTTATGTAGTGATTATTTATTTGGCTATGTATCACAAACCTATTATTAATGAAACTCGACTCTATTTTTATTTATTCCTTCCAACGTCAATTACGCATTTCGCATTTTTAGAGCTTAGCAATTTTATATTCTTCCTCTAGTATTAATACTTGATCGAATGACTACTACTTTAGGAATATTAGACCTCCAACAATTTAGGAGTACATTCCAATCCTTATCCTAATATTTCATCTTATTCTATAATTCATCCCAACCAATTTCCCAATCAATTTTTTTAAAAAAAAAAAATATATTTTTTATATTTTTAAAAATTTCGAAAATTACCATAAATGGGGAGGTTGTTTCATATTCTTTTCAAGACCTACAATTATATATGTATATATATATATATATTTTACATATATATATTAATTTTTTTTTTTCTCAACTTTTGGTCACATGCTTAAAGGATGGACAAACTTTTCTTTCCACCAAATTCTAATAAATAAAAATACCAACACCATGATTATTATTCCCTCCAACTTTTGGCTCTTGTCTTAGGGGAATCAATCATTTTGTTATTTTTTTCTTTATCTATCAATATTATTCATTTCATAATTATCATAAAAACACAAGACTTGCTTCCATTTTCTCTCTAAAGGATCAAATTCTTCAAGCATAAGGTAAGAATATCTTCATTTCTCCCAACTCTATTTTTCTTCTCCAATCCTCAACCTTATACCTTCACCATCTAATAATGTTGAATCCTTCTTGTTGAGGTACTCCCTAGAGAAAATTCTTGAAGAATTAGAGACCTAGATTTGACTACAAACTTGAAGAGGAAATTCAAGATTTCATATTATTAAGGTGAGAAAATTATGGTTTTAGTATTTTTCTCTTGACAACATGAAGAATTAATTTTTGACTCAAGAATATAAATTTTTGGAGTTTAGGGCTGACCTACATCATCTCAAGTGGAGGTTAGAGGCTTGAAGGAAAATTTCCATTTTGAGACTACTTGAAGATATTAAGGTGAGTAGTAACCATTTGGTACTAGTATATTTTCTTTTGACTTGAGACTTTAATTTTAACACCAAAATATGGTTTGGATACCATTTAGGGCTGATCTTCAAGAGTTTTAGTCAAGAAGTTGATTCAAGGAAGAAGACCACATTTTAGATCAACCCGAGAAACTACTACTTATATGGGTGGAAAAATTCTTTCAACTTCTAGGTGTTTTAAATTGAAAATATGCATGTAGTATTTTGTTATTGAGCACTTGAGATATATATTATATATTGCATGCTATTTTCTTGTATCAAGTTGGAAAAATTCTCAAGTGTTGCTAAAAATGTGATTTATCGAAAAATAGGCATACATGCACATTTTATTGTTATACTTGATGAAATTTTGTATGAGAAGGATATGTATGTGTATGACTCTTGAAATCTATGTTTTGAATGATTTATAACCTGGACAAGTCGAGCATAATTGATTAAATTTCAACTTTTGGACTTAAAATGCAAAAATGGAAAGTTGGTGGACTTAATTGCAAGAAAAATAAAATTTAAGGGACCCTCTGTAATTTTCGATTTTTGGGACTGAACTCAGGTTCAAAAATTATGTTTTGATATTTTAATAAAGTTTTAAGAGTTTTTAGATAAATAAAATCAACCCTTGAAAGCCCAAGGACTAGATTGTAAAATTTGAGAAGTTTAGGGCTATTTTGCAAATTTCAAACTGTACCAGACCCTAATTTTGAAATTTGAAATTTTAACTCTTAAGGGACTGGAAATAACATATTTTAAGTGTATTCCAAAAATCCAAGTGTTTAGAGCTTGGAAAGTAATTTTTAAAAATTGAGGGACCAAATTGTAAAAGATTAAACTTGAGGACCCAAATGAAATTTCCAGGACTTATGCAGCCCATGCACCTGGAAATACTAATTTAACTATAACATAATTATATTTTGGACCCAAGGTTCAAATTTCATAACAATTGGACCCCTAAAAGCCTTAAAGGCAATTATTTCAAAATGGGACAAAAATGAGATTTTCAAAAGTTAAGGGACCTATACTTATGGCGTTTTAAAACTGTTTTTGTTCCAATATCCCACTAACCTTAGTGACATTTTCCAACTGGAATCACATTAAAAGCCCTCCCGTTTGTGAGTTCCGATTATTTTAAACTTAAGGCCCGAAATGACAATTTTAACAAATTTGGGGCCAATGTGAGAATTTTATAAAAACTCGACCTCAAAACTTTAAAAACCTGAATCTCTGAACAATTTAGAGATTTTAGGAACTGACCTCATAATTTTTCAAGGTCGGGATATTTATTTATTCAATTTTTAACCCCAAAAGTATTGGTTTTTACAAAACGGGCTAATTGTAAATTTTTCTTTTATCAAGGACCTAACTTAAATTATTTTTCATTTACTAAAACAGCCCTGGACCCTCTGACTTTAGTTATTAATTAAAATATTTTATTTTCTCAAAAACTACTTGACTTATCGGATCGCCTTGACCGATTAAAACCCAATCGCGGGCTTACTTCTCGTGTTGCGATTTCGAATCTATAACGGACTTATGTTCCACCTAATCTTTCAAGATATCGAAGATTGCTTATCCTCCCGATAATCATCTTCATCCAAATAACTCCACCAACGCCATAATTACTTTACGCAAATTTTCAAAACTTTTATGAACCGCTTCAATCAATATACTCGATCGCTGGTTGACTACCCGAACGTGTACTTAATTTATCGCCGAGGTCAACTTGGTGTGTCGAGCTCACAGTCGGAATGGATACGCCGATGGAACCGGCAGCCTACCTGCTATTCCACTCTTCGCCCCATCGCCCTAATCCCAAATCGAGGGACGGAGTTTGTCCAAGGGAAGCGGTCGTAGTACTTGAGGTATAATCATGATTATGACAAACCGAGCCTTGCTAGCTCCACTCGTGGATTTTGTCTTTGCTTATGGAGCGATAAGGTGACAGTCTTGGACCATCTTGCTCGGGAGTTACAAGGAAGAACGAAGGAATCGCTTGCTCCGATCCACACGATTCCTGAGTTAATCGGACCCGCTTGGTTGGCGCTTACAAACCGCACGCAACCGCTACTTGTATTGCATAGGTTGGCGCTACAAACCGCAACCGCTACTTGTATTGCATAGGTTGGCGCTACAAATCCGACGCAACCGCTACTTGTCTTGCATAGGATTGGCGTTACAAACCGCACGCAATCCTCATGTTTACTTGACCATAGTACCGCTGACCATGAACTCGCTTTTCTCAAATTGTATAAGTATATTACTTAATATGTTTATCACCACGCTTGTGGATCGTGTGAAATCATGCATCATCTCTCACACGTTTTCATACAACTAAATTTCTCGCATTAACTATTTATATCGCCACACTTGCACACGATCACCCCATCCATCGAGATTTTTGTCTCATTCCCTCCTCGTTTTCTAACCTTTAGATGAAGAGTACGTCAAGGCACCGAACCTCACGTTGAATCCCTATCGTGTTGTGGAGCGACATTTCCTTTTCTTTTATTTGTTGTTGGACTCCTTCATTTTATTTCTGTTTGACTGTAAGTTAATTAAGATAATCTTTTGGGTTGTATTCGGATCGCTGGACCTTAAGATGTAATTTGACTACTATGGTTATTTTAAATTCACGCATTAGACTCTATTTTCCTTGGAATTTTGTATCTTTGGTTTCGATCGTTGATTTATTTCTTTAAGTGATTGATCGTTATCGCGTCCACGCTTGGGGCGTGACAGCTTATGGTATCGTGAGCTCGGCTAGTAAGATGGAAACTTACACCGAAATGACCCGATAGGACCCTGACCGTGTGTTGGGTAGTACCGTGACTCACTAATTAAGTTGTGAAATCGATTTCAAAAAATGGCATAGAACCATATTATTGATGTTTTAGGTTAAGCTAAAATTTATACTTGGAGAATCCATAGTCATACTTGATTTGACTTAGTGACTTTTCACCGACTTTCCTTAGTTATTCTTTCCTTGTTCTTCCCTATCTTTTCTTACTTCGACCGATCCTTCTTAGTTTGGCTTGTTCTGCGATGATGGAGCCGACGCCACCTATCCGGTGGGAATTATTGAGGCCCGCGCCGAACGTGATTACTTCCGGCATACACGAACCACTCGGCACTGTGAATACCTTCGAGCTATCTCGTGGCCGGAAAAGTTAACGCCGCCGCAACCAAGAACCGACACACCTCCGCAAAAAGAGCCAAGAGGAGAAGAACAATCTTACCCTCCTTGCTAAGGATCGCGAGGATACAATCCGTGCTCGCGAGATCAAATCCAACAATCCAGAACACTTGGAAGTTACTCAAGACGAAGATGGAACGCGCTGGCAAGGAAGGCCGCGGAAAGTGGGAAAGGGAGGCATACATGTCGAGAGGCACCATCGATCGCCTCAAGATACTATCATCAAACAAATGCAGGTGATAGAGGACCTCACACATGCCTTAACCAGTGGGATGCTGCTTTGGGAGGCCGCTTTAGCAAACTAATGCACCACCGTTGCCACCACCCGAGGCGAACCCATGCCCGACTTCGAGGCCGATAATGAAGAGGATCCCGGAGGATCCTCAAGATCTCCAAGAGGATCCCGATGAGGATCCAATGGAAGATGAAGAGCCCGAGGCGCTTGAAGCCGCCCACTGATGATGCTCCGGATCGAGCAAAGGGTGGCGGCTTAGCCGATCGGCCTAATGCCGAGGTGGTACCTCGGCCCCGTCGATCCGACATGGACGAGGCCGCTTAGTGATGATGACGGCGACCTCACCGAGTAGATAACTTATGTGCTAGATTTTAGTCGATGCTTAATTCCATCCTCATTGTATTTTGTTTTCAGCTGTACCTTAATCAAGTTGTATCCCGACTCTAGTTTATCTTCGATTTTATATTCTTGTTGTATGAACTCATTTGGGTGTATTCAAATTTCACATCAATGAATATACTTTTTCTACTTATTCTATGTCTTGTGTATTGTTGTTGTGATATAACTTGTTATATGCAAGTACTTATTGAAATCATTCCTTTCTGAATTGTAGCTAAACTACAAGTACATGGGTCGAAACCGGACGAGGAGACCCCGCCGTATTCCCGTAGGTATGTGGATGTACCCAGGGAACGGGTACCTCCCGAACTACCACCACCTCCTCCGCCAATCACAGAGATAACCTAACCGCAATAGCCTTGCAACAGATATTGGTTTTTATGAGGCAACAAGCAGAGCCTGCCACCCTAACCATGAACCTACTCGAGAGACGAATGACCGCACCTTGGAACGGTTTTTACGATTCGACCCCGACTTTCTTGGGGGAACCAGATGACGTGAAAGGTAAGAATGGATCGGAAACCGGAGAATATCTTCAATGCTCTCCAATACTCAAAAAACAAAAGGTTACGCCGCCGTGTTCGACTAGAATCACCGCTCGAGATTGGTGGAGAACAGGTTGAGAGAAAGTGGGAACAGACCAAATAGATAGGACATGGGAAAATTTCCTCGGCTGAATTCAATGAGCAATACATACCTCAAGTCGTGAAGGAGGCACGGGATGAATTCCATAGGTTGAGACAGGGAACATGTCTCAGGCCCAAAGATGAGTCCGAATTCCATCGGTTATCCAAATATGCCCAGAACAATCGGACTTTTTTAACGACAAATTGTATAAGTTCACACGGGACCTGCCGAACTCCGAAACAACTTTTGGATCGCTGAAATAACAACATACTCACGACAAGCAAAGCAGCCCTCCGCATTGAGTCGACTTAACCGCATTGGTCGATTCAGTGAATAGGCCATCGAAGCAGTCTCAAAAGGACAGCGAGTGGGACAACCATCAAGTCGCCTAAAATTCGGGGGCCAGGTTGTTAAGACAGAAAAAGGGAAAGGACCGATGATACAGGAAAACTCAGCCAAAATATGTACACATTGCCAAAAACCGGGTCATACCGCTAGATGATCAAGGGCGTAAACATGGAAGCGTGTTTACGCTGTGGTAGTAATCAACACCACCAAGGATTGCCAAATACGAAGACCTACCAAACAGGTGCAACCCGCGTGGAGCTAACGCCAGGGTAATCGCGAGATGCTCGCCGAGACATTTGCACTAGCTTCGGACATGAGGCTCCTGGAGGCAAATGACGTGGAAGGCGTACGCTTCTAATATCTAGCCACCACGCTAAAGTACTATTTGACCTGGATCAACGCATTCATTTGTCGCACCACATTTTGTACACAAGTTGCATGCATGCATGGAACATATGCCTATAGTTTAGAAGTGTCCACTCTTATGGGCTAAGCCGTATAATGATATTATCTATAATGCATGCGAAGTTAAGATTGATGAGATAAACTTTCCTGCCGATTTGATCTTGCTACCTATATCCGAATACGACATTATATTGGGAATGAATCGTTGTCCGTCAGACACCATGCACAAATGGACTGCCATCGCAAGTCCATTAAACTATGTGAACTCGTGCTCAAAGTGGAAATTTCGGAAGGGCACGGAGGTTAAGATTGCCCCAATCATTTCAGCAATGAAAGCGGAAGGCGATCACCAGAGGGGCACAAGGGTACTTGGCGTTTGTAATTAACAAACCTAAGGTTGAGACACAAATTAATCAAGTACCTATAGTATCGGAATATACAAATGTATTTCCACAAGAACTCACCACCGCCCTCCGTGATAGGAAGTTGAGTTCACCATCGAGGTATTACCAGAACCGCCCGACGCCAGAACGCCGCATAGAATGGCTCCTGCTGAGTTGCAAAGAGTTGAAGACTCAATTACAAAAGCCGATGGATGTGGGATTTATCCGACCGAGCACGTCTCCGTGGGGAGCACCGGTCGTTTGTCAAAAAGAAAGATGGCACATTAAGATCGTGTATAGACTATCGCGGACTTAACAGCGTGACCATCAAGAACAAATATCCTCCCGAGGATAGACGAACCGTTTGATCAACTTCAAGGAGCGACGATGTACTCAAGTTTGATTTACAACAAGGATATTATCGCTTAAAGATCCGTGAAAGAGGACGTTTCAAAACAAAGCATTTCAGAACGATATGGACACTACGAGTTTGTAGATGCCTTTCGGTCTAACAAACGCACCAGCCGTTTATGGATCTAAATGACGAGTCTTTCAACCTTATTTGGATCAATTCAGTAGTGATATTCATTGATGACATACCGTGATACTCCAAGTCTAAAGAGGAGCATGAGCGTCATCTGAAAATTGTTTTAGAGACACTACGAGAGCACAGTTTATGCCAAATTCAGCAAGTCGAATTTTGGCTTAGTGAAGTCGCATTCTGGGACACATAATATCCAGACTGGGATCGCCGTAGAGATCTCGAAAGCAGACAGCGGTGGTTGAATGGAAACAACCCGAGTCCAGAACGGAGATTAGAAGTTTCTTAGGACTAGCTGGATATTATCGAAGATTTATCCAAGATTTCTCCAAGATAGTTTTACACTCACTCGACTAACCCGTAAGCAAGTCAAGTTTGAGTGGAATGACAAGTGTGAGGCTAGTTTCCAAGAGTCAAGAAACGACTTACTACAGCTCCAGCCTTAGCCCTTCCAAAGGGAACAAAACTTTGTCGCCTACAGCGACGCATCAAAGGAAGGACTAGAGCAAAAGACTGGCGAAGAAAGGTCATTGCTTACGCATCACGAAAACTCGCCGTATGAAGCCACTACCCAACGCATGACTTGGAATTGGCAGCAATAGTGTTCGCGTTAAAGAAATGGGAGGCAGACTACCTCTATGGAGCAACATTCACGGTTTACACACATCATAAGAGCCTAAAGTATCTATTCTCTCAAAGAACTCAATTTGAGGCAACGGAGATGGATGGAGTTAATAGAAGATTATCACTTTGATATTCAATACCATCCCTGGAAAGCTAACGAGTAGCCGACGCCTTAAGCAGAAAGACGAGTTTAGCTGTAGACTAATGATTCGAGAGTGGAGATCATTAGAAGAATTGAGTACTTGGAATCGACGAGAACCAGTACTCGGAATTTCATGTGCTAATATCTCGCTTAAAACCCGATCTACTGAACGAGATCAAAGTAACACAGGGATTGACGTGCAACTTCAAAAACTAAAAGAGAAGATACTCAAAGGAGAGAGATCGAGAATTCTCGATGCAGGAAGATGGGACCATCGATTTCTGAATAGAATTTATGGTACCGAGTGATGAGCAACTTAGGAACAGAATCCTCGAGAAGCACACCGCTCGGGAAATACACTATACATCCTGGATAAACAAGATGTATAAGACTCTGAAACAAGATTATTGGTGGGCAAACATGAAGAACTGGCAGCGAGTTCGTTGCGAGATGCTTGACTTGTCAACGAGTAAAAGCCGAACACCAACGACTATCCGGTTTATTACAACCGTTGAGAATTCCCGAGTGGAAATGGGAACACATAACGATGGACTTCGTGACGGATCTACCGGGACTAGACGAGGCGATGATGCTATATGGGTAGTCGTAGACCGACTCACGAAATCCGCACACTTCCTACCCATGAAGAAAACCGACAGCTTTAGAAACTTGCGCAAATTTATATCCGAGATCATTCGACCGCATGGAGTGCCACGATATAGTGTCGATGAGACCCGAGATTTGTCTCCGCATTCTGAAATACCATAAGAATCGGGTACTTACTAAGTTTCAAGACAAAGAAGACATCCACAAACCGATGGCCATTACGAGCGAACAATTCAAACCCTCGAAGACATGTTGCGAGCATGCACGTTGACTTCCAAGAAGTTGGGATTCGACTACCATTGGCCGAGTTCGCCTATAATAATAATTTATCGTGCCACACAATTGGGATGGCACCCTACGAAGCCTTGTACGGGCGAAAGTGTAGATCTCCACTACACTGGGAGATTGATGACCAATGGACTCCAAAAGAGAACGAAAGTCGCCTCGATTCCAAAGGTCGACTTAGTTCGGGAGGCCATGGAGAAGGTCAAGTTGATTAAGGAACGGATCCGCACAGCTCGTGAGCCGCCAAAAGAGTTACGCAGACAAGAGGAGAAAGGACTTGGAATTTGAAGCCGAGATGAAGTATTCTCGATCGTTGCTCACGGAAAGGATTGATCAATCCAAAGAAAGGAGGCAAGTTGAGTCCGAGATATGTTGGACCTTACAAGATTTTGCGTAGGATCGGGAAGTTAGCCTACCGACTGGAGTTACCGGACAAGACGCGGAATGCACGATGTATTCCATGTATCGAGATTGAAAAGGTATCAACCAGATCCTCGAGCACATCATCACTCGTGATGCTCTCATCTAATGGAAAATTTATCTTACACCGAGAAACCAATCAATCATTGACCAAAGAGACGGGCCACAATACAGAACAGAGATTCCAATGGTTAAAGTTGTATGGCGGAATCACAACCGAGACGAAGACGCAACGTGGGAGATGGAAGAAGACATGAGGAATCAATATCCATAATTTTTTTCTTAAAGAGAATTTGGGGACCAAATTCTTTAAGGGGGGCGAATGTGAGACCCCAATTTTAACGTGAGATTCTGGGTGTTATGTAGTGATTATTTATTTGGCTATGTATCACAAACCTATTATTAATGAAACTCGACTCTATTTTTATTTATTCCTTCCAACGCCAATTACGCATTTCGCATTTTTAGAGCTTAGCAATTTTATATTCTTCCTCTAGTATTAATACTTGATCGAATGACTACTACTTTAGGAATATTAGACCTCCAACAATTTAGAGTACATTCCAATCCTTATCCTAATATTTCATCTTATTCTATAATTCATCCCAACCAATTTCCCAATCAATTTTTTTAAAAAAAAAAAATATTTTTTTATATTTTTAAAAATTTCGAAAAATTACCATAAATGGGGAGGTTGTTTCATATTCTTTTCAAGACCTACAATTATATATGTATATATATATATATTTACATATATATATTAATTTTTTTCTCAACTTTTTGGTCACATGCTTAAAGGATGGACAAACTTTTCTTTCCACCAAATTCTAATAAATAAAAATACCAACACCATGATTATTATTCCCTCCAACTTTTGGCTCCTTGTCTTAGGGAATCAATCATTTTTGTTATTTTTTTCTTTATCTATCAATATTATTCATTTCATAATTATCATAAAAACACAAGACTTGCTTCCATTTTCCTCTCTAAAGGATCAAATTCTTCAAGATAAGGTAAGAATATCTTCATTTCTCCCAACTCTATTTTTCTTCCCAATCCTCAACCTTATACCTTCACCATCTAATAATGTTGAATCCTTCTTGTTGAGGTACTCCTAGAGAAAATTCTTGAAGAATTAGAGACCTAGATTTGACTACAAAAACTTGAAGAGGAAATTCAAGATTTCATATTATTAAGGTGAGAAAATTATGGTTTTAGTATTTTTCTCTTGACAACATGAAGAATTAATTTTTGACTCAAGAATATAAATTTTTGGAGTTTAGGGGCTGACCTACATCATCTCAAGTGGAGGTTAGAGGCTTGAAGGAAAATTTCCATTTTTGAGACTACTTGAAGATATTAAGGTGGTAGTAACCATTTGGTACTAGTATATTTTCTTTTGACTTGAGACTTTAATTTTAACACCAAAATATGGTTTGGATACCATTTAGGGGCTGATCTTCAAGAGTTTTAGTCAAGAAGTTGATTCAAGGAAGAAGACCACATTTTAGATCAACCCGAGAAACTACTACGAGGTGGGTGGAAAAATTCTTTCAACTTCTAGGTGTTTTAAATTGAAAATATGCATGTAGTATTTTGTTATTGAGCACTTGAGATATATATTATATATTGCATGCTATTTTCTTGTATCAAGTTGGAAAAATTCTCAAGTGTTGCTAAAAATGTGATTTATCGAAAATAGGCATACATGCACATTTTATTGTTATACTTGATGAAATTTTGTATGAGAAGGATATGTATGTGTATGACTCTTGAAATCTATGTTTTGAATGATTTATAACCTGACAAGTCGAGCATAATTGATTAAATTTCAACTTTTGGACTTAAAATGCAAAAATGGAAAGTTGGTGGACTTAATTGCAAGAAAATAAAATTTAAGGGACCCCTCTGTAATTTTCGATTTTTGGGACTGAACTCAGGTTCAAAATTATGTTTTGATATTTTAATAAAGTTTTAAGAGTTTTTAGATAAATAAAATCAACCCTTGAAAGCCCAAGGACTAGATTGTAAAATTTGAGAAGTTTAGGGCTATTTTGCAAATTTCAAGAAACTGTACCAGACCCTAATTTTGAAATTTGAAATTTTAACTCTTAAGGACTGGAAATAACATATTTTAAGTGTATTCCAAAATCCAAGTGTTTAGAGCTTGGAAAGTAATTTTATAAAAATTGAGGGACCAAATTGTAAAAGATTAAACTTGAGGACCTAAATGAAATTTCCAGGACTTATGCAGCCCATGCACCTGGAAATACTAATTTAACTATAACATAATTATATTTTGGACCCAAGGTTCAAATTTCATAACAATTGGACCCCTAAAAGCCTTAAAGGCAATTATTTCAAAATGGGACAAAAATGAGATTTTCAAAAGTTAAGGGACCTATACTTATGGCGTTTTAAAACTGTTTTTGTTCCAATATCCCACTAACCTTAGTGACATTTTCCAACTGGAATCACATTAAAAGCCCTCCCGGTTTGTGAGTTCCGATTATTTTAAACTTAAGGCCCTAAATGACAATTTTAACAAATTTGGGGCCAATGTGAGAATTTTATAAAAACTCGACCTCAAAACTTTAAAAACCTGAATCTCTGAACAATTTAGAGATTTTAGGAACTGACCTCATAATTTTTCAAGGTCGGGATATTTATTTATTCAATTTTTAACCCCAAAAGTATTGGTTTTTACAAAACGGGGCTAATTGTAAATTTTTCTTTTTATCATGGACCTAACTTAAATTATTTTTCATTTACTAAAACAGCCCTGGACCCTCTGACTTTAGTTATTAATTAAAATATTTTATTTTCTCAAAACTACTTGACTTATCGGATCGTCTTGACCGATTAAAACCCAATCGCGGGCGACTTTCCTCGTGTTGATTTCGAATCTATAACGGACTTATGTTCCACCTAATCTTTCAAGATATCAAGATTGCTTATCCTCCCGATAATCATCTTCATCCAAATAACTCCACCAACGCCATAATTACTTTACGCAAATTTTTCGAAAACTTTTTATGAACTGCTTCCCAATCAATATACTGACTGCCTGGTTACTACCCTAACGTGTACTTAATTTCATCGCTCGAGTCAACTTGGTGTGTCGAGCTCACAGTCGGAATGGATACGTCGGGGATGGGAACCGGCAGCTGGCCGCTATTCCACTCTTCCGCCCCATCGTCCTAATCCCGCAACTGAGGGACGGAGTTTGTCCAAGCGGAGCGGGTCGTAGTACTTGGAGGTATAATCATGATTATGACAAATCCAGCCTTGCTAGCTCCATCGATTTTGTCCTTTTCGCCTTACGGAGCGATAAGGTGACAGTCTCGACCATCTTGCTCGGGAGTTACAAGGAAGAACGGCGAATCGCTTGCTCCATTAACGATCCACACGACCCGGGAGTTAAAATCCTACCCGCTTTGTATTGCATGGCTACAAACCGCACGCAACCGCTTACTGATTCAGGACAGAGGTCAGGCGCTACAAAATGCACGCAACCGCTACTTGATTGCAACTTGGCGCTACAAACTGACGCAACCGCTTACTTGCCTTGCATAGGATCGGGCGCACAAACCGCACGCAATCCTCATGTTTACTCGACCAGCACCGCCACCAGCAAT